>JAWWEQ010000027.1:3722933-3795075 GCA_035583055.1 Torymus tubicola
AAGGGACAGACCGCCAAAATCCCAAAAATTACCATTTTTTCTAGTAAAATTTATTAGAATTATAGTAAAATTTATTAAAATTATAGTAAATTTTACTAGAAAAATTTAATTTTTGGGACTTTAGCGGTCTGTCCCTTGATTACTAAGCCCACTGGTAAAATTTACTAGAAAATTTCTCTCAGTGTACTATCCGAAAAACTTGAAAGTTTGTTGTACCAACTGCTGAGTGTTTAATGTATTAGTTTCAGGAAGCAATGTGTCAGTGAATGTTGACAGCAATTGTTCATACTAGCTAAAGTAGAATCACTCTCCTATTATGATTTTTCTTTTCCTCTAACAAATAAAACCATTATTATATTAAACTAACAGAATCATTCTCGTTTACTTCGAAACCTCCAAAATACATTTCCACTTTAGTACAAGCAGCAACCTCCCAACCATATCTCACATTCTAAAATCTCTCCAAATCCCCCTAATTCACATAGCAGGCATTACGAAAAACTCGGTGAAACCACGCGGGCACCCACCTAATCCAATTAACCCACGACGTACATCAAAATATAACCGTCGCGACCGCGCGTTAATCACGATAATTCCCATTCTCTCAGCCCAATTATTCTCACCGCATCGCCATTCTTCTATCCCTCAAAAAACAAACCCAACGAATTTTAACCTTCCATTCGTCATCGCACACACACACACACACACATAGTATACCTATATATACATGACAACGGGTTGAATCGATTCGCGGCTATAGTGCATAGCGGAGACGCGCGCAGCTGCACATTCATGCGCGCGATTACGCGAGGATCAGCCGCGACTATGCGGTTACTACTCTACGAATGGTAGAACAGAAAAAAAGCGTGTAAGTATTATCACGGCCGTGATACGCGCTTATTATTATTGCAGGCGAGGTTCTTTTCTCGGCGGGCGCGTGGGTGTTATTGAATGTGGCGATGATGGTAGTGGGTGCTGGTATGCGGGCTCGCAGTGTCGTTAATTAGATAAGAGCGGAATGGGGTGCGGTTAAGTGCGCCGACGATGGCTCTGCTGACTCTTTTTCGTGGAGATTATTTTTTTTTTTTTTTTGGAGGAGGAGGAGGAGGGACAATGGAGTGAAAGAAGGTTTTGTTTTGATATTGTGAGACAATTGTTGATCGGAATAAATGTCGAATATATTGTTTTTATTAATTTAAATTAGAAGAAAAGTTTTAATAGACTATTGTTATGAAGCTGTAACTATTTCGTACTACAGAAAATATGTATAGAGTTATTGTATGATGTAATTTCACAGCATTATATTATTTTTTTACAACTAGAAATTTTTGCGAGATCAATAACCATCAATATAATATAAAATTTCCGTATTTTATTTATTTATTAAAACCAATTATTTTAAAAAACATTCGATTTTGTTTATACGCATATTGTACTTCACCACTTCAAAATTACATTCGCGTATATCGTAACAAACTTATTAGTATTCTTGTTATTTAGGATTCGGCGCCAATAACACTCGACACGAGATATTGTAAAAAAAAATACTAATTTTTCCGACAAAATACGATCTGGTTTTTTTTCCAACCACCGCATCCGCGAATTTTGCGGACAACGCGCGCGTCGTTGCGCTTATAAACGGATTTACAATATTCTGCGTGCGCTCGCTCGCTCGCTCGGCTACGTGCGCGAATTAAATTTTCAAATCGTCGCGTTGCTCTTTTCTCTCTCTCTCTCTCTCTCGTCGCGCATCGCTATATGACCGCAAAAAGATATACTATATGTATAGGATCGTATCCGCGGAAGCGCGAGATTTCGTTTCAATCACAGCTATATATACGCTTGTGCGTATTTTTTTTTCCTCCCGGAATCGTTATTCAGGCAACGCGAGAATCCGACACGCGAGCGCAGAATTATTTCGAGAAGAATGGAGCTATGCTGGCAATCGCGTTTGAGTTTTTCAAAAGCGACCGTCCGCGAGTCTGCCGTTGATTAGTTGCACGTGTGTGTCCGGTCGTTTTTTCGAGTGTGTGTGTGTGTGTGTCCAGCACGTGCGAGTTTTGTAATTTCGTTGGCCAGAGTTAGTTTGTGTTGCAAAACGGAGTAAATGGTTTAGCCACGTGGGAGAAGTTTCATTTATGCGGTTGCTTAGAAGTGAACGAAGTAATTTGATGAATTAGGCCAGTTCGTGTACGTATATGCGAAAGAGGACAATTTTTTTTTCTTTCACTTTTATAACATTTGATAAAATAATATAGCAAATAATTAGATACTTTATTACTAATATGATGATATACGTAGAAAGAGTGACGTGCCTGTTGATTGTCCTCAGCTTGGTAATCCAATGCGTACATGATAGCCTAATTATTAAGAGGTTCAACACCTTGCGTGAGCCACCGACTGTGAGCTTGTTTCTCTCCACACTGTCTCGTTGAGCTCTTTGCTCATCACCTGATGTATATATATATATATATGCATGAGCGGTTCAACGGCTTGCAAACTGTAGACTCGCTGATTGTTTTTGATTACATATACTAGAAGCTGTGACTAACCATGTTAAGATTATTCTACCTTAGATATTAGTATTTTGTAATCACCATATTTCAATTAAAAAAATAAGATTATTCAATTTTACAATCCAAGGTAATTTTTTTTAATTTTTATGAGAAGGATCCGTATATAATAAAAATCTTTTTAATTCGTCGTATAAACATCGCATTAATTAGGGAATCACCCGATAATTTTTTTCTTATGTTTTAAAAATTGTTTTTAGTATACCATTAAAACGTTCAAAGTATAAATGTACTCTAACGTCACCATTAATCCGCCACCACTAGCTACTTATCCAATCCTTGTCTCAAAGACCCAACGAACGAAATTTTCCCCTCAATATACACGATCCCAAAAACATGGCAATCAATCGTCGACCAAAAGCGATCGTCCCGTACCCGCGATAGCCGTGCAATTAGAGCTTTGTACTGTACGTATACACAAGGATATTCGATGATTGATCGAAAGCGATTGGCGAGAGCCGCGCGAAGGCGACGGAATTGAGTAAATTAATATTATCCGGGGATTGGCGATTTGCGCGCAAGCGCGTGTATGTGCATGCCTGATTTGGATCTGAGGGTGTTCTAGTGCGTTTGAGGAGAGTACTTGACAATGATGTTAGGGAAGCTTGCATTATTATGAGGTGTTCATTGCGAACTGAATTATTGTTAAGGGATAACCAAGAAATTTTGTTGAGTTTAACGTGTTTAATGGTTTCCAATGGTTATATAATTTTTTAAGGTATGTTGTTTATTTATAAAAAATGTTTTAAAAATTAAAATATATAAAATCGATTAAAATTTTTTCAAACACATGTACAAAGATTAAAAATTATATGCTTGGTTCAGCATTTTATTTTTTTTTTTGTAATTTCAAAAAATTGTACAGAGTTGTCGATGCGAAATTTGGTTAATGCATGTCGTAAGCTAACATAGAGATTATCCAAGCGAGTGTAACGATTACTCGCGAAAGTAGCATTTCATAGTAATCTGGTTAGATTAATGCATCACATCCGCATAAGCTTCAGCGAGGGGAAGCTCTAAAATGTATATACTCTAACCGTTGTATGAGAGTAAATTCATTTACTTAACCCAAGTTAAACTTCAATTTAAAGCGGGGTGACTTCGTTTTAACTTTCTAAAGTACTTTAAGATCTAATTTTAAAAATATATAAGATTAACTCTTTTCCTCTACTTAGACATTTTATCGTACTTATTTATTTTGCAAGATAAGTAAACGGCATGAACTTAAATTGAATCCACTTTAAACTCTAACTTCATCATTAAAAAAAAAAAAAGAAAATCATGGTTTTATTCTCCTACTATTTTACTAAATTGTTCGAACAACCATTCTACTGACATTTTTCACCCCTCCTACCTTAAAATTTTTTAATTAGACGCTAAATCAAGCACGAAAAACACCTCAATTTTCAACTTTTCCCTCTCACCTCCTATAAACTTCCAAGTATCATTGCAAAACTTTCACTTATTCGACTCTCAAAAATCGAGCGATCCTCGTTCCGAAAATTCTCTCATTTACCCATTAAACCGAAGCATGACGCGCATACTTTGCGCACCGACATCCAACAGTCAATTTTCTCGAAGGAATTAAGCGTCCGATTCTTATCGCTCCATGCGACGAGAACGACGCCGTCATCGTATAGTCGCAAGTGTGCACGAGAGAGAGAGAGTGTGAGAGTTGCAAAACTGGTATAGTGCCGGACGCGTTTGTTTCTCACCCTCTCCTTCGTTGCCACACGAGAGTTCGGACATAGTTTCGCAGATAGCGGCTCGTTCGGGACGTCCGATAATGTTCACGGTGCACCGGATCTGACCTCTTTATATTTCGGAGGCGCGATAGGCTAGAGAGAGAGAGAGACACGTGTGAGTGAGGGGGTGTCCGCGCGAACGCTCGGTGAGTTCCGGCGCATGACACGCTATAGGTCTATCGATTTTTCGAAGCTGCCTCCAAAGAGCGAACGTTCGTTAGGCCATGAATGGGAGAGGCTGTGTTGCAAGCGAAATTGTTAGTCTACGGTTCTGAAGGAATTTTCGAGGTGAAAATGATGGAAAGGTGAAAATAACAGTGTTATAGCGATGCTTATTAAATTGCGTATTGTTGTGGATAACAAACGAAAGTAAAACGCACCAGTATTGTTAATTAAAAACAGACGGTTGATATACATATACCTTTACATAATAGTTTGGTATTTTCGTTAATGTGAGAAAAGAGATATACCTCAATTTTCCGGGAAGGTAAAATAAACTTTGTAATACCTATTACAGTAAACGTACCGTCGCTGATTAACAGAGTTTCGAGAGACGAAAAAGAAATGAGACAATTAAAATTTCAAAGCAGTTAACATTCAATCTAGAATGAACTTTTATACGGCTCAATTAATTACAGCAGTTACAAGACAGAAATCTCAAACGAAATGTACAATTTCCTTTTTACGTCCCTTTTTATTACGGCAATTCACTGTGTTATTTATATATATATATATATATATATAAGCGGCAGCTTTAATATTATAGAGTTTTTGAAAAATTTAAAGGAAAACTGAAGCTGAGTGGTCGTAAATTTTCATCTGATGTAAAATTACTCGCAGAGCGTCAAGTAAATCCGTATATAGTTTCGCGTCCTGAAGAAAAGTGACGACGGCGCTTTTATTACACTAGATAAAGTCTTCTGTACAGACATCATAGATTATAGTGAAATTAAATAAAGAAAATATTTTTATAAATACATATACTTAAGAACTCGCAATATAAGAACCTCGATAAGAACGTCAGTCATTCCTTTTCCTTCCGTTATTTTAGACTCAAAACATTGAGTCAATACACATTAGTTCTCAATAGATATAATCATGTTATAGTAAAATATTGATAATAAATACAACAAAACTTAATGGCAATATTATTTTGATTTATAAATATTTATTATCATTTAAAACTTTCAAAATTTAAGATTTAATTCAAAATATCGCGCATTTTTAAAGATCAACCAATCAGAACACGTTTTAATCGGCTTCACTTTTCTCGGATCTCTTTTTTAATAAGGGATACTGCGCGTCGTCCAAATTTTCATCTGACAATGAAACAAAAACCTTTGTTTTCATTATACAATATAAACATTAATTTTAACACTCTCTTGACTCACACCCGCCAATTATTTTTCACGCAAAAGAGCAAAACATTAATATCTATACTATTGTGTGCCAGTATAACAAACGAACGAACGAACACGCCTCTCGAATCGTGCGTTCTACTTTTCCTCGACAATAAGAAAAAAAATGTGTCATCTCGCTCGACATGGCTGCGCGTATACAGAAATCGATTTCAACGTGCTTCATTGTGGATTTTTCGTATTATTAATAAGGCGACAGCCAGACGACAGGCTGAAGTTATATAGGAAGAGGAAAAAAATTAATCCTCGCCACCTCACGTTCAGCATTTCCTCGGCATTGTCATTTCCTGCCCGTAGTATATATATAAATCCGAGCAAAGGACATTCCCCCTTCCTTTCCGTGTCTTCTTCGAGTATATATACATTTATTCAGGTTCCTTGCTATTTCCAACGACGTTACGGAAAATCGAACTCAACGTCGTCGCCGTCATATTCTCGATTCAATTAAAAAGCTCAGTGCGAAGTTGATACTCCTTTACTGAGGAAAGTAGTATCGTGTACGCGTGTGCATTGTGCGGATTTGGAAAAATGAAACTCGCCCTGGGTTTTTTCTGCCAATGAATTGAATAAAATTTCCATTCCGTTCGAGAGCAGAAAATATTCTTTTCATGGAATACAGCTCATTTTGTTTGTTATAATCTTGATGTAAGCTCAGTCGGTCGGAGGAGAGCATGAGGGAGTTTTGTTAAGGTTTATTCACATATTTTTGTTAAATTCTCTCGAATGAGCACGTTATATCATAAAAATTTTCCATAACAATTCAAATTACAAACAATACTTACTTATATAAATATACCTTTTTATTTGCCAGAATTTTCCATAAATAAAATAATAACGTGCCCATTCACCACCGAACTTTCATTACCGCTATAAAATCTTACAGCAAACACACACGTACCGTACCTTACTATCTCTTCTACTCTCTCTCTCTCTCTTTCTTCCATCCATTCCCAAGCCGCAATTGCACGTAACCGCCTCGTACGTAATTTTTGTGAACGATCGGCCCCTCGTGCGAATCCCTCCCGTTTATCTTTCTCCTTCTCTCTGCTGCGTGGACGAGGCTTGGGGGAACAATTATTACCTGGGCTATTTTTACAACCGCGAGTCACCCGATCTCTTGTGAAACGGTCGGCGTTGATGTCTCACTCGTCGAATTATTACACGACGCCGAGTGGGAGAATATGACGTCGTTGTTGTTACGTATGAACGACAATTCCAAGTTATGTTGGAAGGTTTTCGGTCTTCTTAAGGGTGCTTTTTGGTTCGGAGCTGGTGTGTATATCCACGTGGTATCGTAAACCTTATTGGTGTTATAATATCGAGAAGAATCGATAGGCAATAGTAATATAATGATCTATGCTATAACTGTAATGATATTTTAGAAACGAACAGCGATGTTACGTTTTATCGGCATAATTATCAAAACAAAGTGTAAGTTATAAAAGGAGGGGCCGCTTTCATACGTAATTTTCGTTGCATTTGTGACTAGTTTGGAAAAGTTATCGATGAACGCTACGTACAGTGTATCCTTCAACGAAGTAAACTCGATTACACCAAAAGTTAATAATTGAGAGCAACAACAATTTCGATAAAATAACTGCTGCGGATCTTGGTTGAGATTATATTACGACAAAGTGTTTATGTACATTGCACTAAAGTCCGCAGTGGAGGTTTGTAGCCTACGGCTTATAGATCTTAATCAGTCTTAGCGAATAGTTTACTAATACCGAATGCTGCAACTAGCTATACCTTGCTTTATTAAGCAAAATGGGCATTACCCTATGACCTACTGTTATTGAATTCCTTTTGGTTTGAATTGTAATATACGTTATTTCGGAACGGTTAGATATTAGTGTATATCGATTAAAAAACACCAAAATAAAAATTTTAATAAATCCCAGATTTTTTTGTATAATATTTATAATATTAATTCATTACAATATTTTTAAATAGACTAAAAACTTTTAGGTATTTATTTTAACTGCGTGGTATATACATGTAGAGCGATTATGGAATCGTGCAGTAAACTGAAATCACAGGCTCACTTATGCATATATCCATTATCATCCTACGCAGGACTATTGCCATAGGCAAAACCTAATGGGACACGAATCATTATGTAATATTGTGTCGATTTAGTATGCCACGATATTAGCATAGCCATATATATATGTAGGATCGCTGCAATTTCAACCCTTATACTTTTTAATCCCTCTCATTGCGACAAATTGAATGTTAAATTTGATGATCTTTATATATTTAAATATGTTGGTATATTGTGGAAAGTGCTAATATAATCTAATCTAAGTACGTGCGATTATTGTAAGTTGCGAATTCTGACTTTATACATACATTATTCTGCTTAGGAATTGATTTTTCGTAGCTTTTGCTATTGTAATAATTTTAGAACATATGTGTTACATTATATTATAACAAAAGTACTAAATTAAAATGTGTAAATATATGATAGTTGATAAAGTCTGGCTTTTAGGAGACTTTCTAAAATTTCCATCAAAGTGTAACTTATCCTGCTATTAGGGGAGTTCTAACCTTCCTACCAATTTGTGGTAAGGTGGGGTAGGTGTCACTTAAGCGTTATCGAGCTATCCCTTGCAGCTTACCCAACTCTAACAAAGAGTAAAACTTCATGCTTTATTTTTCTTTAATAAAAGTATTTTTAAATTTTTAAAAATATTTAGATATACCTGTAATGAAAATTACAGCAACAATGATTCTTGTGGCTTCCCGGAATAACTGCAAAAGCGATAAAAATTTTGAAAATTGATTATATGCTATTTTTAGTACTTTTGAATTGTTAGATATCATGCAATTGCAACAGAAAGTAACGAGGTGCATATTTCGACAGAACGACACTGAGTAAACTAATTTCATTTCTGTCTCTCTAATTTTGTGAAATTCGTAACGAATTTACATTATTAACAATTAAGAAATATGCATTTGCGGGATATAGATATGGTATCGTAAAACAGTTAGATTAATTTCTGATTAGCATATAAATCCTCATACTTTATTTAATTATTATGCATTTAAACTATAAAATAATCTATATAATTTTTTTAAAGACATTCGTTTATGTAGTTTGCATGATTGGTACTATTATCCGTTGAAACCGAAAATCATATAACTCTACTGAAATTTTTTTTATTTCCGAAATAACTAAATAAGTTAAAGTCTCTTTTTGAGATATGATGTCTAATTGGTCTCATAACAATAGTAATATACACATTATTTCATATGATGCTACATATATATAAAATGCTACATTTAATTTTGTCATTTGTCTTGATCAAACACCAATGTGAATTTAATAACTTGATTTTCTTGGAATCATGAAATAAGAGAAAATATTTTTTCATTCAAGGAAACCAAACCTTTGATATTTGAAATCGTCTTAGTTTTATTAAAAATTGAAAAAGATAGTTAATTAGTAAAGTTTTTTTCCTACGTAATCTTAACAAAAGTGAACCTTTAAGTACGAAAGTCATTTAAATTTTCCGTACTACCGAACGAAACGACATTCTCTAAACTAAAAAACATGTACTTAGGAAAGTGCTCGCGAAGTTCTTTGGTCGCGTTGTTTACGAAGAGCGAGTAAAAACGTCAACAGAAACACAAGCTTATAGGCGCCCTGGGAGGAGTCAGCAAGAGGGGCGAAAGAAGGAGAAGATTGAGTCGAAAGTGGAAAAGTCTGTGCGGGTTTCCTTTCTGCAAAATCTCGAAAGTATTCTAAGAGATTTATTTTACGAAATAAATAGAATTTAAAAGAAACAAATATATAAAAATTTATTCCATAAATAAAGCATTGATTCGATGATTAATGTACTATGTCTGGTCAGAATTTTTAGAGAACTCAAAGTCACCTTCAAAGTTATATATGTATAAGTTAAAATTATTGTTTACACTTACTCAATAAATAAATTTTCTTTTGGTATGAGCTACATAATCTATACTATTTTCTACATAGTAACCTCATTGGTCGCTGAACTAGACATTCATTCTAATCCCTATACTTGACCTTCCCCATAACAACCCCCAAAATTCTTCCTTCCTACAAAAAAGAAAAAAAAAAGAAATCATAAACTCAATCAGACAGAAATCGTCCTCCAAAAAACCCATCAACCTCTCCCAACTCCTTCCATCTCCTTCTCTCAATCTCCTTCCTCTCTCTCCCCTCTAACGAGCTCCTCACTATCTCCTAAAAAAAAAGAGCTGTAGTAGCGCCAAGCTCTCTCCACGCTGACTACTCGGCCCCTTCGTTTCCCAGGGGAGCAACGATTCTAATTGAATGCGGCTGGCGCGAACCGACTACTACTATATACGACACTTTACGTCACAGCCCGACGGGCACCAGCTGACCCGTCTTGCATGAGATTCGCTTGGTTCCTTCGAGAGGTGTTTCGATTATACGCCCGGATGCTGCTGTTTCACGTGGTACAGTCGCTCGCCTTTCCTGAATGATAAGCGTCGTTTCTTTCTTTTTCTTCTTCTCTTTCGAGGAGATGCGGGGTTCAAAATAGATCTTTATTTAGTGAGTGGAGATGGAGGGTGGATTATTTTGGCTTGAGGATATGTGTTTTACGTTGTCTTGCGCTCTTGATTGTTTGGGAGAGTGGTGAGGGTTTGTTCGTATAGTTAAACTATGTTATATATTTATATAAGGTATAGCTATACAGTATATACTTCAAACGTAATTAATACCATTCGACCTGGAGTATACACTGAGAGAAATTTCCTAGTAAGTTTTACCAGTGGGTTTAATAATCCAGGGACAGGCCGCTAAAAGTCCAAAAATTACCAGTTTTTCTAGTAAAATGTACTATAATTCTAATAAATTTTGCTAAACAAAAATGGGAATTTTTGGGATTTTGGCGGTCTGTCCCTTAATTACAAAAACCCACTGGTAAAATTTACTAGAAAATTTCTCTCTAATCATTATCATATAACCAACAATACCTCGACCCCCATTGTATTCCAAAATAACAATTTCTCCTTCCTATGAAAAAAATCATCTATTATCTCATCAAATTATGCTTAGAAGTATGGATGGATTCACACAGCCCCGCTAATACAAGGCTGTAATTTGAAAATTATAATTTTGTAACTATAGTGCGTTTATCAAGTAGGTTGTAGAGCGAAGTAAACATGCGCGCATTGTTTGCTCAATATTACTCATATAAGGCAACATATTTGAGCGCATAAAGTAGCATGTAACAATTATGCAAATTAATAAAGCATCTCGTCGAAGGCAATAGCACGAGTGTAAAATTCGCTTGCAGCTGCTATCTGAAAGCACGTCGAGGCGAAGCTCGTACATTAATGCAAGTCAGCAGCACACACAGTCTCGCTCTATCCTTGAAAATTCGTTACATCGAAATCCTTTCGTCTCTGTACCCCGCACGTTCTGTTTCTCAAAGTTATATACATTTTAATTGAACGTAACTTTTTCTTTTTATTAAACAATATATATATATATTATTATTGTACGTGCGAACAGATTTAACGATTAATCGTGATGCAATCGGACGGGTAATCATGTGTGCATACGACAGCGCATCAAACCACGCGATTGTCTTTGAGGGTAGCGGCTAATTACGCCGCGTTGCGATGAGAGCAGATGATGGCCGGTCGCGCGATGATTATACACCGAGATTTCACGCGCTATATAAAGAATATTCTATAGCGGTATACGCTTCCGCGGTCTATGAATATTCTAGCGGAATCCCGCGCAACTATATTTGATGTGTATGTGTGTTCGGTCGTGCGGCTGTGAGTCTTGATGAGTATTGTTTTAAATATATGTGTTGAAGCGAGTTATTTGCAAAGGTGTTATATATATATATATATATATATATATTTAGAATTCGTGTCAACGAAACTTTGTCAGTTGGACAATTATTATTCATAGAATATCACGAGCGATATTTTATTGGATATAAATTTTTACAATTTATGGTGAAAGTTCGAAAAACAAAATGAGTCTTACAAAAGTATTGAAAAATAGATAAAGCGTTGGAAACATATCGCATGATTTTATAATAATGAGTTTTTAATTTCTTTTCAGCGCAGCGTCGAGTTGTATAAAGCTCTAAAGAATACTTTTTAATTTCTTCTTTTTTTCCCACTTGTACTCGGCTAACGAGCTATTCGATTCCACTCCTTTGAAAGTACACACGCGAATATAACGTTAACCGAACAATAGAGGGACATGAAAAGAATTTTTCACAGCAATACAGAGCTAAAAAGAATAACCATAATTTTATTCACAATAGTTTGAAACGTGCGAACCTCACTTTCTTTTTTAATTTGTTTGTTCGGTTTCGATAGAAATTCAAGGCGCATGGACGCGAGCGAAATGCTCTTTTTCGACATTGTAAAAGAGCGCGCTGCAATCACGGAACAATCCACGAGTGTGCATGTTGCTTTTTTCATTTTAATTTCGTATGGTACTCCGAAAGGTAATCTTTTAGTCATGATATTTTCAAAATGCATAATACAGTTTTAAGAAGCACAATGTCATACAAAAAAAAATGTATATTATTGTTCGTTGAATTTACTTTTTATCCATATATTCTACAATTTTGATTGGAACCGTTATCAATGGAAATTTATAATATTAAAATCGTTACAGAGTACACGAAAATTCTGCGATATTATATTATACGTTAACCAAAAAGTACCATTATATTTCAATAATGATTTATATCCCGAATCGCATTAAAACTTCCCACGCTTCAATCACGCATCATAATTCTCATTGAAAATTACCCAACCATCGGAAAAACACGCAAGATACACGAGCAACGCCGCAAAGATGCACGCACCTCGCAAATTCACTCTCTTTCTCGCGCGATAATTCACATTATATATATAAAACGTTCAAAATTCACTTACCTCCCCCCCCCCCCCTCTATAATATATCTATAGACCATGAGCGTCAATTTTACGAGCCGAAAATTTTACCGTGAAAGATACGAGGCCGAGACCTCGACACAGACTATACGACGAGAAAAAAGTCTACACCGCGCTATGCGAACTTTTCCTTTCTCCCCCATTGATCTCGTTAAATTTCCGGCGTCGTTCATCTTTCAGCGTGCGCCTCCCGGAAGTGCTGCATAATAATCCCGCAGCTTCGCGCGATAAAATTCGCTAACGCTATATCCTCCCACATCCCCCACCCTACCCCTATACGTGCCTCGAATCTTCTCGTCGCGGCCTTCTCTCTTCCTTTTTTTCTTTTCCTTTTTCACCGTCCGTGTCATTTTCGCGGAAGACCATTACTTTTCCGCGAGAGCGCCACGCGCGCCAGTTATCTCGCGCGCAGGTCTGCTGCGAATAAAGGACGAACTTGTTAAATGGCGGTTTTTAGATTGTTCCAGTGATTTTTTTTCTCTTTTTCTTTTTTTTTTGGCTCTCGCGTCGTTGGTGAAATGATCCTTATAGCGGGGTAAGGGAATTTTAAAGAAAAAAACGTGAATCTGGTCACTCGGTAAGCGCTGGTTATATGAAAAGATAACTTTAGTGTGTTGAATGATAGGTTTGTATCTGTTATATGGTAGTAAATCGATGTGATAAAGTATAAAAATGTCGAATAGAATTGTATTTTCACGCGAATAAATAAACTAAAACTTTAGTGAATGTGAACAGAACTACGAAAATGTAAAAAATTCTCCTGAATTTTGCATACACAGCATAATCCACACAACGAGTTTTTACGTTTTTTTTCGAAAGGTATAATATAAAATTTTTTAACAAGAATATTCGTACGACACGAAGCGTTAAAATTAAAATGCAGAACACTTCATCAAACGCAGAAACGTCAAAAAGAAATTTTTTACAAAACATTTTTACCTACGGATTTATTTTTTTTTCTCCATACGTTCTCCTTTTTTGCACAACTTGTTAAAAAATATATATTTCTTTGTCCACAAAAAAAATGCTTCAACAAACATATACGCGTACGATACAGAACGTTACAATATTCGCGGAACAATGAACCCAGCAGAGATTCACTCTATTGCGCCACTATAAGCTGATAACGCCGAGGAAATCTTCGGACGTGCTGTACGTGCGCACTGATCGCATTTACCGCGAAAGAACTCGCGAGCAATTATGACCAATTTTTATTTTCGTGATGGGGGAGGAGAAACTTTTTTTACGTTGTTTGGCTCACTCGGCGTGCAAATAATTGTTGAATGCCTTTTCTGACGGCAGAGAAAATTACTGCGAATAAGACTAATTTCCCGTCTGACAGTTGAGCTCGAGCGGAAATTGCTTTGATGCGCTTTTCTCTCGATGGTTTAACTGCAATCTGATAAAGTGAACGTAGCATTTACAAAAATTGCTAGATAAGTTTTTCCATCATATAAACGATTAATTTCACAATTATAATTGTAAATAAATTAATATATATATAAAAAAAATATATTGTAATGTATACCGTCCGATCACTCATTGATCTATTCTACTTATTTTACTTCACAATTCGGCAACCTCACCCACCTGCATCATGCGCATCCAACCTAATCCACTTGAATCACTAAAAAGCAAAAACCACGTTCCCCCAAATCCAAATTATTTACACGCTTTTACGTGTACCGCAAACCATTCATTACACATTGTTACATCTAATCAGAATACACCAACCCCCCCACCTAGGAATACCAAAACCCCTCCCGAACGTATACATCGATCTATCCCGTACCTATCGCTTCCAATCTATACGATTCTAATCAACTGCAGCCTCGCGTTGCAGGCGCGTTGAAAAATTCTTTCGCAACCACACCCGAGCGTATTTGTGCCCCACTCGATCCGCCCCCCCCCACACACTATACCACGCTACACCGTAATCCAATTTATTTAGCCGTGTCATTTAATGCCATCGATACCTCATTAAGCTCAGCCGACGTTGGGCCGTCCCTGGTCGGTCGGCGCATAGGTAATTAGCCATTCATGCGTAAATAACATTTCCAAAATGAATTTCAATCTGTCGTGCCGATCCTGCACTTTATTAACGTCGAACCAAGCGTTATATGCGTGCAACGCATAGGGAGAGAGAGAGAGAGGGAGAGCTGTTAATCTCTCTACGGGACTCGCGCGCACGCGATGTGCTGCATTTTGCATGAGCAGTGTGACCTCTACGCGATGAAGATGTTGCTTCGTGCATTAGTACTGGGGACCACCTGGAATTCACTTGTGTGTGATGAGTCGTTTTGAATTTGGACGCGGTTGGTCATGGTTTAGCTTAGTATACTTTCGACGTTTGAATGGATTGTGGCGTATTCGTTGGTATGTTGTATTTTAACGTATGAGATGTTTGATTTCAAATTGATGATTACTCGTACTTATTAGATAGAAGGATTAATTAACGATAAAAGTTATGCATGGTGATGTCTATCCATCAAAGCTTAACAATAAGTGTCATGGTGAACCTGGTATTATTTATGAATGATCATACTTGAGTTAACGATCTGGTCTATAATACTTCTTTAATAATGAAGAATGATTACTTTTGAATGTCGTGTATAACATTCAAAATCATATTTCATAGCAAGACTATATTTATTGAAATGTTACTTTTGCTTTTGCGACGAGTCTCTTTTTATAAAAAAAAAACAGAAACAGAAAAAACCAATGCCTCGAAAAGCAAAAAATAGTTAAACTATATTATATGTTCTTTGAATATGCAACAAACGTAATTTTGAATTTATTTGAAGTCAAAAGTAAACTAATTCCCAATAAAATTACTGACATCAGATGACATTAAGCAATAAAATCTAACTTCGTTTCACCACGTTTTCTTTTTAAATCCCCCTCCATTGCTATCTATCTTTTACCTTATTTCGAAACTACAATTTTGTTAACTCAACGCTAACAGTCTCTTTTATCGACTTCGGTATCCAGTAGCTTCTCTTTTACCTCCGAGCGAAATAAAACGTCGATCGTCGATGCATGCGAAATCCAAACGATCCGATATACGGCTTTGTTAGCCGGATAAAAGTCCTCGTACGCTCACATAGGAACCACGAGACGACGACGACGACGACGACAAAAACTTTGTTATTTTCACGCCGCGTTGCCTTTAATTTCACTACGCGCGTCGAGCAAGTGGAGCACGAGCTTTTCCCTCCGTTTTCCTAATTCGTCGGGAATTTTGTGAACTGTATTTAGCGCGTCTTGAATTGCTATGGCCTTCTCTCTTTCTCTCGTGTTTCAGCCTGGAAATTTTATCTCCTCCCATCCTTTGCCTTAAATTTTAGCGAGAGGGATAGGGTTGAGGTGAGTACCGTGGGGTCTTTAGAATTCTGCTGACCGGGCTGAGTTTTAGCCTGGTGAAAGTTATGTTATGAGAGTTTTTAAGGTACGGCCGCTGGAAATTGGGTTTTCGGGGAAAATCGATGTAACGTGTGCGCGCGCGGCCGAGCACTGAGAGGGAGAGGTGTAATTTTTGGAAAATCCGAGGAATTAAATTTTTGATTACATACGGTCCATTGAAGAAAATCCAATTTCGTTAATCAGAGTTAAATTTATAACTGTTATGTAACTGAGAAATTTTTATGTAAAAGTACTATTTTTTTCCTAAACATATTTTTAGTATTTTGTCTACTTATCGAAATGTTAAGTTAAAGTTCATCTATAACTAAGTGTTTTAAAAATTGTTGCTCATTGTAACATAATTTCACTAACAGTTTTCACGTTTTATAGTAGTCACATATACATATGTAATCTCGAAAAAGTTATTCTACATAAAGAACAATCACAAAGTTTCCTCCCAAACATTATCAGTATATTACTTTCCCCACTCTTCACAATAACAACCGCACGACATATTCCTATTGGGATACTCATCAACGAATGAATTCCGAATTCATAATGCGAAACCCTGAAGCGTGAACCCATCATCTTCCAACTACCACCACATCCTAACTTTTTTAACCGCCATGATCATAGCCTTAATAATAATTCGCATGCTCGCAATTCGACGCTATCTTAGTACCGCAATCTTACGTGGCGCGTAATACCTTCGCACAACGGAATATCCACGCTTGCTTGCGCGCGTACTTGCATTGCACACGACGCATCTCCTCCTATATAGCATCCTCACGTGTAAAGGACGAAATTAGCTTTCCGGCGTGATTGTACGCAAATATCATTTCCCCTCTCTCACCTTCCCCGCCTACGCGTGCATATATATATATACGAAACATGCTGTCGAAGGTGGCAACAGGGATGCGTTAGAAATATCGCTTGCATTCGGCTGGCAAATGAGATGCTTTATTAAGATATGCAAGTTTGACTGTGTTGCTATATGTGTCGGTTTTAATAGTTGTTGACAATATTGCCATTGCATAATTGTACCATCTTATGATAAAAATCTTATAAGAGTAATATCTATAAAAAGAAACAGGTATACAATCTGAATGACATACGTATTTATACGAACTCCTGTACCTCATGCGTCCAATGAATCCAGCTAAAAGTTAAAAGCACATAGGTTAATTTTGTCCATAAGGAACAATGTATAGTCATCCACATCCCTACACACACACATATATATATGCTCCACAACGTCGCATTATCTCGGCAACCAGCGTACTCTCGGTTCTTACTTACGGCTCGGCATTATAGTCCACAGGCCGGATAATCTATGAACGCCCGCGATCGTCGACCATTAAGGTTTATTATCAGCAGTAAGCCGCTCGTCTAATTACGGGTAACCCACCCACCTACCCGCCCGCCCGCGCGCGTGGAAATATTAATGGATCTTGGAATTATCCTACTCTCGAGCAAGGCCTTTTGTGCGGGCGCCCGATTCCCTGGCTCGAGTATACTGCGGCCCTGAAGACCGGAAATTTTGCTACTTCGCGGTGTGGAGGGATAGAGAGAGAGAGAGAGAGAGAGGTTACTGTGGTAGGGATGAGAAGGAGTAGGAGGAAAAGTTTTAAAAGGCGCTTTAGCTCGTTTGCTTTCGGTTAGTAAGATTTACGAGTTTAGAGAGGAGCTCGCCTTTGTTATGAGGGTTTGAAGGGTTTTTTTTGGCGTCTAAGGTTTTTTTTTATTTTGTTGACTTTCCGTCGGTAATGTAATATTTGCTTAAAACAAGAGTTTTGGAAAATAGAAGGAAATTGTGGTTTGTCGAAGTTCAGGTTAGTATGCGGCGAGTAGCGAATGAATGAGTAATAAGACTTCTATAAAGTACGAAGTACTTACATACAGCTTATATGACATTTTGAATAAATAAAGGTGGCTTTATAAGAGTACAGCTGGAGTTGAACAATATTGATTGATTTCCTGCAATTTCTTCGCCGAGGAGCACAAAGGCGCTTATAAATTTCATTAGTATTTTATAATTGTTCGATAATTCCCCTTCCATTCCTTGAAGCACATTTATTTCTACAAAAAAAGGTATTTTTCTCAAGAATTATTATTATATTTTACCTCGTATTTTTCAATAAAAAGAAGATATATAAGCCATTCTTTGAACTTATTAAAATTTGAAAATACTTTTTATTCGAAATGCTACTACTTAGCTATAACACTTATAACAGGAATTTCAAATCTTAATTCTTCTGAGATTGAGAAAAATTATTTTTCTTTTCACTAAAAGCTAAGATCAAACCAATCTTCGAATCACCTCTCAACATAATTAAACAACGATGCACCTTTTCTCCACACTACTTGCAAAAAAGGCACAGTTCCACCTATCGTTAATAATTCCTCTCGTATTTATCCATCCACGCACCTGCTCGAAGCCGCGAAAAATCGTTCCAGCATGCATATAGTAACGCTATATACAGATTTACGACGCATCGCGTTCGCTCAGATGCATAATATCGCGTGATGGATTTCCAATTAAATTCAGGGCACGTACGCGCACCACTGCGATACTTTTCATTGCTTCTCGCACATCCTCCCTCTTCGCGTCGCGTTTCCTCTTCGCCCTCCTTTTTTTTCCATCTCTTCTACGCGTGACCGTATACGTGAATAAATTTACGAAGTGCAGATGGACAACAAAAGGTATAGCATTGCTAATGAATACTTATACTGCAAAGTGTTAAATATAAAAATACCGAAATTTCAAGACCATGTTCTTTTTTTTTTAAAGAGCTTCACGTCGATCCATATTTATGCTTCAATTTCGGCTCTAATCAGCGCCCAGGAGGTATACGTCGCGTGCTTGTCAGCGAAGCACCAGGCAAATATTTACAACAGCGTTGCTTGTGTCATTGGCGGAGATTGGGAATAGGGACGGGTCGCCGAATAACTAATCCTTTGCTCTGTCAACAATCCACCGCAGCTTCTAAAAAGCCAAATTGACAGTGATGCTTATCGTCTAAACTATAAAAAAAAATAAAATAAAAGCGAATTAACGAACGTACTCGTAATAATAAAAATGGTAACGTACGATAAGTGATAAATTCATTTTCTTTCTTCCCACCCGCTAAACTCTCTCTTTCTCAGTATCGAATATAGATACCATTTAATATCCTCATTGCCCTCGATCAGCGATAGCCGTGGTGCCCTCGTTATTTCTCCTCCCTCGCTCTCTCCTCTATCTATTCAGAAATCCAAAAAACTCTGAATAAAGAGCCATAAATTTCCAATTTCCCACGGGCGCGCATTACCACTTTATTAACGGAAACCTCTTGTCGAAAAAAAAAATTCCGATTCCCATTCCAACGCCTCCGCGTTAACGAATCCTCCTCTCTATCCTCTGGGGGAAAAAAATTTACGTTCCCCCCTTCTCTCTCTCTCTCATCTGTCTACCCTCGTACAACCTCTCCTCTCGCATACTTGTACGAAATTCCTTTGGCCATCGATCATCTTCGAAATTTCAGACACACACACACACACAGAGCTTCCGTTAGCAGAGGATAAGGCAAAAATTTCCCGATTGAGAGCCTCAATAATTCTGAGAGCCGTCGTTGGCACGCGCGGCTCGAGCATTCGGCCTTTGCCCTCTATACATAGAAGCGCAGATACACACCTATACATATATACATGACTCTCTGTCTCTCACTCACTCTCTATGTATCTGTGTATAGGAGGCGCGCTTGGAGAGAGAGAGAGAGAAGGCTAGATTGGTACCGTCACGCGTTCTCCGTTGCCGCGGTGGAATTCATCGTAGGTACCGCGCGCAGAGCATGCGCTACTACTACTACTACTACTGCTGCGACGGCAACAGCAGTGGTGGTGGTGGTGGTGGTGGTGATGGTCGACTTATGTTTGCGTTTCATCTCCATTCCTCGATAGTTTAGTACGCCCGTAACGGAGGAATTATGCCCAATTATGTATTAGTTATCGAGCACTCCGAGTAAAGCCCCCCCCCCCCCCCGGTTACCAACGTGCGCGATTTATCGGGTCAGTAGTGTGTGTCTGTGTGCCGGAGATTTAACGGGGTCAATTAGTTCGACGATCTTGCACGGCGAGTTGAACGGCTGAGTTTCTTGCTTCGTGTTGGGGCTCAAAAGAAATTCGATGAAATCGAGTACTTGACATTTTAATTGAACTTATATTGACAAACGATTGCTTCTGTTATACATGCATTTCTCGTTTTTGTATAAAAACTTATGGGAATTATCAAGAATTTTAGGTTGATTCATGTATAGAATATCTAGTTGTAAATAAGAAAAAAAAGAAAATTGAAATGGTAGAATATTAGATTAAAGCTTATGTAAGTGTGCGAATTAGTCAATTCACATCAGGACCTGTGGCCTGTCAACACCCGTGAACACCTGCTTTGCCAATATGTATCGAACTTTATTTTTTCTTTTATGGAAGTTAGCGAAATTCGGTAAAATGTAGTAAAACTTTCTTCGTACACGCTCTTACGAGAAGCGTGCGCGAAATAAAATGATCTACGTATACGTGTATTTCATATGTACACCATGCATAAAACAACTATGATAAGAAGTGTTTTGCACTCTCCGTTAAAAATTAGTACATTTCGATACTAGTGCGAAAAAGTGATGTTTATATCCTTAAAAAAGTCACAAGTGGTACAAAACCACCTTTTCGCTCGTATACCGAATACTTATTTTTTTTATACAATAAAAAGCTTGGCTTGGGCACACGCTTTTTTTATTCAAGCATCACGAAATCCAGCTTTGCGCACAAAATGTTAAAAGAATAATGTTCTGTATCGACGCCAACATCACGGTGCGTACATCGACGTTATCCATGCTACAATATGCATATCAATACTCATCTCAACCTTAAAAATTTCTCATAATGAACAATATCGTTTTTTTCGTTTACCTCCATCTTACCTTACCCATTACATGCCATTATCGCGAATAGCTGAAAATCTCCCGCGTTCGATAATTAAAACCGAAGATCCTCGGTAGGTGGTAGAGGGAGATAGAGAGAGAGAGAGAGAGTTGAACTGAATAGAAGAAGAGTCTCGTCGGTCGGAGTAAAAGCCTCTTCGGGTGTCCTTCAATCGTCAGATTAAAGTCCACTTTGCTTAATAGAAGTTAATCCTGACGATGCCTCGAGAACTGTCTATTTCGCGGCAAGACTGTATAGTGTCGGATGTATATATATATATATATATATATATATAGGAAGGAAGGGAGACAGAGCGCAGTACAATGCAATGCCGAAGATCTTTGGCCTCGGGGCGAACGAAAAGACCATGGCGACGTAAATAAGCTGAGTATTTTCAGGGTAGGAAGTAGCCTCTGTTGACGCTTGTAATCGAGCGAGTGTTTGCTGTGGTGATAGGCAGCTACGACGAGATTTTATTGTTGATAAGGAATATATTTTGGAATTTTGGTCAGTGTCGAATGATGGATACGATGTTATACATAATACGTAATTTTAAACCAATGAGATTTTTTACAGATATTTGAATTTCTTATCTAAATTTTAAATATACTCAAAAAGAAACTGCATTTTTTTCAAGTATTTTAATTGAAAAGAAACTCGTATATCTTTGTTTACACATGGAATCCATTCAATTTCAGATCAAAAAGAAAATTCAAAAAAATATTCTTTAGCCAGACTTTACGTATCAATATTTTGCATTTTTGCAATAACACACGTTAGCGAAGCGAAAAAATATCAAACATCTTTCTCAATTTTTCCGATAAACCCTTGGCGCTATACGTACAATCAACAAAACTAACTGACCGTATATACGTATATATATATATATATCCATAGAGATTTTAAAAATAATATTGACTACAAATAAATATTCAGTTTCATTCGTGCCAAAATATACTGCTGTTTAAATTTGTCAATATATATTATTTACTTTTATCATAGCTATGCAAATTTAACGTAAAAATTTTTATGCAGTGATAAATGTGATTTATTCCTAGTTTCGACTATCCTTCAAACTATATGATATATATTCCACTGCAATATCAGTTTTATTTCAACAAACATTCTCAAAATTAATTTATGAAGTTTATTTAAAACTAGCAAAACACTTACAAGAAAATAAGTTATAGTTCTCAACTCACCTTCTGAATCAAAATCCAGTCCCCAAAAATGACAGATTCTCCTATAACATAACTGTATGATATAATTAAAAAAAAAGTGATTGGCATGATCACCTCTAATAACCACTCTTCTCTTTCATATTCCAGTCTTCCACTCAGTGCTGCGGGACAAAAACAACAGCGGCAAGATGGAGCCAGACGAGGTGGACCTACCTTTAGACACGGACGAGGGTTACGATCGCGCGGATTTCCGCGTTGAGTTTAGTCCGAGCCCAAACCTCGAAAGTCCACAGTTCCAACCGCGCGACAACGTGAACGGTACGCGAGTCGGTGACGTAAAAGCACCGCCGGAGACGTCCTCGCCGCCGCGTGCACGCACCAATAACGACGGTGAGTACAGTAATTTCCTTTCTTTGTGTAACTCGACGATTTCTGTAACGCAGTGCTTGCATTGTCAGCCAATTACCGCTTGTGTATAAAATTACCTCTTTGTCTATACATAATATACATGTATATGTTTGTTGCTTTGGCTTTCTATGTATGTGTGTATGTGATGCAAAGGCTGTCTGATCGCACTCTGACTTGTTCTACTTTCACCTCGCGTTCTGCTCTGCGCACCTGCATGCCTTTACGCGCGCTACGTCTCATTGTAATGTAGAGTAGAGGAAGGCGCTCTCTCGGGGAAGTGGATGAAAGGCGCGCGCACACGTAGTTCATTAAATCATGGTGAGTAAAATTTTCGGTGAGTGAAGTGTATTGTGCATCGCGCGCGCACGCGCCGTTGTTATTATTCAGAGAGAGAGAGAGAGTGAGATGCTGTGCGGTTAACAATGAATGGTTTGCTCGCTGAGTAGTATTCATTGCTGTTTTGGTGGTTGGAAATGCATCGCACGAACGATTAAAAGAATTTTACTGCATATAGCTTTTAGCGATGTTAATAGAACGCACTGAATTAGTCGTAAATAAAGTTATTGGGAAAAAATTAATATGTCGGTTTTATATATATAATATTATCTAGTTTCACGAGTTAATGCGCCGATCAGAAGTTAGAACATTAAATTAATTATAACTTATAATTAGCGTAAAATTTTAACGTAGTTATATGATTTAGCACCGGATGAATTTATTGTAAATTGTTTGCTGTACGAATCTTCTTATAATTTAGTGAATGGTATTATGTATTTTAGAGGTAAATATTAGTTTCAAAACATCGCATCGTTGTTTGGGCTTCTCATATAATTATAAATTTTCATAATATAATTCAAAACTTTTTAATTTATTCGTTATCTGCACTATTATTATTCATATACAGCTACTTTGTATGATAATGTAAGTATCGACTCGACGTATTTTTTTTACTTTTGTAAATAAAACGAACTTCTATTTTTAAGCAGACGGAAGCCTGTTTAAAAGTCTTGCGTATGTAAACCATATGCAAAAAAAAGAGTACCGATAAGAAGTCGCCTATAAAACAGCACTAAATTTTAAGATTCAACTCTAAAAATCTTCACGATTCATAAAACTCACATCAAAACTGAAAAATGCGAAGCAGCTAAAATCATACATTACTCTCGTACCATGTCGGTACAACACTAAAAAATTCCATAAAACCCCTCTAATTCTCAGTGTTCGAGAGTAAAAAAAAAAAAGAATCCATCAACCTCATCGAACGAAAAAAAAATCAGTACAACCCCTAAGTAAAAGTCATTTTCCCTTATGCCACAACCCCTTCCACATGCATCCTCCCCGTAAATTGTCAATCTGTACAATCCTCCCTCTCTCTCTCTCTCTCTCTCTCTCTCTCTCTCTCTCTCTCTCTCTCTCTTCTCCAACCCCGCGTCTTTTACGTCTTCTCATTACCCGCAATCGATGCATCGACGCGCGAGAGCCGTAAAATCTGCGCGTACCATACAGGGAGAAAAAAAAGAGAACGTACACAACGCGCACGTTCATCCCCTCCTCATCGGCCGATAACGCGAGCGTGCATGTAAAAGGGGAAGATGAGCTGCGCATATATACGAGTATATGTATGCGTGTACGATACGTGTTATATGTATATATATAACATGTATGTGTGTATATATGTATACGATGTCACTTCTTTTTACGCACGGGGTTTCGTGAAACTTTTAGACGCCAGGCGGGGTTGTTGAACGGAAGCGGACGCCGGGCGACCGCCGCTACGCCGGATGATGAGAAAATGAATAATGACTACGCGATAAGGATATAAAAGGGGGGAAGGAAGAGTCGCTTGTTAGTGCCTTCGTGAAAGTGCATTAAAGAGGCGGTAAGGTTTGTTGTTTTGGGAGTTGAACTTTTAATATACGGGCGTATATAACGCGAATAGTTAGCTGCGTCGGAAAGTATATAAAGATTTCAAATTAATTGTTTTGAAACTCTTTTATTCTACGTATGAGAGAAAGAGAGGTTTAACGGCACGAAAGTTAGTAGTACCGGGATGAGGTAAAGAATACATTTTTTTTTTGTCCAACTCATCGTACTTCTTCCAGTGTTTTTGAACTCCGCACGGTCTTGCATCAAGTTAAGTTTTTAAATTCTACGACCTCTTAATTCAAATCCTGTACTTTCCATGTAATTTAATTTCCATTTTCTTAAACTTTTCTAGAACACTTTAGTTTAAAACCTGCGTACTTTTATCTTTATATCTATACATCGAAAATAACATGACTTTGCGAATGTAGTTAAAATTTAGGTTCCTTTTTCCGATGGCTGTCAATCAATAAAAAGTAGTACACTTAAAGTAAAATAGCTCACATTTCAAAGTCTTTCTAGAAACCCCTTAGCACTCGATTCCTCAGATCTTTTCCGCACACATCCTAACAATTGCTAATTAGTCATCAAAAAAAAAATTCTTCGAACCTCATTCCCGACTTCCTAAATCATCGCGTTATCATCGTCTCCTCTCCCTCCTCCTCCCACCTCATCCAATTCCCATCTTCGTTCGCTCGAACCTTATCGTAGCCCGGCGTCTCCTCTCGCATCTATAAATAACCCCTAAAGTAAAACTTGCGCTCACAAGACCCGAGTCCAACGCATGGAAACGAACACAACAGAGATCAACGCTGCTGCTGCTGCATGCACCATGCGAATAACACAAAGAGAAAGCCAAAGAGAGAGAGAGAGGGAGAAGAATCGAATACAATTTGCCAGGACGTAATTTACATCCGTAAACGTCGCGACGAATGGCTTCGTTCCTACGCGGCCACGAGACGCCACCGCTATACGCTGCTATAGGGGCAAGCTATATACATGCCTGCCGGTCTAAAGTACGCGCACGGAGATCGATCGAGCGAGAGAAATAAAACGGATAGCTTTCGATAAACACACACACACACACATGCGAACACAAGGACCGAAGCAAGCGAGAAGCCGAGTAAAAACCGGTCGTTTGTTAAGTTTATCGAGCGTTCGATCGGCGCTTAACGTCGCCGAGTGGATGTATATATATATATATATATATGCGAGCAGTCTGCCCGCTGCAGTGTAAAACGGCTGGAGCGTCAAATCTGAAGGCTTGCAAAGTTGAATCGCCCAGCATACGTTGTACGGATATATATATATATATATATATATACACCTTTCGACACTGGATTTGCACTTTTGTAACTCGACTTTTCAGCTGTCCGAATTAACGATGTGTGTATTTGTAATGAAATTCGGATAGATCGGTGATGTACGGGTTACTGAGATTTTAAAAGCTTGGTATGTGCGGTGTTGTCGTAATTGTTATAGTCTAGTGGTTTGTAATTTACTATTTTAAAACTTATATTTTTTTGTTTTGTAAGTAATATGCCGAGAATTCGAATTCTACCAATAATCAAAGTAATCAAATTAATAATTAATTCTGTTGATTATCAACCAAAAACATTAAATCAACGGGTTAGTTCGGATATTTTACAAAACCTGTACCTTTCTAAAAAGCAAAATTCCCCTTTAAAATTAAAACCAAAACCCAGCAGAGTACCGTTTTTCACCCTTCTCAAACGAAAGCTCCTAAATCCGGCGTTTCCCCTTTCTCGCTACTTCATAAACTACCGCCTAATCGTAAACCTTTCACTTTGATGTGGAACACCTCATACACACAAACACGTTATATATATATATATATATATCCACGAGCATGTTATACAAACGCTTCATATGTATGAAGGATGCGAAGCAGAAAAAGTCCCGCAGCCTTGTGCCATTACGCGTAAATAGCTGATGGCTTTTTGAACGAGTTTTCTGGGTAGATGCGGCGCAAGCATCTTCCAACTTTAATGCGGCTTTTGTAAATTTGTTCGTTAAAACGACGCGTGCGAGGGTTATCTTTGCCTTTATTTTTTAATATTGGAAATTCAGCAGAGCTGGAATATTATCCAGGCCAGAAAGATGAGAGTATGAGAAAGTGTGATAACGATTATGCAAAGTGTTATGAGATGAAATATAATATTACACGTGTCTTGACATAACTGTTACATTTTAAGTTCTTTTTTTTTAGGTATATAAAATTGTACTTAATTTTAGGGGAAAAAGGTTTTGTTAATTTATTTGTAAAAAAAAATAAATAATGAGAATGAGAGATGCTTGAATAATGTAAATTCTCTGCGCGTACCGATCTATAAGATTACTCAGTATCTTGCAAAGTAACGTCTGACTATACTTGACGTCAACTACTTACAGCGTTACGTAAGAGATTGCATCCAATATATCCTTGTTCAAACAGACTTTGAAATTTACTTCATAGCGCACCGAAAACTAAGATAGATTTATTACAAGAGTCACGTTAAAATATATTTAAAATTACACGATTAAAAAAATTCGCTCCATTTATTAATAAATAATATTACTGTAATTAAAACATTTTCAGACATATCTCAGTTTTACTGACATTGCAATCCACACGCGTCATAATGGTATCCCCCTACCCCCTTTTACGCTGATTTGACATTTTTATGAAATCTTTACACCGGTATATAACCGACTTTTAAAAGCTCGCCCATAATTTTTCAGCGAAAATACTCCATTATAATTATCATCTCATGAATATCCCATTTAAACTAATTGCTACGTATAATTGTAACTAAAGTATCCCCCGGATGCGTATTCACTTTAAAGCGAAAGCGAGCAAGCGTTCGCTCGCTCGCGAGAGAGAGTCGGACAAAAAGAATGTAGAACTCGCAGAGTGATGGCTTAATTATCAGAATTAAAATACCGTGTCGTCGCGTCGTAAATAAAAGGCCACTTAATATCTCTACTTTCTTTTTTTCTTTTTAGCTACCCCTTCGTCTCGGCTACACACATACGTGTGCGCGCGTGTGAATTTCGCCGGAGCAAGGGCACGAGATAAAGGCTTATTTCATGCAAATTTATCGCGCGCAAAAGAACGAGGCTTCTGTGTAATTACATCGTAAATTAAGATACCTGTCGTCGTCGTCGTCCTATAACCCTCGAATACGCGCTTCGATAGCTATATATACATGCGCGAACGCACGTGATCGTGTCGCCAAGACGATGAGGAAGACGCTTATAATGCGATACTTTGACCCTTGAGAAAATGGACGTACGGGAACTCGATATTCTACGGATAATGACAACAAAGATATATATATATATATATATATATATATATATATATATATACACACACACATAGATTGTACGTGAGAATATAAGGTGAGGCTCGTAACGACCAACGCCATCACGGTTATATGTATACAGTTTTCTTTTTGCGCGCGCGCGCGTGTACGAGGTATCCCATTTTTCGTAATGACGCTTGTTTGCTGTGTATGTCGGCGCCACGAGCGGCCGACGTCGACGCCACTTAGCCGAGCTGACGGCTGCTGTCACTATGGTCAAGTTAGCTACGAACACATACTACGTGTCTCTTGGGAGTTTTTTTGGTATAGTGCTTATAATAGCGGTAGGATATAGGGTGGAGATGAGTAATTTATTGTACACAGAGTGAAAGTTTATATTTGGCATTGGTAATGCTGAAAATGAGATTGAAACGGTGAAAAAGTAAGGATATTGTGTTTATAAGTTGTAATGGTCTAGGATCATTTTTTGCTTGAAAGAACATACTAAGTAAATGGCGTGAAAAAATATTCTTTCGTAAAAGCTAAAGTCACCTTCATAGTTCATTAAACATCTGAGGAAAGGAGAAAATTGCCGTGTTTTAAGTATAAAAATTGTATAAAAACTTCAATATAAAGGTCCAGAATACATTCTTATCGGATTTAAACTTTTTACTCATTTGTTTTTTTTTTCACAAAAGTAATGATATATGATGAAATAACGTATTTTAAAACAAATTATAAAATAATATATAATATCATACGTGTGGTATAACTCGCTTACTATTAAGCCTTACGTTTTATCATTATCTCGAAAATCCGTTCTCTTCAAAATCCACCCTTATAAAAGACTTACACTTAAGCGAAAAATGTTTCACCTAAAACGCGAGAAATTATTTTTCCGCGGCTGAAACCTCGCGCACCTCAGGGGCCTCAACCGTCTCTCTGTGTCTCTCTTTCTCATTGCAAAGGCATGAAAGAAAAGAAAGAAAAAAATGAGTTTAAAACTAACCTTATAAAAACTATTAGTGGCGCACGTGAGGTAAGCTCCTTTGGCGCTTGCCTCGACGCGAGAAAATGCGCTGCGCGCGAGAGTTTTCCTCCCCTGCCGAAGAGATAGAGGAAGGATACGAGAAAGCAGGGTAATTAGTATGAGGATGAATGTAAATCTTTGGAGGGATTCGTCGAAAGAACGACGACGTCGGTATCCGCCTTAATTTCACGACAGCTAATTCCGCTTTAAGGATAATGCCAGTATGAAACTTTCTCTTTCTCTCTCTCTCTCTCTCTCTCTCTCTCTCTCTCTCTCTCTCTCTCTTTCGCTCTCTCTTTCTCTGTCTCTGGCTCTCTCTTTCGAGTAGTTGGTACGAAGAGACGGAAAACAGTATGAAAAAAAGATAGAACGAAGGAGAGAGCGCAGGAGAGAAGCGAAAAGAAAGAGAGAACGGGGGAAGAGATTGACAGTGAAATAATATATAAAAGGCGAGAAGTAAGAAAAAAAAATGCGGACAGAAACCGCAGCTACAAAGAAATCGGAAGAAAAAACTGAGTGGAGAAGAGATAAACAGACAAAGGGGTAGAATAAGTCAGTCGTGAATCGACTCGAGAATCTCACAAGCGTAAAACTGCGAATGACGCTATACCGAGCGTAGTAAAGGATCTTCCTCGCTCTAATTAAAATTCGTATCCCTTCGTGTTTTTCTCCTTCTCACTCGCTAGCACTCTCTCTCTCTCCTCCACTGTGACCGCGCACGTAAGTCGATTTTTTTTAGCCGCGGTCGGATTTTTTCTACTTCGCGCGGCCAGTAGCAGTAGCAGCAGGCAGCTCTCACCCTTCCCTTTACGTAAGTCGCTTGTTTATTTTTTTCCTTCTTTCTTCCTTTTCCGGAAGCTTTGAGAGGAACTTTGTTAATTCGCGAAAAATGAGAGCTTTTACGCTTGCGCGCGAGTGAGTGAGCGGGGTCGATCTTAAGTGAACAATTTTTAAGCGAGCTCTCGTTCTCTCTTGTGGGAAGCTGCGTTAGAGATAAAATAAAGGAAATCGTTTGGAAATGCAGTGGGAAATGAGAAAATACGCCGAGGTGAAAATAAGATTTTACTTGAAATGGATATAATAACGAATAATAACAATATAATGTAACAATATTCTTTTACTGTTGCTTAAACTTCTCCCAACACCGCGCGTTATTTACAGTTTCCTTTTCTTTTGACAAAATATTCCTCGTCAAAGCGGTAGTTTCTTATTACTCGACCATACCCTCCATTCATTACATCCATTGTGTGCTGTGCACTTTATTTTCCTACACCAACCTGACCCGTGTATATACCATTTTGCAATTAATTTTTCCTTTGCCCTTGTAATGGACCACGCTTACCCTCGTCTAACAAAAGGCAAAAGTAAAGAAGAAAACTTTCGCCGGACCGAAAAATTCTCTGGCAACGTTTTACATAATGTATTGCATAGGAATCGAAGAAAATTTCTACACTTTCATACGCATAAACATCGTATACCCTTCTCGAACTCGTAAGAAATTTCGTTACGTTTCTCGATCCGCACTGCCAATTTATAAGCCCCGATGCCGCCAAGAAAACTTGAACGTCTGTGTGTATATATATATACCACTTCAATCCGCGGCGAGTCTTGTTGTTTATGTCTACACGTGCATGTGTATATGGCTACCTCTTGCATGCCAGAAATGCTACTGCTTGCGCTTTATACGGGGCCGTAACACGTGCTCGCCGTAAAGAAACAGTTTTACCGTCCTATAGCGAAGCTCTTCTCAGTTCGTCGTTAAAAATGCGAACGAACTTTTTAATTCGCCAAGCCTGCTGCTACTGCTATATACTATATACAGGCGCGAAGGAACCTCTATAACGTTTCGATTATTAAAGCGTGCACACCGGTGCTGAAATTCAGCCGTGTACTGGATTTCGATATTTTTTAGATATTTATGCGGGAAAATATGGTTTTAGAAGCATTTTGTTTCGCTGGAACGTTTGTCAATGAATGTTATGGTTCATAAACTGATTAATATTAGGGGACCTATGGAAACATGAAAGTCATATTTTATATACAATGTTACTGCGAAAATTGTAGAAGTACTAAATCAAGATAGTTTATGGAATATGCATCGTATAAATATTTAATCTAGTTGCTTGGAATATGTTGACCTATTTATTAAAAGTATCGCTGTTAAATAACCATAAGAAGATAATTAATCGTCTAATTTTGCCGTAACAATATTGTGCGTAAAATCTAATAACATTTATGAAGTTTCGGCACTTTGGATGAGAAACTTTAATTATTAATTACGTGTGTATATTAACTTACTTCCCTAATTTTTCAAAGTCAATACAGTCTTCATAATTCATTTATTACTATACTCTAGTCCACTTTCGATCATCTACAATCATCTTTAGAATCTTCTTAAGCTACTATATCACTACAGTAATCTCAATAAATACACACGACCCTATATAAACAGCACCTGGCATTTTGCAACCACGATACAAAAACGATCTAAAAATTATTCGTTCCTCGTCACTACGAAAATAGTCCAGAAAAAAAACTACTCTCCCTCTTTGCGAAAAAAAAAACAAGTAACCTACAAAAATAACCTCGTCCTTTTGAAGTCTCGAGGCTCACGCACATGCACACATGCGCGTGCGCAAAAATTAAGCTGCTCCCCTAATTGGAAAGCCATTCAGCCGTTTCGGTGAAGCGGCATTGACCAGTGGCACCGCTGTGTCTCTTCTCTTTTTCCGATTCCACGGATCAGCGGATCTTCCCGTCTTCGGGGACTCGATCCGATGAACTTCGGGACTCGCTTGTGCGCGAGAAAGAGTGAGTGAGAGAGAGAGAGAAGCAGGTAGAGTATATAGGAGGGAAACTGAGGTGCTGGCGACGACTGACGTTGTGCCCTGTTAGAACGCATCGTAAAGGGTATGAACGAGAGGCGTCGATGTGGTGCTACAGGGATTGGGTTAGACTCTGGTGTAGTTTTAATGGATTTAGGGATGTGTAGAGAGAAGATAAAAGTGTTGTTATGTCGTGTTGAGGAAATAACAGACAATGGTTTGTAATTTTTGTAGCAGCCCATGTGGCTCATAAAGAATTCAAAAATAAAGTTTTGATGCTTTAAACAAATTGCTGTTTGATGTTAAAACTTACCGTAAATTTGTACATTTGTATTTAAATAACAGAACGTTAATATTCGAGTGAATTGTAACGTGAAGGTTAAGTAATTACGGAATATGGAAATTTTAATATAAAAGAGTAGAACACAGGTGTGCTGTTTATAAAAGAAAAATAAATAATATAAAGCAATTTTAATTAATACGAATTGTAGGAATAAATATGTTCACAAGTTTCCGTTTTAAGCATGTAGAGTAAATTAGAATTTTATGACTGTTAAAAAGTACTTGAGTATATATTAAAGGGTAATAAAGATAGTACCGCTTCTCCAAATGTTAAATAAATGTTACGAAAGTTGAATATAATATATACAAATTTATTCAAATCATACGTATACTTAGTCGATATATAATAGCGTTATGCTTTATTTATACAACTTTATATAGAAAATGAACAATACATAAATTTCTTAGTTAACGCTTTCACTAATACCTCTATTATGAGCTGCAATTTTATGCGGCTTGGAAACTTTAATAAGATACTAAAAAAGTCCATCAAAGTCTCCCGCCATGAAAGATTAGCAAAGACGAGTTATTATACGGATTCCCAAGAACTATCAAAGAACATTCTCTCTATAGTTAATTGTTTTGATGGACCACAAAAGATAAATTATGGAATGACAAGTTTTAGGGGGATAATAAGTTTAATCTTACTCTACTTAATAAATCATTTTCCTTATTAAATTTTATCAAGTCTCATGGTACAAACTATATTCGTACAAATAATATAAAAATAATTTGATAATAACAACTTTTAACATCAATTCTTTAATTATTAATCTTCCGGCGTAAAATTTTATGTAAATCCGGTTAAATATCAAAAAGTCATAAATCACAATTATTGAAAAAACTTGACAGAAGACGTTGACGCTTTCAGTTTACTGGTAACTTTTAACGTAGATATACAGCACTTTACAAATACACTAACGTATTAATAAATGAAAGTGTCTGATAAGGAGGACATTTTTACCAGAATGAACTTCTTTCCTATTCGAGGGTGGTAGAACTTTCTTCTTAAAAAGACGATTCGGCCCGCATTATCAGAAATCTGCAAACTCGGCAAAAGTCAATTCCTGTGTATAAAAAAGAATCTCTCCTCTTCTAAATTTCGATTTCACATATATATCAAGCGATTGGGAGGCGATAATACAATTCTCTTTTAAAATTTTTGCTTTATTTGAAAGATTTTACAATTTTACTAAGTGAAATATAACTTTATTTTTGCATACAGCAAAAAAACTTATCAATTTATCAGTTCTCTTTTATTACTCAGAATATAGTAATATTGAAACAATTGTATAATACTGCTGAACTAGCTTTACTGAAATATTCTTTTAACCTCTCTTTCAGAAAAAACTAGACCAGATTATTGAATATTTTTTGCCTTTGAAAGCCATTTTGTATCGTATTATCAGCACTTTAGCCTTTAAAATCACTTTCCTTAATGAAAAAAATTTGAATGCTCATATCTCAGCAAAGCCCTTATCGATTTTCCTGCCTGATCCAATAAAAGATTCGCGAGAGAGAGAGAGAGAGAGAGAGAGAGAGTAACGCGCTCTTTTAATTTATTTTTTATCCATAGGTACAAAAAAATTACGAATATGTAGGAATACACTGAAGAGAAACTTCCTTTCTCTGGAATTTTCGATACGCCCTCGCGTACGTCCTTTGACGGTTTAGTATCGCTTAACTAATAGAAAAACGGCACAAGGCCAGACTTTAGGGAAATTCAATAAAACGGCTCCCACACATATGAAGATTTTTGGCTTTCATGTCTTCGACTATCCCATTTTACGAGTAACCTAATATTGCCGGCGCTTACTCGTTAGATAATGAAAATATGAAATGCATTGCTAGTCAGCCTCTTTCATGAGCTTTCAGGCTCACATTTTATTTATAGATTCCGTATTGTCCATTAATTTTCACGAATAAATTAAAATCGTGAACTGGGGCAATAGTGGTCGTTATAAATTCTTTGAATGGTTGGTTTTAAGCCAATTCGTTTCCTCTATATGTAAGCTAACAAGAGCTCTTCCTCTAATAATAATAGAATGGATTTTCTATGGCTTCAGAAATAACTTTTAAATGGAAAATAAAAAATAAAATCATAAAACATATTATCGAACACAGTGAATGGGTCATTCATATCAATATGTAGCAAAAATAAAAAAGTATAGTGTATTGTTATTGTTCAGATATCAGTAGTAAACTTAACAATTATTCTGGTACTTTACTCGAATTCAAAATAGAGTGAAAACTCGAAATCGGTTTGACGACCAGTGTTTCAAATATTTCTGAATTTTATTAACAATCAAATATATTTTAACCATTTTTTAAAAATCGCTTTTCTTCTAACTTTAAATCTCTTTACACAGAAAATTCGTACACCAATTTACTACCCTTCCATCGAAAAATGAAAAAGTTTTAACAAAATCCATACCAACTATTCTTCAATACAAGAAAATTTCACTCAACGCTTCTTTAACCAATCGACACTCAGCTGTCGACTCTCACCCTTTTTCCGAATCAATAAGTCGCATTTCTGCATTATCCCCCGCCTCTCTTCAGCCCTCCCCCCTTAGCGCCACTTCTCGCTTCGTCTTAGCTCTTCTTCCCCAGGCACTTCATCAGAGTGCGCGCAGTGTACCAGCATCGATTGCTGTCGCTTGCACGCTACTACTCCCTTAAAAGCCAACGACGACGACGACTGCTCAGTCGTCCCGGAAATTTTGCGCCTCGAGCCCCGGCAGCCCTAATTACACAAGCGCGACTTTGTCGTCGTCGTCGTCGTAGCGCGTTGAAAACCGACGCTAATGCATCAACGGTCGTCTCGAAACTACCTCGTGAGAAGTCATACACACGTGTGTGTATATGTGTATATGTATATATATACACGTGTGTTTACGCGAGCAAAGGTAATCAGTGCAGCAGGCTGGAGAGGCCAAATTGGACGGTTCACGTGCGCATGCGCGTACACCTTTCAATTGAAACACGGTATAGTCGTCTTGTTTCGAATAATATCAAACTCGAGAGCTAACGCAGTATAGTAGTAGTCGTACGCGTGTGTCACACTTTCCACGAGTGCTTTCGTTTTCAGTCCCGCGAGAGATCGCGTGTAGCAACGCTTGCGATTTTCCGAATTCAAATACAGAACAACTTGGGGGAAAGCTTTGTGCTCTGGGTATATGTAGCGCACGAGCGTCGGCCGTCTTTTACGAGACGCGCGCATTGCATTACGTGCTTCGTGTGCTGTTTTTGAAGAGCCAATGGAAAGAGGAAAGTTGAAAGAGAGAAAATGGAATACGATTCGCGATAAACGGCTCAATGGGTAATTTACGGTGTTGAGGGATGCGCTAGTGAGAGGAACTGGAGATCGTCGAGGAGAAAGAATCGCTGACCTGCGCTTTTAATTAATTCTAAAGTTCGGCATTTCTGCTCGTGAAACGAATATAAATGACAGTGTTTTTATTGTGAGAAATGAAATAAATGTTTCTTTAATTTGATATAATTTATTAGCTTCGATCTAAGCAATGAATTAGTTATAAAAATATGTTATTTTTCTTATCGAAATACTGCAATTATTATGAAATATAAGTATATTTAGAATGTAAAACAAAAAATCACGTAACTTTAATTATCCCTTACTGAACATCAATATTATCCAGTTTCTAAAGTTGTTGAAGAAAGAAAAAATAGAGAGATTAATTTATAAAGAGAAGAGAACAAAAATTGTGTTTACGGAACATACTAAAATCGTGTGCTAACAGTAACGTGTAAAACGTATAATATTACATTACGGAAACGGAAGAAGCGGAACGTAAAAAATGAAATAAGCGCGAAAAGCGGAGAAAGCGTCGAAACGAAAATAAAAGCGCGACCAGCCGGGGCAAAAATATGGACTGAGTGGAAAATCGACCAAAATGAAAAATATTGCATAGGTATGGCAAATAAACAAATAGAAACCGGAAAAGTTAAATAAATGAATAAAATCGATGAAACAAAACAGCAGAAATATTTATATCTTATGCGAATATATAGAAACTTTTAACGTATGACTGAAAAATATTCGTATTTATTAGCGATTGATTACCTTAATTAATAATAATATTGTACACAAAAAATATATACTTTCTCAATAAATCTCTCTATGCATATTAACGTTACAATTAAATGAACAACGATCGATTATTATCATCATCATCATCACTTCATCTACGACAATCACGACAAACCATATTTCACACGAAACCTCATATCTCATTTCATCCACAACTTCAACTCCAATCCTTTATTCAAAAGGAAAAGCTTTTTTCGACAATGCAAGCTCGCCTCCCCCTCGCGTACACGATCAGGTCGGCTGAAATCTTGTTACGCAATCCTTATCGCAGGCGTACATCGTACCCCCATAACCATAAACTACCCGAGACTATAATTGCAGGCAAACGAATCGCTTCTCCCGAGAGCAATAGCCGCAGTTCCCAGCGTTTCCCGGGCCGCCCGCGCGCAAGCTCGAGAAAAAAGGAACAACGCGCTGCGCAACGGTTCTCACGTATATACATATATATATATATATATATATACATGCGCACACACACACCTACGCAGCCGAATAAAATCCAGAGGCATGAAGTCAGACTTCTCCCTCTCTCAGGTTTTTTTGTCTGTACGAAAATGAGGCTCGAGCCGCAAAATGGCGTAACGAACGGCCGCTTTTAATTAAGCTCCCTTGAATTTGTATCTCCATTCGTTTTCGTAGCCAAGCAGTTGTATGTGAATGATTGCATGAGTATATGTTTGTTCGGAAGGGAAGATGTTCTGCGTGATCGAACGATATCCTCCTTACCTGGATTTCTTTTACTCTCAACCATCACTCTCGGTTTTCTCTTTCGCTTTGACACTACACATAAAATTGGCTATATATTTATGGGATATTTCAAGTGAAATCAGCAGCTCAAAATTTACAAAATTTGTAGACACTTAGTTTTTTATGAAAAAAAAACATATATTTTACACCACAGCTGTAAAATATAATTATAAAAACTATTCATTGCATTAATAATATCAAACTATGGCAGGTAGCACGTATAACACATTGCAAGAACTTGTTTGTCGATAAATTTATTCTCTATATTACTTATAAATGTAAAATTGTCTTTTATAGACATTATCTGAAGTATTAATTTAACTAATAGAAAGTGTAAAAATTATAAAATTATGTATAAGTACAATAGTTAAGGTTATGATATTATAATAATAAAGGATAAACGTATATTATAGTGATTAAGAGTAGGAAAGAGAAGGTATTGAAGGAAGGATATAGTTTTTGCAGTTGAAATTATTGAGTTATTGGTGACGACTGTATTATATTTTTCATAAAGTGATGAGATGATTGAGGAATAAAAATATCGTTTACATAAAGTATACGTACATCTAAAGCAACTCATCATTTGTAATTGTATGTAATAACGAATGCGTGACGAGAACATCTTGTGATGATAAGGAGTTTCATACTAAAGTACAATTTTCTCATCACGTTTATGAAATTCCATTTAATGTTGAAATGAAGTTCTGTTATGAATTTTTGAAAAATAAACTCTCTTTTGTTCTACAACAATGTAAATATAACAGTATTGTGTGTATAGTTAGTATACAAAATTCATTATGAAGTAATAGAAATCCTTCAATACGTTATTACTCAACAATATAGTCAAATTATGCATTGTTACTATACTTCAACGCATTTCAAAATCAATTGTAAAAAAAGTGTTTCTAAACTTCAAAACTCGACGCTCTCGTTATTAGCTTAACGTCAAATTCTGAAAAGTCGTGTTTGACATGGCACTTCCAAAAAACGAGAAAAAATTTTTAGGTCAGTGGTTTAAACCAATATCGCTTGTCCATTACCATTTTGATTTTGGAATTTCTTTTTCCCGCCTGTCCGGGTACTCTTGTAATTTCGCAACAACCTCTTGCCATCAACTTGGAAATTTGAAGCGCTACGAAGTGATATATATATATATTCTCCACGATGTTTATAATGCAAAATTATAACGACGTTCGTAGCTGAATTTTCTCGGCAATTGAAATTTCTCGCTTTGTGCAGAGACATGTCATGCTAATTATGTAATCTTGACTTCTGAAATAGAGCGTTCCTAGGATTTCAAAGGGAATCTTAATTAAACATTTTATCACAGTAGTGCGGATGCGAGAAGCCAGAGAATGCGAGAAAGTAGAAAAAATCTCAATGTTTTTGCTCTTGCTACATATATCCGTGTACTGCGTTATTTCAACCGTATACAATCAAGCTTCAACAACGCAGTTTTAGTAAATTCTTTTCTATTTTTCTTTTTTTTAGAAAATCGATACTCCAAATAAATATTTCGTTACATAACGTAACAGAGTTTTTTACATTTATCATTTTTATACCTATAGAAAAATATTTCCTCCGACACTTGAATGTTGCGCGTCTTTTCTTTTTCGTACATTTCACTTTTCCCAGTTTTACATTTCGAAATTTTATTTTTCTATCTTTCTGGATACCATAAATTTTTGCATTTTTCCTCTTTCAATCTGCCACCTCGCATCTTTTTTTACGCGCCAAACTAAATTATAGCACCGACAAACTTGCCTCGCTCTAATACAGCAAACGTTTACACCAGACAAACCCAGCGCCTGATAAGAAAATCTCTCTCTCTCTCTCACTCACTCTCGTTCTTTTTCACTCTTTTTTCCAAATAAAATCCGACGATAACGCGCACGTGCGCAGCACCAGCTTACAAAAGGAAGCCCCGACAATACCTCTTCCAAGCGATAGAGCGAGAGCTGGAACTTGAAGCGCCGGCCAAACAATTCGCGAATTAAACCGAGCCCTTTTTACTCGTCAAATAGCGAGCCTTTCGTTTCCTCCTGGTATGGCGAGTAGATACGTATATATAAGGAAGGGAAAAGAAAGAAAAAAGAAGAAAAAAGCGAGCACGCCGAAAGAAGTAACACCGCCTCGACACGCGGCATAAAAAACTTTGAGCCGTTAAACATCTCATCGGTTCGTAGTATAGTCGAAAAAAGTTTTCTCTCATACTGCCACTCCAGGCCGTGATACCTGCGCTTACATATATATATATACGCGCATGCGCGAAAAACTAAACGTAAAAAAAAAAGGGAGTGAAAGAGCGTTGCGGCAATTTGCATTTAGATTAACGCTCGGAAGAAAGAAAGTGCTTTCACTCTGAAAAAAAGAGTGACTGCTCGTATCGTCGCTCTTCATGCTTGAAAGACTGATTTTGCTTTCGAGTGCCTGCTTTTGTAAACAGATTTTATATGCCTCTTTTGCCCTTAGGGTTTTGCTACTTAATGATTTTTTTTCAGAGAAGAGAAAAGTTTTCAAGCGAATGTTCAATCAGAGTTTTTTTTCTTTATCCCGGTAATAATAACATACATATATGTTTGATTTCAAAGATTTTTATCATACGCAGTTAATTTTTATTGTTCATCCAAAATGATTTACTGGATCCGACTTATCATAGTAAATTATTATCTTTTCAACGAGTAACCAGATAAATCAAAACTATTGTATTTGCACACTAGATTTCAGTTTGACGCGTTGATAAAGAATATTATCGCGTTCCATGTACCTTCCAGATATTAATTTTCATTATTTTAACTATATTGTTCGTCATTCATAAATCCTACACTCATTGTCAAAACTATTACGACTCTCGCGTTAGTTTTTCCATCGTAAAATCATTGTAGGCATAATGAATTTCCCTCTTCAATTTAAAAATTGTTTTATAGAAAAGAACATCGGCAACAGTAAAGACAACGTGTACACTAAGGATCTTCCAGCTACGAAGAAAAATGAAAAAAGTGTGTGTGTGTGTGTGTATATAGACGGGCAATCGGCGCACGCACGCAGATACCCAAGTGCGCGAATTACGCAACGTAGCTTTTTGTTTGCTCGCGCGAAGGTGTGCAAACACGTATATACGCTCGCATTCACACACACACACACACACAAAGAGACATGTATGCTATTCCCGTCTATATACGCAAGCGAATCGTAGCACAGCAGAGCGGCGCGAATAATTCAATCGGAAAATTATCACGCCACATGCTTTAGTACGAGCCTCGCGCTCGTTCTCGCGGGTGATTTTCGACTCTGGCCTAATTAAGTGTTTTCAGTACTCGCGTGAAAAAGTTTTTTTTCTCTCTCCTCTCTCTCTTTATATTACGTCTATATAGGGACGAGAGTTGTTTTAGTTGGCCGGCGCCTGTGGACGCGTGTCGTTGATTATTTTGGTAATGTACGAATGAATTTTTTGCACGGTCGTTTCGTTAGCGGTAATGTTAATTAGCGGCGCGATTGTTTGCTGTGTGGAGTTTGCTTTTTCGACGCTGAAGAGAGCTGCATTGAATTGGATGTGAGCCCCATTGTTGTACTGTGGATCTACTGCTGGTTTGATTATTTTCTTTTTGTGCTTTGCGGGTTTGTGAAGTGCTGCTGCTGCTGCTGTTGGACGTATATAGTTCATTATTTGCGAGATGTGGTAAATTGTGTGTAGAATAATCGTTTGTACATATAGAATTTAATTAATAATTGAATGTATCGGAGAAAATTAAATTATTATGATTTGGTTAAGGAGATATGATTGAAAGTATTATTAACAGTATGAAAGTCCTTGTCGATATTGAATTTCTTTTGTTTATGTCTTCTTGTTGTGAATGGAAAAGTAAAATTTGATTTATGTCAAAAATTGAATACTGATATACTTGTAAAGTGACCGATTTATGGGTTTGCTATTAAAGCTTTTTTTTATCTTTCCAAAGGAAAGCGTGGAAAAAAAATACAAACTTTATAGCAGGAATCCGATAACTTTGTTACATAAACGTCAAATAAACTAGAATCATGTACAGCGCTATTATTTTTCAAGTGTATCCGGCCATGAAAATTTCGTGAACTTGTTTATCATGTCGTTTTAAAGCTGTAAGGTGAAGAAGTATTTATGGAGAATTTTGTTACGTTCGTAGATTATTAATGATTTGCAATTGCATACAATAACAAGCAATATTCAATTTTAATTTTTATTATTAAAGTAAACAAAGTTATACAATATCATAATAATAATAATAATTTTAATACGTTAAAGAAGCATTAATATTTTCACCAGCACGTTTAAATCCAAGTAACAAGTCACGCGAATGTAAAATAAACACTAAAAAACCTTAAATATATTACGCACCCCAACAAACCACCATGCGGTAATTTTCTAAATTTCAATACAATCACTAGCTCTCAACATTAGCTTAAAATAATATTAACCTATTGGCGAAACACGTCGGCTCGCGAAAAACGCTATCTCTATCCGCAAACCTCGTGCCCCGAAGTCGCTGACTCAAGGCTACATATATAGGTATATAAATACACACACACATACATACACATCTACACATATAGACATACTTTGCCATGTTGTGTGCGGTATATATAGACAACTGCAGACGATGCGCGCATGCGGCCCGAAAACTGTCGAGCGCGCATTTAAAAGTCCCCCCCCCCCACCTTCGCGCTGTTTGCACTTTCACCTAACATGCAATTGTCCAACGAGACTCTTGCGTGTCGCTGTAGAATTCCTAAGTATTTTTTCGACTTCTTTTTGCTATATGCAGCGTTTGATTTGCACTTTCAGCCTTTTTATGACGCGCTTATATGAGACGGAAAAAAGATATCACGCGAGGTTAGACGTGAGAAGGTTGTAAATTGGCGATGTCTTCAGTTTCTTGCTTATTTTTTTACAATGTAGAAGTGAAGTTTTTAATTTTTTTTTTGTTTTGAGAGCAGGTTTATGCTTATAGACGTGAAGAGGAAATGTCAAGTTTCTAGAATGCAAAAATAGGACATGTTCTATATTTGTTCAACGTAAGCCTGGATAATAGCATACAAAATCTATACTGGGGAATTAATATAATTTTTTTATTTAAATTTGCATTATTATGAAACTACTGAATCTTAAATTCAAATAATTATTTCGTCGAAATGTTTTTCTGTATCTTCAGAATATTCCATTATTAATTATTAGAAAATAACTTACTAAAAATGTATAGAAACTTTTATAACTCACGTAAATTTAATAAAACATAAATGTAATGTTATATCTTGAGCAATTATCAGAAAATCAACAGAAGAGAATTTTAAAATATCGTCGTTTATTATTCAACCAGATGTATAATTTTATAAAAATTAATTTATTTATGAACAACAACCGTTTTCATCCTTTTACATAAATAATATGTAGAAATATTATTTTACTGAATACAAAAATCCTCATTTTATCTCCGTAAAGCTGAATTTACATCACGTTCCAGCCGCCCTCTATGTTTTACTTTCACAATTCGTACAACTATACTTTTACAAATTAAACAACCATATCGATTCTAAAATATTAAAAAAAAAGCACGACAAAAAAATGGTCTATTTTCAATTTCTACGAGAGTGTAATTTGTAGTCTCGCGCTAAAGAGGCTCAATTCTGCGTAATATTCTTTTTTCGCACCGCGCGCACTTGCACTACTACCATTCAACCGGACTCCGCATATTGATTTATTCATGCGCGCGCGCGCGTCCATTTGGCGAAACCCTCTCTCTCTCTCTCTTGCTCGCTCCATCTTTCGCCTTATTATTCCATCTTTTATGCGATTTTTTCAGCCACGCGTATAGCTCCTCTCTCCCTTATTGTGCGCCGACTTTACATTTGTCCGCGCGCTCGCGCACTTTGCTCCGCATTCCGATCACGTTCCACTTCGCACGGGAATGGAGAGCCTTCCCTACGCTTCATTCTCTCTTGCTCATTTTTTTTTCTCAGTTATAGGGGAACTATTTTCGAACGAACTGTACACGGTGGTCGGCCTTTCAATCAATGCCGTGGGTAATTATTCACGCGTCGTGTAATTAACACAATGCTATATGTATGTATGTGTGTGTGTATATATATATCTATGTATATAAGCCGGATGAGCAAATCATCGATCTAATTATATGCGCGTATCAAATTGGCGATCGCGCCAGGGAGCATCTGGCAAACATAAATGCTTGTGTTGCTGATGCAGGATATTAAATTAGACGAATCGGGTGGTGTATGCCTGTGGATCTGGTTATAGTATATGCGTGCTTTTGAATCGAAAGATAATTTCATTATTCGCAAGGGCTATTGTATAAGCGGTAGTGTAAACAATGACTTTCTCCGTAATATGTTATAATACTTTTGGATACAAAACAATGCATATATGAATCTTTCATTTAAATACAATTTTCGATGGGATAATAAGTACCTTTTACAGGCTATGGTAACAAAAATACAAAATAAACGCATTTGTAGCTTTGAAAAAGTTCATTGTTCACTATAAATACATTTGCTTGTAAGTCTTTAGAACATATTTCTACGAAAATTAACTAAAACAAAAATGTGTTTATATTAAAAAGGTATATAGAATTGTACTATAAATGTTTCAGTTTTATTTACTGAATATAAAGTAATATACGATCTAAATTAGTCTTTTAATTAATTTTCAATTTTTTTTACTCCAAGTGCTAGATTAATTGTACTGTTTTACTTAGCATATATTGTAACAGACTTTTTGGAAATAATTCTTAACATTTTCAAAGCTTTATCGCCTACACCCTTTCGACCTTAATACAGGAAAATCAAAAGCAAACGTTGTACAGTAAACGGACAATAAATATATACTCGAAATTATAAGGAGATTCCTTCGAGACAATCTGCTCTCACAACTCACAATTATACGTACCTGTACATATATATAAGAGCTTGGCGCAAGCCTTCCATTCCGCCTACATTAATCTTTCCACGCTCAGCAGCCGACTTATATCGCTCATACACGCGTGTACATAACGCTGTATACAAGGGAGCTAGAGATGGGCGGGCTCACACGCGCGCGCATAATCTCCTGTACGCACGTACCGCTTTTACTCCTTCCGCTAGCTTTTACGGCTCTTACGTTCTACTTCCTCCTTTACCTCTTCCACTGCTACTACTGCACGAATGTCCTGAATCGACTTCAACGTGAGGGTTCGTGCTCCTTCGATCCTTTTTTTTTGTTTTTGAATTTTCGGAAAATTCTCTTTTTGCTTCGTTTGAAATAAACAAATTTTTTTAATCGTATTTAATCAGGCTGCAAAAGAGTACTTGAACTTAAATAGCTTTGAAAAAAAAAAGAAGAAAAATTTTCATTGTAATGAATGTTTATTGTACCAATGAATTGATATGCACTGCACAGCAAGGCAAAATATATATATTTTTTTTTATAATTTTCATATAAAAATCACTTTTTTTCATAAAATTAGTTTTCTCTTATGCGAAAAACATATTCCTTGTTATTTTATTTTAATTTTTAAATTTAAATCGAATGCTTTATGACTTAATCACTTATAAAATATTATAAAGTAATTTTATAAAGCTACTTTTAACTAAATAAATTTAATAGATTTTTTAATCAATTTTATTTTTTGTATAATACTTTTATAAAACATATGCTTTAGAAAATACTGCTAGTCGATCTATTATGAAACTCCTTTTAAATGTCAGCTGTACTTTCGACGTCTTCTGTGTCTGACACATCCTGAATTTATCTACATGAGCTAATCGTTTTTCTAGCTCAAGTAAATAAATTCAGTACGTAGTCAAGCACAAGAGACGTCGAAAATGCAACTGATATGTTGAAGTGATTTCTCAATAAAACAACTTTCAGATAATTTTATACTTGTTAAACATACAAACAGTTAATTAAAAAAAGGGTTAAAATACTTGAAATGATTATATTATTTACAATCATCCAACAAATAGTGAAATACATTTTAAAAATGAAGTTTCCACCTCTAGTTAAATAAACATCAAATTATAAAAACAAACTTTAACCAAAAAAGTCACTTTACGTTTAAAAAAAAAACTTCACTTGACCCTCACCCTTTCGGAAAAAAAAACTGTCAAACCAACCTCTCGGTCCGTCGGTGTCATCGCGCACGAACCCTCGAGCGTCGAAGTCAATCACCCCTCGCGTGCGCATCATCGGCTATATAACCCCCCGGCACACCGGTTGTGACCCGCAGTGGGTGAGCGTCGTCTACACAGTCTGAACGCCGTCGGTCGCGAGAGGAAGCACGGCGTCAACTCAGCCGGTAATACAGGGCCCCATCGGCGCAACCACAACCGTCATCAACAGAAACCATCGCAGGTCGGTAACGAGCCGATGCTCGGCACTATGCCGGCGGCCAGCCTCAACTGCACAACCGTCGTTTACGCGACGGCACCGACGAAGGAAATCGACCGAGCCGGCCTCGCCAGCTATGTCAACGATTGGATCAGCGCTTACGCCTTCCTGGCACGTAAGTAAGCGGCCGAGGGATCCTACATTACCGACCGTCGGAAACGTCTGGTAGGGATAGGTGGTGTTTTTTTTTTCTCGTCGTTTTGGTAGAGGGGATTGACGGGGTATCGATCTACACGCGGGGGTCGTGGACCAGGAGCGATGATGAGTTATGAGGAAAGTTGGTGGGTGAACTAAATGAGATAGAAAGTTAGATTGGCATGGTTCGATTCAGAGATTTTGTATGGGTACATTATACTCATATACATAGTGAGTACAGGTATTGCGAAAATGTTTTTTTTTGTTGTTTTTTCGTTTATTTAATTTTGTCTAAATTACTTTAATGGACTTGTGGAAAATTTTACAATTATATTCACGCAAATGCCAAGTAAAATTGTTAAAAGTAGGTAACATGCAAGTAAGAAAACTGCTAGAAGTTCTTGGCTAATAACGTTCACTTTTATCTAAATAAGTCAAATAGTTACATACAAATTAAGTAAGTTACGTATAGCATTAATTAAAGCTCATCCGGTTCAAGGACACTTTAGGTTTGATTTATAATAAGCAATTTAATAAATCTCTCGTAAAGTTCTGAAAATTCATAAATTAAAGTAAGTGATGTCAAGGTTAGTATCATAGTTTGCATCCTAAGGCTGGTTCGAGTGCGTGACAAGGAACGATATTTTTCATGAAAATGATGGCTTACTGCCTGCAGCAGATTGAATATGTGATGAGTTACAACATTGGATTTTTGCACTGAAATTTCAGCTAACGTATATAATGTTTGCCACCTTTTTTCGACTGAATTTTCGTTTCTATTTTCGCATAAATTTTCGTAACGTAGTTGTGTAGTACTTGCATGCTTTTTAAAAAAAATTCAGTAGTTTAACATTTTATGAACCTCCTTTATTTCCCATAATTGCGTTACTGAATACTGAAAAATAAAATTCAAAAACGTTCCTCATTTTTAAAATTCATCCTTTAAATCTTTTGACCATAAAAAATTTTACAACCGTCGATTTAAATCGATGTAACATCTCTCCACTCTTTACATAATAAACCATTCACTTTCAAACTGATAATCCCTTAATAACCCTAAAACTATGTCAATTGAAACTACTTTGCATTGCAAACTAACGATCCCATTACTTTTCGTTTCGCAGAGAACCAGGAGAAGTTTTACCTGTACGTGATCGTGTCGGTGACAGCCGGAGTGCTGCTGTTGCTTGGACTGGTGATCGGCCGTCTGCTGCTGAGTCGACATAGAGCGAAGCGCGATGCCAAGTTCCACGCGAACAACGAGACGCTACCCAATGGCTTCACGGACGACATATCTGAGATCGATGCGGACATCGATCTCACGACACCAGTGCCAGTACCCATGCAGGACACGAGGTGAGCGTTGTTTATAGATTTTACGCTAAACTTTTGTTACGTGAAATGAAGAGAGTATTGAACAAGTATAGATCGCGTCGATTGAAGTAGAATCGAGTGAGGGTTAATTAACAACTTCGGTTACTACAATCGAACTTCATGGTCTCGTGAGCATTGATCTCGTACGAAAGTTGCTAGAATTTGTACGGTCTCCGATATCGAAGCTCCGAAGTTAGTCCTATTGAATAGACTATGGTCGACTAATTTAGTCACGATTGTATGTAAAATTTTATTGTCGTGATTTTATTCTTTCATCAGAAGAGTGGATAATCTTTACGAAACGGATCTTAACTAAACTTTAAGAATCTATTTTTCGTGTTTAAAAATGAAGTGCTGTTTTAGTGATTACTTCTCATAGGTCATTTTTCTCAAAATGTGGCTTAGCTCATCTTCAAATACGTCATTAAAAATGTAGTATTAACAATAAGAAAAAGAGCAGAAAAAATTGTAAAAGTAGACATAAAGTTTGTGCTTTGTTCATTAAAAAATATGAACTTTTCAGGAAATTACAAGAAATTAAAGATATCGTAGAAATGATTAAAAATGTGATCCATTAGTTGTTTAAGAGTAAGAATTCAATGATTTTTTAATGATATTTTTATTTGCTTATAATTTCCTGAAAATTCTAGCTTTTTCTGTCTTTTGTTTGCTCGTTTTCGTATCATTAAAACTTCCCAAAACATCGTGGACAAAAGAGACTTTATTCTTTTGAAAAATAGTTTTAGTAGTAATCTATATTTCTTGAAAAAGACCCTATGGGAACTAATAACTGATACGTGACTTTATTTTTGGTCATGAAAAATGATTCTCAAATTTTAGTTGAAAATCTACGCGATTTAATGGTTATTAAAAGGCGAAAGGTTATAAAAGATTCCACTGACGTATTACTTTAAAAACAAATGAGCTTGTTTTTGAACGTGGCTTTTTGTTGCTGAAAGTATATGAATGACGGTGATTTAATTAAAAAATACATTGTTAATGTCAACGAAATTTACGATAAAATACTTTTTACAAAAATGAAAGGAAAGTTTCAGTGAGCGAGAACAGAGAGGCAAAGAATTCACGTATAAAATAGAGAATTTTTACTTTCTTAATAGAAAACTTTTGTGCGTCTAGCACATAAAAGAAAGTTTAGTCTTCTAAAAAAAGTTGAAAAGAGCTGTATTTGAAAGTTTATAAAATTGTTTTCAAGATAATCTTATCGAGACACGAAATCTCTGTTAGTAAAATCGGATTATTCTCGTCAATTTAAAATTCATTCAAATCATTGAACTTTTAAACTTCAATAATTTTGTTATGTAACACTATTGAGTTACAATCTTGTAAGAAATATTCAATAAACAGATCATAATCAGATTAAAATTTAAAAAAAACAGTATTATATTCAATAGAAAATCGTTAAAAGTTAAAATCATCGTCTTTATCTTACTCAAATGTTTAACAATTTTCCAACCATAAGTTGACCTCTAAACTAGAACTCTACACCCCCCTACCATTCTTTAAAATTCCACTCAATCTCAACCAATCTAACAGGCCAAATCTCTTTCTCTCTTCTCAGGTTACCGGAGACTCAACTTGCCGAACGTCTACACGGCGAGCGTTACTACACAGACGCGCGGATACCCCTATCACCAGGCTCGGTGCATTCGGGCACGCATAGCATCGTAGTAGCAGGTTCACACACTACTGGTGGTGGTGTGAGAGTAGACCTCGGTAACCATATGGTTGGCACGGACAGTCTTCATACGATTCTGCGACCTGAAGGCACGACGCGCGCTACACTTGGCAAAACGAGTTATTACTACGGCTGACAGGAGGAAGGGGTCGCCCTGCGCGAGGGCAGGCCCCCCTCCGCTTCGCAACTTAGTCCTGTGCCCGAGGTCAGCGCGCGCAAGTACTGCTTCTAAGGACAGCGCAGTGTGTATATGCGTGCGTTTGTATGTTACGGTTAAAAGAAGAAAAAAGAAAAAGAAGATATAAGGATGTGAGGTGGAAGGGGAAAGTGGTTGTGTGTTAAGGATTGTAAATATATAAAAGTGTACGCGGAAGGAGATAGTGAGAGGGTAAGGTCAGCGCGCGGGGTAGGCTTGACTTGAGGCTGGATTGAGGTGCGGAGGTATTTTGTGTTTGTAAGGTGCTGGCTTTACGGGTATAGGATCAAAATGTATGATTTATTGTTTGTCATTATGTTCGAATTGATATTGTTTCGATCATTAGATGAATTCTTTCATTAGACAGATAAGGTTGATATGTATATGATATAAATGTAAGAATAGATTTATTGTTGAAATTTAAGGAACCTATATATTGGGTGACGACTAACAAAAATAATTGCCACTGCAAAAATTCGAAGAGAATTTATTTTATAAACTTGATTTCAAAAGACATTTCAAAATACATTCTGATATTAACCTGTAAAGCTACATTGTAATTTTGATTTAGGTGGAAAAGAAGATTGTTTAGAATGTATCAAATCCAGCCTAAACAAATTATTTTATAATATTTCTGTACGATTTTACTATTATTATGTTATGAAAAAAAGAACTATTTGCTATAATTATCATTAAATTACATATGTAAAATTTCTTAAGTTTGCCAAAACGAGAATAAAGATATCATGACGTTCACGTCGATTCTCTCTCGCGCGCAGCTGGGATCATCAGGGTAGCCAGAGTAAAGAGGACTCATTCTTAGAATGTTAACTGAGATAAGAAAATAAGAAGAGAACTTGACGACTCCAAAACCATGATAATCGAGAGTATGAAGAGAGAGAGAGAGCGAAAAAAGCATAAGAGCGAGATAAAGAGTTAAGCGAGCGAGAATGTGTATGTTTATAATATACGTGTATACATAGTTTTTAGTCGTCGCCCGGACTGATGGCTCTTTTGACTCGGCGACTCGACTTTTGCACCCTAAACGAGGCGCGAAGCCGAGGGGCAGCTTTTACACCCACCTTTGAGAAACTTTTTTTTTCTTTCGAAACAAACGAAAGGTGTAGCATAAAAGCTGCTCCCAAGCCTCGGCTACACGTCGCGAACCGACATGTACATTGTATATCGGCTTGTAAATATAAAAAAAAGGTGATGAAACAAACGCGAGTTTCTCCCCTCCCCCTCGTCTGTGCTGATGTGTCGAGAGTATATAATAAAGCGTCGTTTTAACACTGAAATTCCTATAATTATACTTTCTTTCGGAAAGCTGGTCGCATTTGTTCGGAAAGTTAAGACGCAACTTGTCTGCTGTCTGCGTGCAATATGTTTCCGGCTTGATTTTTCCATTATCTTTATGTCGGTTGTATATCTCATCATTCGTTTCACATAGCCACTGTCAAAGCGAAAACTCAAACTATGGCTGTGAAATCGTGTAATCGAAACGGTAGATCATGAGGGAATATATATATATACACACACACGAAAAATATATACGTAAAAAAAGAGGTTAATCCACACGAGAGGTTGTTTCTTATATATGCCATATATATGTATATATATATGTAATATTATAGTTGAGATAAAATTCTACCAGTATACTAATTTTCTCGATAAACTGCCATATATTTACGATACGTAGAAAGAAGTTTGTAATGAAATGAAAGATCGTTTGGTTAGGTAAAATTTTTTAATTTATCAATTTTCCAACCTATACACACGTAATATCCATTAAAAATTTTAAAATACTACATAGCGAGAGACGGTCAGCGTTTCGATTACAAAAAGAAAAATATATTAGTGCATATTCGAGTGACAGCTCGATTCTTCTGGTACGTCAGAGCTAGAGAGTGGACAAATATTCAAGACGCGAATCATTAATAAAAAGGCTATACGTAATAGTGAAAACACACCTCGTTTATTATGTTGCGCTTTACATCCACACCGTATAGATTTACTATACAGCGAGTGAATAATCGTCATCTTTCGTTACGCAATGATTTTTACGCATTTGCTTGTGCGCCAGCGAGGTACGCGCACTTATACCAATTATAAGCCGAATGAATGCGAAAGACTTGTACCAAAGATGAACTAGGATCAATTATCGAGATGAATAATTATGATACGTCTATTCTTGTTGAAGCATTTTCAGCGGAGTGCCTGACATTTGGAAGACGCTCGGTATACCAAGTGCACGTTCGAATTCTCGAATTTTTTTACGAGGGGAGAGAGAAAGTAATTTTTATTCCGAACATTCGTTATTACACTGCATTCAATTGCATTGGATGATATATAAAACGATATAAGTCTGACTATTGGTTTGTCATTTGAAGAAAAATTTATATGAACAGTCGCGTCGAATGTTTTTTTCTTTTCTGTCAGCAACGCGAGGGAATTCGTACATCGTGTTCTGATTAATAAAAAGTTTATTGTGACAAAGAGCTTTTGTTTCCAAAGAGCGATGAATAAATTCTATCGAAACGTTGTAACTACCTACGTTCAAAAGTAATGATCGAATTTCCATTATTGTTATATACGATTGATGGTTCGACGCGGCTGTTTTCCTGTTACGAAATTACATGCGGTAAAGGGGAAAACGATTATCGATTGTTGATTACATTTCACGTGCACCTTTTATACCCGATCTTCGTGTTAAATCATATAACCTTTTGTATGAAAATTAAATGAAAAAGAAAATATAAGTGAGGGTAGAAAAGAGAGAACAATCGACGAGAGAATACCGCGTGTCAATAGGTTTCTATGTGAAATTCTCCGCGATTTGTAAATATTGCTGTAAAAACAAACGGAAACTTTAAAAAGATAATTTACTAAGGATCCATATTCTACGATTTAGACGTTTAGGCGCGGCTTTCACATACCGATGAAAGTCGTTTTCAGGTTTAAGGAGCGTTGCGATAATTTGAGAGGATTAACTTGTAAAATACTGATACGAGCTTGCGATGATGTTATTTTTACTTACGGCAATTCGACTTTTTCTACTTACCCTAATTTTGAATAACAAAACTAATCTTAAGTGACTGTTGTATTAGGCAATTTTCAAAATCAAAGTCGATGGCGAGATATGTTATATTAATAGTTTTTAAGAACCATAATACGCAAAAAAAATTGTACGAGTCGCGAGGTATGGACTACTACGATGCTGCGCTTTTATTTCATTACTTGATTCTTTTGTTACGTCTACATCCCTTAATTTACTACAAAATAGATCGCTTATCGCATTATTTTAACGATTAGATTAACCAAGAAACATCAATAAGAAGCAAATCGTACGTTTACCCAAACTTCAATTTATCTCAACACCAAACTCACACAGCGATAAGTGTTACACCTTCAATTCGAATTTCAAATTGCGCTCCGTTACCAACGCAATTCAACGCGAGACCTGCATCAAACTGCTCGTCCGACTCTGTAAACTCGAGAAATCGACGCTGTTATATATCCGCGTGGCGCCGCTGACTTTTGCAAGTGCACGCGCAAGCTAGAGAGTGAGTGAGAGAGAGAGAGAGAACAAACGAGCCGAAAGCTCGCGTACACTTTATTGGACGCCGACACGTACAATTGATCACGGTCGGCCTTATAGTCTCTCTCTCTCTCTCTCTCTCTCTCTCTCTTTCCCGCTATATAGCGGAAGCGTGTACAATGCGGCTCTGCTTAATTGCGATTCCGTTGCTTTCAATTAATTCCGACGTGCATTGCACGCGCGCGCGTTCTCGCGAGAATCGATACGCGAAATTTGAATCCGCGACGGACTACCGTTGCAGCAGTGTTACACTGTACACTCGAAGTCTATACGTATATATATATGCGCGTGTGCTTGCAAGCTTCGGACTTTTGTACATGTTTGGGTACGGATCGATTTCTCCGATTGAGATGCAGCTCTTTGAGTTTTGTATTTTGTTTGACTGTGTTTTTCATTGTTATTCAGCTATTTTTTATTTGCTTCTATATCTGCATGTGTAAGCGATGTACGACATTCGCTATGGACATTTGTATTGTAAATTATTTTTGATGGGTGAATAAAATTTTTTTTTCATTGCGCATGCATTACGTATCATTTTATGTTTTGTTTTCATTATACTCTTGATTGGCTATAGCAGGATCGTTAATTAAGGTCGAAAGTTTTTGCGGAATGGAAATTGATGATCGTTCATTTTATGTGACTTTATATACGTGCAATACTTTATCATTGTCTGAAAATAATTGAATAAAGTATTACATTTTTCAATTGTCTACTCTATGAAAATGTATTAGTTTTTCAAAATTACACATTAAATTGTTCAGACAAACGCCATTACAATTTTTCAGTAATCTTTCTTTCTGACAATCACTAAAATGATAAATCGTTTACAGTCATCCAAACAATCCACTATAAAATAAGTAGTAATCTCTCAGCTATCTTAGGTTGATATGCATATCTAAATATTATAAAAGTTTTTCAAATTAAACGTCTACAGGCATTGTTTGCAATTTTCGTGTATTAGTGTTAGATATCTTTTATTATCGATTATTTTCAAAATAGTAGAAAAAAAAAATTCTATAGAAATATTCAGCATTACGTTGCAAACAGTTGAAACATTTTATTTTTCGCTATTATTAAAATAACAATCATTTGATGAATATATTTTATCGCAATGGTCAATCATAAAATTGTAAATATCCCTAGTGTCATGAATAATAAATCATGTAATTTTGTAAATAAACCTAAAAATATTACGCGTTAAAATAATGTTTAAAACACTATATATATATAAACTTACTTATTACTTTTTTAAAGTAATTTAAGATGTTTAACACTATTACGTACGTATTATTAAATCGAATATTTTTTTATTTCTAAAAGCGTAATTAATACGTAGAAGGTTTTATATATATGAGTAGTCATTACGATAAAAGTTATTTTATTAAACAAGAAAGTATTCGGCTCTTTTTCGCACAAAAAAAATTTTTTACAGATCGCTGTGTAAAGCAAAAATCTCCTACTCCACTCCAAGTTAAAGTGAAAACAATCATATTTGCAAAAATCATTGCAATAATGTGGTTATATTCTCTATATTTCTCAACCCAAACTTGAGAATTCAGATACTTTAAATTATATAAAATTATTTCATTTTGAATATGTAAATAAAAATTAGATTTTAAATTTCTAGAATTCTACAATCAGATTGTACTAGTAATGTCCTATCAATAGCAATAATCTGTACGAGTTATTTTTCATTTATCTTTCAATAATCTGAACGAGTTTCATTTATCCATTTATTTTTCATTTGAAATGTGTATATTTGGCCACCACCATAACTTTAACATTTAAACTATCTGAAATCTCAAAATTGACCAAAGTCAACCTTTCAAAATAAATAAATGAAGTATATGAAATGCGAGGATAAAGAAAAAATAAGAGAAGGAGATGATATAAATCGCGCATGAATCCCGATCCAAAATAAACGTCCTACGAATATTCCTGTGGTGTGTATCGCGCAACTGCTGCGAATGCGAATGACACAATATGTTAATTAGATTACTCAAGTAAGAGATTTAAACGTGTTACGAGCGATAATCCCGTCGCGTATTGTAAGACTCGTATAAATAACGGAGGTGCAAGAATGAACGATGAAGTAATAGAGTGATGTATAGCCGATGGCGCGAATCGGCGCGTGAAATGCCGCAATGAGAGACATTAATCGCACGAGAGATGTACCATTCAATACCCATATCTCAACAAAAAAAAATCACATGATTATATTAGAGACAAAAGTAAATAACGGCGTCATCGCGCAAACAATGTACGTTATAGTAATTACCGTATATTGTATAAGTCACTGTTGTTATATCATCAAAAATAAATAATATGAAATATTGTCATAAAAAACACTTAAAACAGTTGTCTTATTGTATTTTTTGTCCTTCCTTTGCTTTCAAATTAGTATAAAAACCGTTATAGTATGTTTTGATTTTAAAATATATAATTGCATTTTTCTTTACTTTTTACTATACATAATACTACAAGCTAAAGAATAATATTCATTTTAATTATTATTTTAAGACGTTTTGGTATTTTCCATTTGATTAAAGAAACCTTAAAAATTATGATACTGAAACATGCAAGCAGCTGCCAGCAGGCAATTTCTTGGAGTAGTAATTTCACCATGAAAAAAATAAATAGTTTACGAAAAAAAATAAATAAACTTACTTTGTTATGCTTAATTAAATAATATTACAAGAAGTCATAACAGAAAATCAAGCCTGTTTAAATTCAATATTTTTGTAAGTACATTAATAAGGGCAAAACAATTAACATTGTTACACTTAAGAAAATGAACACTCATATAGTTTTCCTTCCTTTCACTTTTTTGATTAACTTTGAGTTTATAAGAATCTATTTATAATCTCTAAAAATTTTCTTCTACATTCATAAATACAATTATGAGCAACGTAACAAAGAATTTATTTATGATTAGTTAAATGTCGTAAAAGGTCTTAACAAAAACACTAAGACTGCACTATCTCTACTTTTTTATAAATCAAATCCTTAGTTTTTTGATTACTTCATTTTACGATTAACTGATCATGAACCGTCATACAGTGAATTATACGTAAATTTCAAAATTATTATAATTCATTTAACTATAACTAATTCAGTAATTATTTATCGAGTTAGTTCATTATGAGAAATAATCATTTTATTTTTTATTCATAAAAAATACCTTCCTCATTGAAACCGAGGATTAATCACTATAATCACGTGGAAACCACAGGACATTTTGAAAATTCCTTCATCTACAGCGCGAGCTGTGTCACAACGGCGACACCCGTGGGGGACATTCATCCGAGGGCCGGTAATTCACGGAAAATCAAACCATCAAACGCACTCGATTTGATTAGCTCCCAACGTCTGTCCCACTTCGGCTGCAAGCGCATTCGCGTGCTCCCCCAATTAATTGGTCGAAAGCGTCAAGCGCGCGTATAAGCGGCTCGAAGATGTACTTACACACGCGCCGTGTGCGCGCGCGCGCCTAAACAACGGGGTTAACGAAAACTGATGGCAGCCGACTGCCGTCCTTAATTGGCTTTGATGGTGATTAATTAGACGAACTTCCGCGAGTATTAATGAATATGTATAATTTATATTGTCTCGTGGTTAATAGGTACGCCGATTTGTTATATATATGTACTGTGAAAAGAATCGTTAATAATGCGCTGTTATAATCTTTTGGTACAAATTGTAAAATAGCTTTGCACGTGTGTAGCAACTGGCGATAAACAGTAAATTAGTTTATGTACTAATTCACTTTGGGTTGTGGGAATATTTCAATGCCAAATACATACGGCTCGTATACACAGTTTCAGTTATAAATGTTATTTCTAATGCTCTAATAATTTATAAACGTGGGGAATCGTATTGCCGATTAAGGTTTAGCGTGGCATTTCAAATCTTAAAAGCGGGATTACACGAGTTTATGTATTGCGAGATTACTTCATAATTTCTATATTTAATCCACATATTGCTATGCCATACTTATATCTCAGAATGTTAAAATATGGTGCAACAATTATTACATGGGAATGATTGTTAGATAAACCCTTTGCTCTTATAAATGAGCTTATTTTTCAAAAACTGTTCAATCGATTTACACTAGCGAAATTTTAATTAAATTCATATTCCATTGAGTAATAACTGTAATCGTTATGATACCCACGAGATATACTAATGAAATTAATTTTTTTTATCGCCCATTTTACATCTCCACATACTTAATTAAATTTTTTCTACAAAAATATTACTCCTTATAAATTATGGAAATTTTTAAAGAATACCTTAGTATTTTATTATAGTAATTTATTATATTTATTTCAAATCCTGATCATCTTCAATTGTTTCCAATAATCCAAATTTTATATATCATTGATTTACTTCTCCACTTGTTGCACACTTTTACTTATTGACAGCGTTTCTATTTTCATCGGCAAGTGCAAATGTATTTTTAATGCATTGCTATTTTCGTCGCCAGACAGTATCGCCGTTTCTTCCACCTTCATTTTCCAACTATGTATAAAAAAGAACGTCGATACATATTTTCATTGCAAATCGTACATCCGCATTATCAACGCATCTGCGTAAATTGAATCATCGCAACGATTCCCTCTCAACAAGTCTGTGTCAATTTAAAAACTTATTATACAAAGTCAAGCTTCATATACCTTTTTCTACAATTTTTCAAACAATAAACCTTACCTCGACTCCATGAGGAAGTTTCCAACATCGGCTCATCCACTTCCTCGGCTGTCGACCTTTAAGAACGTGCGGTCGTAAAGCGCAACAGCTGGAACCACACCATCGCAGCTTCAAGTAATTATCCGATACATAAGTTGCATTAAAGTGTAATACGTCCCATCGGAGGCGCGCTTCTATATATCTCTCGCATAGACGAAGGAACAGTGCCGAGACTAGAGCAAGTGAGAGAGAGAGAGAGCTAAAGCCTTGTCGGCTGACACGAGGGTCCGCGGTCGATAAACCACCACCCTGGAAGCGAGCGCAACGTTCCTGTCAACCTCTCTTCCCCTCTCTTTCTCCCTCTCTCTATCATCAAGCGCGCGCGCCTTCTTTGTGTCAACGCGGTTTTCCTCGCGCACCCTGGTATATATATATAAGGCGATTCCCGTCACGTTAACGCCCACGCGCGTATATACAGCAACTTTTTTTTTCTCGCCTCCGGCGGCAGGGTTACGTTTCTCATTTCACCCTGAGATCTCATTATGGTAACTTTTCCGCAGCGAATATCGCATTATCGGATGGCGCAAGATCGCACGAGCGCCTTGTTTTATACTTACCTAATTCTTTTAGGCGGTGCGGTGTAAGGTGAATACGGTGGATGAGACGTGCGGGTCGAGAAGATACCGTTGATGTAATTTCCAGCACGTTTTGTTACGCTGTTGTACAATTGTGTATAGGAGTGTGGAAAAAGAAAATTGCAAGGAAATTGGAGAACCACTTTATGGAATAATTTAGAATTTTATGTTGAAGTATGTTTTACGCAATCATACTTTATACATACGAGAAATAGATGGAATAAAAATTGATTATAGCCGCAGTATTTTGATAATAAGAATTTTTAGAGTTTTACGATGATACATCATGATTAATTCAATTATTTTACCAACTTCGACATCTCTATAAATCATGGGAAAATAAAAATATACCTTTATAAAAATTCGTACATTTTATAACTATAAACATTTTTATTGCTAAAGATTTCTGCAAAACGCTCAGATGTTTAGTGTCATTGAACAATCGCCATGAATATTTAATGTAAATTTTATTATCAATAAAAACATACAACAAGATAATAAGAATAATAAGCTACGAGAACCCATGGAAATTTCACCATTAATCGAACTTTTCTGCATGCTACTCAGGTGCAATCGGCCGATTTACCTGGATAAACGGTTGTAAAATATATTCATTAAGCTACAGCTATACAGTTTAAACAAAGACTTCGATAACCCGGATATAAAAGCTTCAAAATAACGTTCGCGCAGAGTTGTGCTATCAATTCCAGACAGTATCGCCAATCTTTTTTTACGACAGCCCAATTCCAATTGAACGACGCGCTTGTATACCGTATATATATATACACTATACTGCGTTCATCTCCTATTCATGGTTGTGACATTAAAGAAAGTGCGTCCCGCGCGCGAGGAGAAAGAAAATAGGATGTAGGTGACGATAAATCCCCGTCTCTGCCGCGTTGTGTTGTCGCGTGGATTGAAGTCCTCTAGTCATTTTTTACTGCGATTGACTTAATGTAGTAACCGTTGAAATGTACGTTTGCAGAAAGTATAGTGTATTGGAAGAGAAAATGACGTAAAATATATTTCATTTGTAAATAAAAGATAATAAAAATAAAAAGTTGAAGCAATCTCGTTAAATAAAATTCATACGTACTTTTATTAAACGGAAGGTAAATATGAGGATCAAGTAGTTGTACACACAAAAACAGAACAACGTTATTACTTTTCCATTCGTGACTTCAACAGTAGTAGACTTCCTTTAGTAAAATAAAAAGTTCAACGACTTCATTTCATCCATAATTCACATATCACATGTCAACCCTCATTTCTTCGCGTAGTATTAATTATAATTTAATTATACTGGTGGTAAAAATTAAAACACGAACATATTAACCATTTTATTTTAACAATCGAGAATACATTAACACGACGCTGCCGGGTTGTCTGTACATTAACAAAAGACAATCAATCATAAACGTATATAGACCATAATGACGTAGCAATGATGAATGGTATCACTCAGGTCGACCGTCAATCGGCCGACTTCTCTGACACCGCGACCGTACACTTTGTTTTCCTATTACAATACCTACATTGTGTGTATACGTCAATAAATATTTATGTACAGTACCTACACTGGTTATCGAACTCCGGTAGAAAAAATATTGATCGACTTATTTTTATATTACTACCAAGTTATTTTCTTATATATTTTATACAATCGATAAAAACAACGTCTAAACTCTATTTACATATATAATTCAACGTCGTTTACAACAAAATAAACTGTCATATAGTTCGATTTGCATGGTAAATCTCACTAATAACCACTTCTCCTAAAATACGCACTACGCACCGTAGTTTAAATAATTAAAAGCGCTCAATCACCCTAAAACACGGCGATGCATCTGCTATAACCGCATACCTTAGCTTTCCCCGTCGTCTGCGGCGCTGATTAAAAAAAAAAGGATAGATAGCAGCCCTTTGAGCGCGCGAAAAAAAAAGTGGAACGCCGCCGTATACTGCCAACGACGACATAAAGCGGCGGCGCACCGCGAAACTGCATTCCAATATATATATATATATGTGTGTGTGTGTGTGTGTGTGTGTGTGTGTGTGCAGCCGTGTAGCACACTGTAATTTGTCCTGAATCGGTGGGTCGCTCGAGTTTCAACGCGTCATTTCCAATCGATTTTTCCAAACGCCTCACCTATACGTATATATATGTATACATGTATATACATGAACGCGAATGCTCCCAGAGGCCGTATTGGCCAAATTGGAAGCTCGCATGTGTCGTCGTCTCCTTGGCACGGCGTTTAGCCCGCTTTTTTTTTCGTCTCCCTCGGCTCGTCATTCTTCGCGCTTCGGGGCAACGAGAGAAACTTCGTGTAGTATATAGTGCCAGCGTGGAGGTAGAGAATAGAAGAGGCGCAGGGATGAAATGTCGCCGGAAGGAATCGGCCGGATCGTAGTCTGATTTTCGTGAATAGAACCTGTAATTTTAATATTCGAAGGTGTATGAGGTGCCTTTGTTGAGGATTGTGGCTGCGTAGGTGTGAGAGATTGGAATTCGGACGGTTTTGATGGAGGAGTTGAAGTGTGAATTTTATCGGGAATCGTATACTCTAATGATAAATCTAGTCTGATATTTTATATACGATGTTTCTGCATGTATATACGTGAATAAATTGGAGAAAATTTTAGAACAAAATTTAGAGACATTTACCTAGATGTTTTGTTCCAATACTTTGTCTTTTTATAAAAATAGTTGCTGCTTTTATAAAACTTCGAGTAACCTCTTTTTTTGTATTGCGTGTAAGGCCATAAGGTAAGAAAAAGTCATGTAAGCCCACTAAAACAAAACATTACACACTTTCAATCGTAATATCAATGATGATTTATAGAAAGATATGAGTTTACATCAGTCGTACATGCCCGAAAAATGGTTTGCTAAGACACGGCATAATCTGAAGAGACCGTAAACTTAACGATATATTCAGTGACTTTTGACATCTTTGCATCACAATAACAAGAGCTTGAATGATCTCTTTGGGCTGTCGGAACCATAAACCGTCGTAGATAATATTGTTTATTTCAGTACTCTAAAATATAAAATATTGTAAACAACGATTTTGTTGATCGTATCAATGCATTTAATTTACCTTTTCCGCTATCCTTTGTGCAGTTTCTGAATACAGAAATAGCCTGATTACATTTGAAAGCATCAATAGAACAATTTCTTTATAAACCATGGTAGATTTTCGAGACTGTAAAATTGAGCAGTGGGATGAGAACAAACTATCAAAATTATTTACATTTGTAAATGATAAACGTTCCTAATATTTATTAGAAAAAATAAACTTTTACTTACATACAGTATAACAAAACCTCCTGCTATAAAGTAACCAGCGTATGCTACAAACGTTTTTATAACAACAAGGCGTAAACCGAAAGGTAACTCGTTAATAAAACTGTAAACAATTACATAATTGATAAACATGTAAAATACTATTCTATAATACTATAATCTGAATAATTTAGAAATTACCGTATTACTTCTTGATGTTTGTGAATCCAAAATGTTAATTGTCTATAACTGCTGATCTTAGTATAGTTTTCCTTCAAAATATCTAATTTAACAATTGCAGTGTACATTATAGCAAAGCACATTCCATCGACTACAACAATCGAGAGTGCAGCTACTATAGAAATAATTTGATTTACAAATAGAAAGACGAATATTGGTGTATAGATATTTGAAAAAATGTAGCCTGCCGCTAGTGGTAAATATTTCATCTTTGCAAGGTACATGTCATACATATACATCATAAATGCTAATAGATAGAAACAAATCATTACTAAATATAATATTATAACTTCCATTAAATTGTTTCTGATATCTTTATATTTTTCTTGATTGATAAGTACGATGTATTTCTTGCTCCGGATTAATAAACTCTGTAAGAAATTTAGTTTTGTTTAAAGTAAGTTACAATTCATGATGTTCAGATAACAATTTTATCAATTTTAACTTGACATGATTACAAAATAAAGAAAAGTAAAACATAGTGAGTTATCCGTTTAAACGTAAATAATTTTGTGCATACCTGTAAACGAGGTTCCTCAGCTTTGCAAATAAGAAAGCATAATAAAGCCTCGACAATCGTTGATGTTACCATCAGTGCTACTGACAGGTCAGATACATTATGCCGAGCTCTATATACAGCTTGCAGTGATGGTATTAATAGAATTATAAAATTCACCACACAGAACCGCCACAATAAATTGTGAATGCAACTTCTAAATTTGGAAGCATCGTTGCGTAAAGGCCATATTCCCATTATTTTTGCTAATAATTTTATCAGTTCAAAAAAATATATCGGCTTGATATATTCAATCATATGTGTGATCCACTTGAAGAAAAATATATTGTAAATATTTGTTTTCCAGTACATAATAGGTGACATCGTATATAGTTCAAAGTAAACAAGTATCTAGTTCGAACTGCCATCTTACTAATTTTTCACTGAATAAATTTAATGATCGATTATATTCGTCATTTGAATTGAAATCATCTATTAATTAGATAAACGGTCTGTATAGATTAAGGGTAATTGCATGCAATATTTGAAGATATATATTATTAAATTTGATTAGTAATAAGCACAAATTTGCCAGAAACGAATATTAATCGAATTAACCTTAATGAATTCTTTTTAGAAGACACTGGCAAATGTCAGATACATTTTTATGTTAGGTAAAAATATAAATTAATTTACGTTTAAGAATTTTAAAATTCTTCTGCCTTTTTCATGATCATGTAAATATTAGTAGCGCTGACTATAAAATTAATGACATCAATACTTAAGTATTAACGAAATGACCTTTGTGAAATTTGTTGAATTCTATAACAGAAAACACTATAAAAATAATGTAGCATCAATTATTATGATAATTACAAAATAAAAACAATACATGATAGTATTAAATATTGAAGAAACATATCATTAATTGATACATAAACTCATTTATAATTTCAGTAAAGTACACTTCGTAAACAATAAGATAGAACAATGTTATAAAATATTCAACTTACGTTAGCGGGAACTTTTTACCACTGAGAGATTGTTATCAGTTTGGTTCTCATGCTTCATAGGATACATTACTAATTTTATAAAGCATCACATTAATCAAATATTATACAAAAAAATTAATTTTATTATAATAATAGACAATGAAATATTTGTATCAGATTGAGTGAGCCAGTGATCTTACATAGAATCTAACAGTAAGTTTCGCTTTTGTGGTCATATTCTTTTCTTTGTTTGTTTCCGGAACTCTATTTTCATGGGAAATTTGATGCGTAAGTAACTTTTCCATGAGTGCAATGCAATATGTTTGTATAGTGACCTGTAGCTACTGATTCTCTATTGTTCTCTATTGTTTTTCAAGATTCCTCAATATATTTAAATACTATAACAATACTGTATAAAAGTCGTTCAGTGTTGCCAGAGATGTGTTGTTGGAATCACATATACGTAACAACATATTTTCCCTTGTTTTTAATAAATGTTTATTTGTTACTAATTATGTTTCTCATATAATATTCGTTAATCCAACCCAATCTGTAATTTGCTCCATTACCCTCTTAGCGTTCTCCTGTTATCTTATGACAAGCGGACCAAAATTTAAATATGGCACTAAAATTTTTTACTACACAGAAAAATAAATTCAACTGAATTTCCAACATTGCTCAGCAAGATTCAGTTGCAACTGAAGAAAAAATTATTCTCTTTGTATAAATAAATTTTAAAGACAACAAATTTAATAAGATTATTGAAATTTATTTAACTTTATAATTAGTACTATATACAAGACAATTTCATTTTTCAATCCAATCAGTCTTTGGTAACTATTGGCATCTTGATATGCAATTATGACGATACGAGTCTTATGATTCTTTGTTTCCATTGATGTTCAATTTCTTTTGTATTGTTTGAATTGTCATGAACAAAGAAACCGTTTTGTAAACCCACTAAAAGTATAAATATTTTTAAATAACTTCAAATTCATCATATTATTAAAATTATATATTTATTGTGTAAATCAATTTACCTGTGAAAAAAAATTCATATTTAGAGGTGGCATTATTTTACTATATGCCAGCTCTAATGGTTTTTGGCACCTTTGCATAATAATTATTTGAATTTTGATTCTTTCTCTTGATTGTTGATGCCATAAACCATTATAAATGATAAACTTAATTTCATCATTCTAAAATAAATTACAAATTTTAATACTATGCTAATACGTTTTATTTAATATGACAATTCTATAAATATAAAACTTTTTATAATACCTATAAATTAATTATATTTTATACAAAAGAAAAAAATAACATAATCTAATACAATACTGAGACTACGGGATCATAAAAATAATGTTTGTGATTTTAATACATTCAATTCAAATAAAACCAAGCATCAAATGTGTTTGAGTTTTAAAAACTATACTTTTTTAACTGATTTCCCATAAATCTCAATCAGTAACTTTTTCAATTCACAAGAAACTTACTTGAGCAGATATCCTTTCGGCAGTCTGTGTATAAATATAAAGTCGAATAACACAGGTTATTATTATTAGACTAAATTCTTTAAACGTTAGGGTGGACGGTTGTGTCTAAATAAATGTTTGGAATGATTACATCAGTGTTTAAAACATTAAAAAATTATATGTAATATTTACATAGTATTTATGATTAGCGTAAACTGTAATTCTCGATGTATCTGTTTAAATCACTTACATGGATTAAGGTAAGTCCCGCGGTGATAAAAATACTAGCATATGCAATAATTGTCTTTCCAATCAGGAATCTTGTTGAAGCATTAATTTCATCAACGAACCTGTAATTGTTAGTATATCATTTTCTATTTATTTATTCTTCTTGTGATCAGAACGAATTGCATAAATTTGGTTACGAACCATATTCCTCTTTGGTGACGCTTAACGCATTTTATTAATTCCCAATGGCTCTGTGCTTTCCCATAATCTTGTTTCAAGATTTCTAATTTCACTATTGCAGCATACATCAATCCAAAACACATACCATCCACAATCACAAGTGATATCATGCTTAACGTAGCGAAAAATTGATTTAGCAATAATAGACCTTTGACAAATATTTGATTTTTTGGAAAAGGGTAAATAGCTGATGATGGTAATTCTTTATGTTTTATGAACCATGCGTTATATACGTGCATTAATACTATACTGATGTGAAAAATGACTGTTAGTAAGTATAATTTAATGACATACATTAAATTTTCTATTATAGTCTTGTGTCTCTGTTTACTGATTTTTGATATTCTATGCTTGCTCAATTTCAACAAAACCTAAAAATAGTTTCATTTTAATATTTTAGTACGAGCAATATATTAGTCTTATAAATTTCATTTTGAAGTCTATATAATTTTTTATTTAAATAATACATACACGTAAACGATTTCGTTGCATTTTACAAGCTAAAAAACTCACGAATGTCTCATAAAGTGACAATGATTCTAACAGCGAAATAGAAAGCTCTGAAAATCTATTCTTCGTTATATCTATGTACGCTGTTGTCACTGTTGGTACTAACACCAATAAAACATTTATCACTAAAGTCCACCATATAAAATAGTAAACAAAACTTCTGCATTTCGAGGCACCATTTTTTAAAGGCCATATTGACATACAGTTTGCAATAAATGCGACTAATTCAAAGAAAAATATTGGCTGAAGTGTATCAAACAAATTTATTGTCCATTTAAAAATGGCCCTTTTCAAAATGTGAACTTTTTTATAAACTATATAATTTGGATTTACACATGGGTTCATTTACTTTTTATATTGTATGACTGGTTCCAACTAGTAGTATTACTTGAAGTTTAGCGATCAACTTATCCAGAAATGAATGACAATAAATTTCTCCTGAACTGACCCCCATGACATTCTTCATTAAATATGGAGATAACCAATAATTAAGTTCAATAGACAAAAGACACGAAGCTATTCTTAATATTAACATTAAGGATTTTTAACCATGTCCTGGAAACGTACGAAAATAATGTCTATTATTATTTCTTGGATATACTCTAGATACTTAAAAAATGTATCTAAATATTGGAAATTTTAATTATGATTAAACGTATATTAAAAAAGAATATTATAATTAATAAATAATATTGTATAATTAAGGATTCTATTTTGAAACGTATTAAAATAAGTGGGAAGGAGTACAAAAGCTAATTGAAAACTTTATAAACAAAGAATTAAAAAATTATACAGGGCGACCCATTTTAACTTACACAGATAAATAACTCATTTGGGAAGACCGCAGTAAAAAAAATGGTAAAAACGAAAGTTGTAGGATATCAAGGGGGAAATCGAATGACGACTTTGGTTTTGACCTTGTCTTTACATTCCAAGGTCATTTTGAGATTAACTTTGTTTTTTGAAGATGAACCGCCATTTTTTATTACGGATTCTGAAAGAGCAAAAAATTTTGAGTTAAAAGTGTTTTTAGTATTTTTTTTATTAGACGCATGGATTTTTTCCACGATGTGTCTAGTTGAATAATGCTCTTTCGACTCCACATTTTATGCAAAATATTTAAGGAATTTTTTATTTTCCGAATCTTTTTATTTTTTAGAGATCCGCTTCATTGTATTGGATACCAAAATTACGAAAATACGAAATACTAAAAATAAAAAATTAATCAGCCGTCGTAAGTAATTTGATAGTCGTTTCATTATAATACAGTTAGTTTGGCATTATTAAAACGTTAACGTTGGATACTACCGCCAAAAAATAGTTTATTACGTGTATCTGCATAATCATCCTGTATAATCATCAAGGTGATGTGACATACCGACATAATTTTAGAATATGAATATCTTTTGCAAATACTGATGAATTTACTCCAAATTTTTTTTTGAGTATAGTATTTATATATACGAAGCGCTTGACAGTCTTCTTTTTATGAAAAAAATAGTTAAAAATTATTTTGTTGAATAAAAACCGCGATGTCGATAAGTAGAAATCTGTATTCCTAGAATGTTCATCTATTTCAAAAAGAGCATATCTCATGGAATTGCTGATAGAATCAGTAAAAAAAATTTCTGAGTATAGTATAATTTAGATATACGGAGCGCCTGACAGACTTGGTTTTTCAAATAAATGTTCGAATTTTATTAAATTAAATAATAAAATTAGGTTATTTTTCGGTGTTACATCGCCTTATCGAAGTTTTCATAATTTCCATCGTATTAGATTTTTCTCTGAATTCTGAACAAATCTGACATAATCTGATATTTCTGACACCAGATTCAGATTCAGCAAGCTAAAAAACACGCAGGTTCTGTGTCCTAAACTGCGACGTATGAGAGTTTTGTATTTTCAAAAAAAATCATACTCGTATAGTCTACTTATATTGAAATACCTGAAATTTTCAGCATTTTCGCTGAATTCTGAAAAAACCTGACGTGTTACGAATATTCTGACTTCAGATTTGGATTCAGCGGACTCGAAAACCCTGGCAGAAATTTGTCTATCTCGAAATGACCAGAATCCAAGTAAATGGGAAGGAAAAATGGTGTTAATCGCCTGCGATGAATCGCTTTTTCTCCTATTATTCGCCCATTTAATAGATTGAAACTCAAATGACATAACCTCAAAATTTTTTTTTAATTTTTCTAACGAATTTAACATTAAACTAGAAGATATCCAAGTTTAACTGATAGCTTTCTAAAATATAAGCAATATATTAGGGCCAAAAAAGCATTTACTATAGCCCTTTTATAGATATTTCGAAAAATGTCTTTATTGTCATTATTTTCTGTCTCTGTCACTCTTCTCCATTGTAACAAGTCTTTTACTGACCATTTTCTCACTAAAAAAACTGGTCAACTCTAAAAGCTCTTAAATAGGTAAGAACTAGCTTGTGCCAATCTTCGATAAACTCATTTTATTTTTCAATCTATTAAATGTTCGAATAATGAGAGAAAAAGCGTTTCATAGGAGGCCTAAAATTGATAAAAATTTTCAATAATATAAATGCCTTAATGAATATAAATATATATTTTAAACATTTTTATAATGAAACTTTATTATTTGCGTGTAAAAAATGTCGTGGACAATATATTGTCCACATTCTTGAAAATTAAGCCGTTGCAAGCCATATTAGGGAAATTATATACATGAAAGATATGCGGCCTAATCACCTGAATCAAACTCAAGCCATACAGAATCCCACAAATTTAAATATTAATTCTGTGTTGGTCACATAGAGGTCTACAACCTCATATGGGACTAATATGGAAAGTACGTGGATTACTGTAGGCCCCAAGTCCAGGATAGACTGCAGAATCACATTTCTTCATATATTATCCTCATATGGTTTACAATGGCTTACTTTTTTTAACAGTATATCCCAATTTATCATTTTACCACAATGGAAATTTTAAACAACTTTTCATCATAATTAATAATTAAAAAATGTTACGAAAATGTTGTAATACAGGATAACATTCGCGCATACTTTATTGTGGCGTAGAATCCTGAAAAATTTTTAACTTTATTAAATGAATATTTAAGTTTAATTATTCAATATAAATGATATAAGTTCATTGATTATACACAAACATCAATAAATAATCTCTTCTAAAAGAAACTTATTTTGAAGGCTATCCTATCTGCAGTGTAAAATTTTAATTAATACTTCCTCTCGAAGTGAATATTTACGACAGAATTACTTGACATACTAAAGGTTGAGAAGAGGTAAAATATATAAGTGCACGACCAACTCAGAGTATGAATTCGCATGGAAAATAAACGTGTATTTATTGCGGGATACTTATAATTTATCAGTACGCACTATTCACATAATCGCACGCACTACATCGGTGGGGACGCATGAATTAATATACTGAAAGTCGGTACATAAAATACAATTGAAGCCGTAAATGACCCGCGGAGTACACTCGGTATACCATATACGAGGAGGTGCCTTGGCACGGGCTACTTATCTTGCTGTCTGTCTAGTGGATGTGTCCTGGCGAATCGTTGGTTCTCCCGCCGCCGGACTCGTTCGTTCCGTCGCTCGTTTGCCAATTTCAGGTTCTCCGGGGACCAAGAACTTTGCATCAGACGACGCCGCCCTCACACTGCCGGTCCTTGGGATTGTTCCGATCTGAACGTTAATATTAAGTCGGACACCCTGGGCGTCTACTTGCGCGTGGAGTGTGCCCCAGACCAGATTGATGTTGAGAGCAGGACGGCCGACGATGAAAGAGAGCGAGCTTGACCACGCATAGCAGCTTATACGGCTACTATTATTTGTTTCTGATAGCAGCTTTCGGTAAACACTATCACTATTTTTAAACAGACGAGTTTACAATTTGCTTATAAACATAAAGACATATCGTACAGCGCATTTTTCAAACGTCAAAGTGAAAATTTGACTCTAAAACAATAATTCGAATAATTATAAAAATATTAAGAATTTTGAAATTGTTATAATACACTTTATGTCGTTGGTGAGAAAAATAAAATATGGTTCAATATAGGTCAAATAGGATAGTACTTGTTTAAAGTGCAGCATTTTGTACTTATTAAATTTAGTTAATATTTTTAATTTAAAAATACTTATTAAATTAAAATAAAAATATTAACTATTTACTAATTATTTTATGTTAATTTGAGTTTTTCTTTATTTATTTATTTATTTATTTATTTTTTACAATATTAGATAAATCAAAGTATAAATGAAAACCCTATATTTAATATTTTTAGTCTTCAATTGCAAATTTTTAGCTGTTTACTTTTTTTATAGAACATGATATAAAATTAGCCTGATTAATACAACGACCAATAAGAAATTGGAAAATACGAAAAATAATACCTCTTATTTTACTGATTGAAATAACATAGAATGTGTTATCTTATGAATTTATCCCTCGGTTAGTTAAATGATTTGGAAATAGAAGGATTTCTTGATCTTCCCGATTTTTTCTCTAACCTTTGTCTCGAAAAGATCAAGAAACTTTTCCATTTTAAAATTTCTTATTGAATTTGATAATACATTGCTATGGTTTTTACATAAATGATATTAGAAATTTAAACAGAGCATGTTATGCATTGATTTAGATGCTAATTCATACCTGATCTACTGTATTAAATGAATATAAACTTTTAAAATTTTTTTTACTAACGATAGAGTTTTAAGCTGTAAAATAGAACCTCCAATCTGGTGCTGAAATGTCCAATTAGGACAGTGTTTTATAAACAACGGGATTGTAAAACTTGACGTTGTACAAATTCAATGAATTACTTACATGTAGTCCTGTGATAATAAAATAAGAAGCGTATGCTAAAATTGTCCTTCCAAAACATAATCTGAATGAAGTATTAATTTCTGCAACATCCCTATAAATTTTATAATAATTATCTAAATAAGAATCTAAATAAATTATTATTTTTATTCATTTTAAGAAATAAGTTTTGCTTCTTCAAAGAGGAAGCTTTGTAATGGTGAAAAAAATTTTTGAAACAAAAAATGTTTAAAAACATGTTTTATTTAGTAATGGGTAAATTATTTTTCACACATTTGTTTCAAAATATCCAATTTTATTATTTGTAAATGAGTGATAAAATAAAAACTTTAAATTATAAGGGTAGAAGAAAACTTTTATTTATTAGTTTTAAAGGGACTGTCCGAATGCTCGGAAGGACAGCAAGCAAGAGAGCGAGCTTGCGCTTTTATCGACGAACGTTGCCGCTAACAATCTTCCGTTGTTTTTATTTATATGAAGAGAGGCAAAGATTCTTTTTATTTGAATTTCACCGACATGACTCTGTAGCCAAACGACCTCAAACAACCTAAGTTGTTTGTGCACGTGGGATCTTCAATTTGAGCTCAAGGCTCAAGTGAGATCTAATAGCCTCGGGTTAAACCCTAGCTGGGGGCTTGATAGCCACGACACTTCGTCTTGTCGTGCTTAAAGTTACGTTCACTATTTTCTATATAAAATTCGATATGATTTCTCAAAACTTTACCCTTCTTTTACAAGTAATTTGTAACACTATTGCAGCATACATTAATCTAATGCACATACCATCAACAACCAAAAGTGATATATTACTAGATACAGCAAGAACTTGATTCAGCAATAAAAGGCCCTTCACATATGGATTGTATGTTGAAAAAGGATAATTAGCAGCTATTGGTAATTCTTTAAGTTGTATAAAATATGCATCATAAACGTGCATGAGTACTGATTTCTATTAGTCCTTGTTTGGTTGAATTCAATAAACTCTAAATATAATAAAAAATTAAAATAAGTTTAAATGATACTTTTTTAATAATAATTACAATTACCTATTATTTAATTTATGTTTAACTTATACATACACGTAAACGGCTTTTTTGAGCTTCACAGCCAATATCAGTGTTTGAGGTTACTTCTAACAACGAAATAGTAAACTCTGAAAATCTATTATGTAACAAGTGCAAGAAGATCCTCATTAATAAAGGTAACCACAATAGTATGCCACTTATCACAAAAGACCACCAAATAAAATAATAAATAAAAATTCTGCTCTTGGAAACACCATGTTTTTTAAAGGCCATACTGATACACAATTTCCAATAAATGAAACGAATTGATAAAAATATACTGGTTGCTGAACGTCAAATATGTTACTTATCCATGAAAGGTTTTACAATGAAAATATATATAAATGATAGATTGATTCGCTAAACGAGAGTACTTCACGCAAAAGCCTTCACGACTCGTCGTCCCTTTTTTTTATCTCGATAATTAACAAATAAAGTTACCGCCGCTGCAGTCGGTCAAATTTCACTGGGTCCACTTCTCGGAGATGGCCTGGTGTCGGGAATCTTCGGGTCGATGTCTAGAATCCTCGGGTAGGTGCATCGGCACCTAGTCTACGTTTGGGCAGCTTGGCCAATTGCCCCAATTCGACAGCATGAACGATGAGATGGCTCTCCGGAATCGATTATACCAGGGTCACTGATGACTATTTCCTGAATGAACACAAGGGCGTCCCCTAATAGTCGTTTGGCGATTCTGCTGTCTTCTCGCGGTGGCTGTCGTATTTTTAATTCATTACTTTGAGGTATTTAACAGGTGAAACGTTACACTTACCCCTTTGGAGCTGGAGCGATGACTATTGTTATAAAAGCAGACTTCACCGAAGATAAATATCGTTTTTGGGCTTATGAGCCTCTGGTTGGTTGGCCTTCGCTTGGCCGTCTGCCCCCCGCGAAGCATTCGGACAAAGAGGAAGCCTCGTCGCTCTCACATCCCCACGCAACACATCAACACACCCATATTCAATATTATCGGCTTCCGCGGATAGTAAATATTTTGATTCAATGACTATTTCGTGCGTACATCTATTAAAATTCTTACATCCATTTAAAAACGATTCTTATCGCATTTTTTTAGAAAATGCATAATTTTGTTTTATGTGATAGTGCATTTACTTTTTTTTTTTTTTTTTTAATTGGTTATTTAGCGTCGCATCCCCCGTTAGGGTATTAGCGACGTGTTATAACTATT
>JAWWEQ010000027.1:3796328-3863480 GCA_035583055.1 Torymus tubicola
TTTATATATACTTATAATATAGGATTTACCTTTCCTTTGTTGAACATTAGACAATATGATAACAAAATTAATCTTGCATTCCTACAACATCATCTTCGAGGGGCAGTGAGGAGCAGCCGACACCACAAAAAGTACTAACAACTACCTATATAATATAGGAAGATATATCTGTGTGTGTGTGCAAATCTCACAAACACTGCAAAAAACTTCGAAAAAGGGACCCAAAAATTTTTTTTCGACGACACCTTCCAAATTAGGTTTTTCTTGCTGGTTAGGGTGTCTAGAAAAGATCATCATTTTTCTGGATCCAATAATCAATTGTTTAAAAATGATTAAAAGTAGCTCTAGTTTAGTTCTAAATTATTTCACCAAAAATAACTTAATATGAAATTTGGAAAAAAGAAAATACAACTAAAGAGTGAGTACTTTCTAAATCTTTTTTCAGAATTAAAAAATGTTGATCCCTTTAAAAGTTACGTGAGTTTGAAGTTAAGCTTAAAATACACAAATATTCACGAAAACGGTGTGAAAAGGTAACAATTGTCCTGCAGCCATTGACCACGTGTGTTTTAGGCTCAACTTCAAACTCATGTAACTTTTGAAGGATTCAACATTTTCTAATTCTGAAAAAATATCTGGAAAGCTGTCGCTCTTTAATTTTATTTTCTTTGTTCCAATTTTTTTATTAAGTTATTTTTGGTGGAATAATTATAACTAAATGAGAGCTATTTTTAATAATTTTTAAATAATTGATTATTGGCTCCAGAAAAATGATACCCTTCGATGAACTTTGTTCAACAACAGATATCTTTTCTAGACACCCTAACCAACAAGAAAAACCTAATTTGGAAGGTGTCATCGAAAAAAAAAAATTTTGGGTCCATTTTTCGAAGTTTTTCGCAGCGTTTGTGAGATTTGCACATATAAGTACGTACGCGCGTGTGAAGGGCGTGTAACGTGAGAAAACTTGGCGCTTATCGATCAAGCTACCTGCCGGCCATCGTACGAGGCAGCTGTACGCAGGTTGTAGCTTCTTTCGTTTATACGCAGTGAAGAGTGTAACAACGAAATCAAATATCATTGTTTGATTGGACGGTCCTCCGTATAAGATACGTAAAACAATAAATTTTTCATTTGTTTATTTCTCTACCATACTTATTCGATTTTAACAAATTTTAGTTATCTTATATAGCGACTACATTTACCCCCACATAATAAACACGTCAGCGATTATAACTTTGAAAAAAGCACATCGAAACTTGTACCATCCGCGCTGCAATAACAATCAATCTCTCCTCTTACATATATCTATACATTACACACATACACTTACAGCACGCGTTCCATGGTATGCGACCGAGTATGATTAATTAAAACGATCGGGAAAAAAAAGCCGCGCCCGTCCCGCATACGTATATAGCTCCACAAATCTTAGCAAAAAGCGTAAATTACTAATGATTCGGCCGGCTGCTGCTCACCGTTGAAAAATAAAAAAGACTCTCTGCTCCCGTAAATTCGACTCTCTCTCTCGCTCTCTGCCATTCTTTAACCAGACACCTGGCATACACACATACATACATACATATACAAAATATTGTACACGTCGTGGGTATACGAGGGAAAGGAAATGACACAATTTCCTGGCTCCCGCACACTACTGCCATGAGTTCCGTCCCTTTCGCGCAGTCTCGCGCACGCTTTCGCATATACACGCGTTTTTTCGCGAAAGGACAATTTGTTCGCCCGAGCTTTCAGCCCCTCGGCGTTGTCGTCGTATGCGCGCCCGAGCGTAATATTGACGCGCACTCTGTGTATATATACTACTCTGCTGTCGGTCGCGTGTCTCTATATATATATATACGTTTATTCGTGTATATACTGAACTGTGTTTGCGCTTGTATGTGTTATACTGACACGATGGTATATGTATGTATGTGTGTGTACGCTTTTCAAATGAAGATGGCATTACTTTGACGAACGGCGGAAGGGGGGGGGGGGGAACTCACATTCGTTGCGCGTTTGCCAGCCACGGGATAAAGAGAGAGAGAGAGAGAGAGAACAATACATAGCTGTATACACTCTGCCTCGTGAGTATGAGCGAGCGAGCATTTGATTTAATTTCAGCTATTTTCTAGTCGGAGTTTTAAAGACGTAAAAGGGTATTGTTACAATATAACGTTGCATTGCGCGTGGCTTTATTTGTAAAGAGTTTTAAGAATGACAAAAAGAAATGGTATAGGGTTATATAGGATGCAAAAATGAGCCTCGCATGAGGGTTTAGAAAAAATTGCTTTTAATGGATTTAACCTGAAAATATGGCTATATTAATCCCGTAAACGTGATCCTTGAAAGTTGCAAACTCATCAAAACTAACTTCTAATGGCTTAGTCCATTAAAACAAACCGACAGGTATATAAGGTAATGAAATCTATAAAGTAAACACTATCTTCGTGATCATAAATCTTCCGGGTATGCGCGCGCGCGCGAGAGGGAGAGAGAGAGAGAGAAAGAGAGTCAAATAAAGATTACTGCCAGGCGAGAATTTAATGTCGTTAGATTAATGGAGCCTTATTAAAAGGGCATTGTCGAACGAATTATATGAACTTTAGTAAAAACTAATTTTGATAGCACATTTCTGATTTATTTTAGTTCTCAACGTTATCATTGAATTTTTTTTTTAAATTATCATATTTAACATCCTATGGGATTTTTCTAACGTATACTTTGTACAAATCAATAAAAATGTTAAACCCCTATATACACATTTAACCATACGAATTCGAAAATGTCCCATATTAACATCATATTCCTATCGAATGACCATGTATACATATAAAAGAAAAAAACAAACATACATTCAGATGGACTACTTATACGCTGCACCCGATCGTCCGATAAGAAAGAAAATTACAAAACGAAAGCAATTATACCTCGGCGCCACGCGGAGTAAAGCAGGCCAACATGTTACATCAGTCGCGTTGCGTTGGCATATATATACACACACATACACACACCTATATACGCGCGAGTAGACCGCGTAATTACACCATACACGCGCGCATGTCCGTTCGTCCTCAATATTCCACACGCCTTATCTCTGAGCTTGCGCACGTCGATCTCACAGAAATCCGCGCGCTAGAGAGATATAATTGATAGCGGATGCTGCCACGCAGGAGAAAGTTCTACGAGACCGGATGGGACACGTGTAAAGTGAATGATGCACAGCGGATAGAGGAAAGGGGCGACGGACACGTAGAGTTAGTTTGCGCCCGATTAGCGTCAGTATACGGGTAAGTTCGATTGAGGATTAAAATTTTAATCGGGGTGAGGCGGGAGAGAGTTGTTTAGGGAATTTGTGATTGGTATATATAAGCGTGAAGTGAGAATGAGATGTGAGGTGAAGTTAGAGTTTTTATATATTTATATATAGGTTTCTGGTTCTTTTAGATTCGATCTTGTAGTAGAACTTACGTGGACCGAGTAATCTAAGTTTTTGCGCGCAGGAGTGAAATTGCAATTGAAAACTTTTCATATGAACTTTCATTTCGATGTAATTTGAAAATTCAAAGAAATGTAATTTTTTAATTTTATTACTGAAAGTTTATACTAAAGCTCCCGAGGATTGAAAATTACGCGGCTTTTGTTAAAGGAACATATAAGCGGGCCTGACGTTTTCAAACTTACTGTTTGTCTTCTTTATAAGCTTTTCTGAGTCTTACTTTAAACTATTATGTGATCACAGCCAGTCAATCAAATCATCGGAAAGAGGCTTTACTCTCAGTATTATCATTTTATGTAAAACTAATTATATTAGTTTATATATTTAAAAGTAACATCAATATAGCGTTGGTATAAAAAAATGTAGATGTAAACAACAAATATCATAGAAGTATAGAATCCTAATTTGTTTAGAAAAATATATTCTTTTCTAAATTTACATTTCTTATCATAAGTTAAAATTTACGAAAATTAACAATTATTATATTAAACAGTAGTGACTAATATTTCATCATATTTTCATAAGACCTTAGCATGCATTATAAATGTAATCGTGAATTTACTGATTAGTTGTTATCGTAATCAGTAATAGAAAACAATGCAACGAAAGTATTTCATAGCATTATTCAAATGAGTTTTTGCGCATTAAACTTTAATCTTTTCCTTAAATCATTTATTTCGCGCGCGCGCCCATGACTGCGTATAGAAGTCAAGCTTTTCCACCGCGAATTCCAACTTTATATTATGGATATTAAAATGCAGTAATTTTCATAAATAATGTCGAAACTTTTTAATGCCTTGTAGGCTGTTATTGTACTATCGTGCAGAATACCATAAGCAAAAACATTCCCAATTCATCGTTTAAACATGAACTTCAATACTTTTTTTTCTTTATTTTGATAAAAAAAAAATATATATATAGGCATTTCATGCAGTAATTTAACGACAGGTCATTTGAATACATACATATAAATATTATACGAAACATCACAGGATACCTACCTCATTGTAACGCAACTGTAATATACGATAAATATACCTTCCTTACTCTCGTAGACTTAATCTTATAGTATAGTAATTTATGTAAGTAAATGTAAAAAATAAGCAATTTTTTCTACAGAAAAATATCGAATAACGTCATGGAAAAATTAAACAATTTTCACCCGCTTAAAGATATATAGAAACGAAATATCCTTTAGAGAACTACAACTGAAATAGTAGTGTATAAGAAAATTTACTGATAATAAAGTTAACGTAAAGTCAGAATCGTAATACAATATACTAATAAAAATGAAATTATTGGTTCATAAACTTTTTGCTAACCAAAATAAAAGAATTGCAACTCAGAAGAAAGTGAGTACAGATACAGAGATATATAGCGAAAGCGATTCTCGACGCACCGACAAGTACACAGAACGAAAGTATTAAAGAATTATTTGTATAAGAAATATAGTATGTATATATAGGAAGAGCGCAAGAAACTTGATACATAGAGCGTCAAATAAGAGCAATATATATATATAAGTATAATCGACCGAGAGAGTCGAGATAGCGCACATTATAATACTTGCTATCGTATATAATAATAATAATGATCGCAAACGGTGAAGTGGTGAAATAAACTACACAACACAATGCGTCGATTCGTTGCAAGTGAAAAAATTGATGTTTTTATTGAACCATGTCCTTTTGGTATAGGTTATTTTTTTTTATCCAGAGTATACACAAATGTACTTAGCATAATAAAAAGGACGAGAGAGAAAGTATAAACGATTAAAACAAACAGTGACGATCGCTGCGCTTCTGGATCACAATTTTGCATTGTGCCAGGGAAGGAGAGAGAAAGAGAGAGAGAAAGAAAGAGAGAAAGATAAAGAAAGAGAGGAAGAAAGAGAAAAAGAGAGAGAGAGAGAGAGAAAGAAAGTCCTTCCAGAGCCCACAAGCGTAAACCGTTTTATTCGTGCGCGCGGCTCGTAAATATTTAATTGCGCCGTAAAACTAGAAAACACGGAGCGAGTCTTTCTCTCTCTCTCTCTCTCTTCCTCTCTTTCTTTCTATCTTTCTATATGCGTGCATATACCTTAGCACCGGAAAATGCCCCACCGAGGACAATTAAAAGAAGTATACACTTTGCCGTTTCCCTTTCTTTTTACCGAGAGAAATTGACTTCTCTCTTCCTCTCTCTCTCTCTCTCCTTTTTTCCCTTCATCTCTCTCTTTCTCTGTCGCATTCTCGACAACATCATGTACACCACCAACGCTTCGGATTGGCAACGAGAGACACGCGCAGTCGTGTTCTAACTGATTTTGCAACGATTGATCGGTTCGGTCGTTGTACAGCTAGTTTTATTTTGCTCTCTTTCTCTCTCTCTCTTCTCTATATATAGTTCTTTCTCTTTTGTTCGCCATCCGTTGTACATACACATTCGGCATTCCACAAGTAATAATTCCCGGCGTGCGTGCTTTATATGTATAGCTTCGAACGAAATTCAATGTCGAACGTCGAAAAAACAATTTATTTGAATATACTCGACGCACAAATGTATCATATATATATAAGTCTCGTGTTAATTAAAGCATAGTATGCTTCTTCGACACTTTCTTTTTTTTAATTTCTTTTTTTTTTTTGCTCGTCATCCTATACTCCTCCCGCACGTATATTTACATTTTTTTCTGTATGTATATATATAAAATCTGTGTGAAAACACTTTTGCGTTCGGCTAAACTTTCAATTTTTTCTCTCTTCGTTATTACAAATCGAGAGTATGTATTATAATGCATCGTGATTATCATATAATATCACATAATAACTCATAAAATAGATCTCCTCCGTTTCCTTCCCCTCTGCTCGTCGATATATAATTATAATAATAATGAAAATAATCATATCGTACTTGCCTTAGTAAAATAATTCTCTAATACTTTTGTTCGATGTGCTGCTAAAAATTTCGAAGATTTCAAAACTACGCAACGACTCGCACAATCTGCATCTGAATATAAACGAGAATTCGTCGTCTTTCGCAGATAATTATATTGGTGGCTGGGTTAGTTTCGTCGGTTTTGCGATTATAGCAAGCGGGTAATAAAACTCCTGTATGAAAATAATTTTCTTACACATATTACACATTAGTTTTCTTTTTTTTTATGCACATATATACATACAAGTCCGTGCTGCCGGTTATCCGAACTTTCGTGGATCATATGTGATAAGGGACTCATATATATATAGTGTCTATATGTGTGCTATGAAAGAGATAAGATATCAGAGAGCGTTTCTGTAGACATGTTAGAGAGAAATTTAAATAATCTTGGCTTATAGTGTTATGCAAATGATCAGCGTAAAATTAGGTTAATCTTTCGAAACTTTATCATTTTATTTTCATTTGGAGAAGCAGAATTGAGTGAAAAGAATTTAGAGTATAATATAAAACGATTTTACGTGGTTTAAATAAAATATATATATCGATATACGTTAAGATAAAAGGCTTTTCACAATTATTTTTTTCCGGTTAAATGCGTTTTTTTAGCATAAATAATAAAAATTCAATGAATAACAATATGTATGTATGTATATCATAGGCGTGGTGCCAACTCCTGTTTGAATTTCCGCTTGATTGAATTCGAATTTGCGCATGTATACAATAAACCAATAGACGTTAATTAACTGTAGAAATCTGAATATTTAATACAAATCAGTGAATTTGGACTAACGGAGTAATTAAAGCTGCTTTCTTCCCGACAATAATGAACGTCGTTTAAATTAGCTCCCATTGTTCCTATTTATATCTTTTGAAAGAAATTGATCTGACATACAAACAGTTTGTCATCCAGAATAAATCTTTTGTCCCAATAATACTGTAATTAATCATTCAACCATAAAAATCTTCGTGTAAACCCTCAAAGTAAAAAAGCGTCCCACTTACGTAAGAGAAACATTTTACGGAATTTCCAAACCTCGACAACCTATCGAAATAAGCTTTCGCTTGACAATCTTTCAAAATCTTAACGTGCAGTTTCGAGAGAGACGGTTTTCGATTTCGCGTCGTTCGATATAAACGTTGGAAATGGATTCCTGTAAAAATGTGTGTGTGTGTGTTTCTCTCTACTATTCTTTCTTTCTCCGGGAAACGAATTCAGAAGAGCTCCCGAGGTGTCGCATCGCCCCGTGAGATTAGATAACGCTTCGTGTATAAAAGACGAAAATTCAAGTGCCGCGATAAAATGATGTCGCGTACGGACATTATTCGAGAATTCACTTTTCCTTGTTAACTGTACTACACCATTTATCTTATGTATAGCTTAAGATAAATATCTCGGGTTCACGTTAAGTATAATATTAGAAACTAATTTATTTAACTCATATACCAAAAACTTGGTAATTACTATAAAATATAATATTTGACTTTAATTAAAAAACTACGCTAGACATAAGAGATTTTGACAAATTTCTACCATTTATTATTTTAAAATTGTACTTTTTCTGTTGAATTACCTATATTTTTAAAAAGAAACCATTTACAATATCATCCTTTCACAGTAATACTACTTAACAAAAATTTTTTATTCCCAACCATACTGTACCAAACCATTATGACAACGACAATTTCCAACTTTTCCCAACAGATATTCCGAAAAATTCCTGCACCAACGTCCAATTAAACACAGACCAACGGCCGATCTCCCGCAGTCGCAGCGTCGTCCACCCAGGCGTATGTGAAAGCTGGCTCATTCGTATATATACAGCATGCACGCGAGTGCGACGAAACGCAGAGAATCCGCGCGTCAATTTTGGAGCAGCCGCGCGCCACACACAAAAGCCTCATTTTTGGGGCGCGAATTCAAAAACCCTCTCTATATCTCGTTCCCCGCAGTATATAGCGCTCGACATCGCACAGAAATAACCCCGCGGTAAGAGGAGTATATACCGCGCGCATTGTGATTCCTGACGCACCCGTGAAAAGCATCGCGTTGTCGTCCCTTGCCCGTTCTATACTCTCGTAGCCCAGCCGAGGATTTTTCCCGCTGATTTTTCGCTAGCGAGTCGTGGATGGATTTTTCTCAAATACCGGGGCACGCGGTCGTTTCAAGTGGATTTTCACGGTACGATTAGAGAATAGACCAGAATTTTTTTTTTTTGTTTTTTTAGGGGCAACGGGATTTCGTGTTTGTCCGGGCGCATTGGCAACGTCAATGCGAGATTTAATTTGAGGTTGAATTGGGAATGTTTTTAAATTGAGTTGGGTAGTTTTATTGGTTTATCGTTGTAATAAAAAGATCTGATAATGTTTTGAATGATTTAGCAACTTGGCAAAATATTTTTTATTTGTAAATTGTTTAAAGATAATTTTGAATTTTGAAAAGTGTCAATATATGGTAACTTAAATAAATGTTCTATTATATCATTGATTTACTGCATACTAGAAAAAATAAAAAAAAAATAATAAACGATATGAAAATTAGAATAGGTGTGGTGATAAAACACAGTAGTATAAATATGATTTCTTCTTTAAATATACCACTTACTTTTTGCTTCACTGCAATTATAACAAATTTAAGAAAAATTTTAGATTTACTTTTCTTACTAGAAATATATTAAGTATACTTGCACAATTTTCTCGAATCAACAAATTTTTATTTGTAAAAGATGTTGAAGGAAGAAAATTCTTTTCTATGAGAAAAGTAACTAAATGTAACGGCATGTGTAAACATAACGAAAACGGTCTAAAAATACTTTCTATAATGATTTTTACAAGTAAAAAGTTAAAATTTTTCGTATAAACGTTTGAAAATTCATTAAAAAAAATAAAGAAACTAAGTTAATTCTACGATTCCACGTTTCCTCGGATCAATATTATATGGTCATCGATAACTACATAGAACACAACTTACATCAGCCCCAGAATGAAGCAATCAACCTTATATAACGACACTTCTAATTACCCTTATGATTATCGAGCCTCTTGATTTCGCATGTGTTAACAATGTACCCATTATGCGGTTCTACAATATAAATTATGGGCGCGAAAGGATGAAGCACACGCGTACGGGGGCACAAACGTGTAAAATGTGTAACGTGGGTATGTTTGCGTGCTGGACGAGGGTATTCGAAGCTCGTGTAATGGACGTACGCGCGCACCTATATATGTATATGCGCGTCTATCAGCGGGTAACATATACACACATATACATATACATATATATATACAGGTGCAGAGCCACGTACGAAAGGGTTAATAGTCATACAAAGTGGAACAACAGATGTATGCATACAGGTGTATCTATGTGCACATACCACAGGTGAAATTCGTATATATACGAGAGCGCGCAATAATACACTTATGAGAGAAAACCAAGCGCTTGTGCGTCGGCTTTGATAATAAGGAGAAAATGGACACAATGAAATTCCCGGCTATACACGCTTGCATACACATTGTACTTAAGCATATATAAGTACGAGGATTTAGAGCTGCATTACTATTAAGAGGTGGCTGTACGCGCGGTTGTCACACCAGATGCATGTATGTTAGAATATATAGTATAACACCATTCCGGTATAGGAGCTAAATTGTCATAACAATGATTTGAATTGATGAAATGTTTTGCTAAAGGACTATTAAATATGTACGATCAATAGATAAATAACAAAACTATATAGCTTTTTTGACACGTCAGAAGAAAAATTTAATGTAATGGAATATTATAATATTATCATTGTGATCATGTTTATGTTTTTACTTTAAAGAAAAATTCTATGGACTTAAGAAATCGATCAAAAAGAATTTTGATAATAGCTTTTATTCAAAAGAAAAACAGGATAGCCGTTTTTTTAACGAACGCATGCTTAGAAATAAAATAATTAAATATAAAATATAGGACTTTAGATATTCTTAAAGTTTTTTATTTATGAATAATTAATAATTTTATAACGAATTTGAAATTCAATTTGAGTTTTATTTTTATGCATTAATTCTAAATTTCATCAACTTAGCTAAGACGTGTAAACTAATATCAGACAAGTTTTAAACATTTTTAACATAGATAAATAAAATTTTTAATTTTACTTAAAAACACAATTTAGTTTAACAGCGTACTAATTTAATAACTTCTCGTAATGACAGATTTGAAGCTTGAATTTTAGTGGAGAAATCAGGAACTTTACATTAATTTGTACTAACTAAAAAAAGATTATAAAATATCTGAATCTATAGTAAAACGTTGATTGCGAAGATCGTATGATAAGTAAAAGTAATTGTTATATATAATTTTGAGTTACATTGGCTTATAAAAATAGTTTAAAAACTTTGACTCACTTTACCATTTGTAATATTAGTAAAAGATGAAAATATTTTATTATTCTTTTGATTACTTTTATCACTTTCTTATTAATTATTAGTTTTTGGGGTAATCGTATATTAAAAAAGTTGTATGTGAAATTATGAAAAAATTTCTTCAGTTGAAAAATACATGATATTAATTTAAATATTATTATTTCCAAAAGATCACGGTAATTTATGTTATATGGAAATTATGAATTCAGTATTCATAATTTCTATGTAACATGCATCTTAAATTCTTCAAAACTCAACCACTCTCAAGACCACAATAATTTCCCTCATCAACTACGACAATCCTCCGAAAAATGATAATAGCAAAGCACGCGGGAAGAAATAAAGTGAACGAAGACAGAAAAACCGCGGAAGGATACGCGAAGAGAGTATATATATATATGAAAAATGAGAGAAGAAAAAGGCTAAGAACCTTTTGGCGCACAATAAAGGATTTTTGCGGTACAAGCATTTAATATAGTAGCTCACGAATGGAGTATAAGAAGAAGAAGAGGAGCAAAAGCCGCAGACTCTTCATTCCTAATCTAAGCTTGATAGATGAGGGACGAAGGGGGATTGCTCACGCTTGGTATATATATATACACACCAACACTTCCCGAGCTGCCCTGACCCAGCCACACATATCTCTCGTAAGTCATTTATTGCGTGGCGAGAAGCGCCCGGTATATACCTACGTACTTACGGTACGTACGTGCTGTCATTACATATATATATATATACCCACTCCGGGAACGAGTGCGAATTTTCGCGTGCATTAGCCATGATTCGCTGTGCTCCACGAGTTTAAGACGAATTCTCGTCTATTAATTAGCATCGTTTTGTGATCTCCTTCATATATGATTATAATCATTGCTATACGCGAAAAATTGCCTAATTCCGTCGATTGATATACATATATATCAATGTGCTTTAGAAAATGTGAAGCGCACCTTTATGTATAATGTATGTCGCGAAATGAAATAATCGTCCCAACGACTCGTATATATATAAAAGTTCTAAGGAAAATAGCTTTGCTGCAAATGAACTGGCTTGCGTGTAGGTGTGTGTATATGTGTGTGGCACCTTTTCTTCCTCTCTCTCTCCCTCTATAATATAATACTCACAGAAGTAAATGTCCCCGATAACAGCTTTACGTTAGTTACTTCTCAGCACACAAACGTGAACAACATGGCGTTAGTCTTGATTCAGCTTAGCAACTGGGACACTTACTTTTCATACTTAGCTTTAGTATACAATTGTTAATGAGCATACGTGTGTCTCTCGGTCTGCAGTGTATCTGTGTGGAACGAGCGACGTTCCGCAATGTTTAACAGATACTCTTCTGTTTGGTAGATCTCTTATGTCCGTTGACTTTTTAATTAGATTGATGCATGAACGTTGTTCGGTTCGAGCTCTTATTGGTAAAAAATAATGCTTCATTCTACTTAATTAAATAGCGGCAAATGCTCGTTAATGTATATATCAACATCACTAATCTACGTCGTTGTTTTTAGAATCGTGTAATTTCGCTATTCTATATATGTATATATATATATATATGTATTATAAACTTATTGATAATGCTATATATTCAGCTTAAACCTATATATATATAACTTCTGCAAAGCAAACTAAATCTATATGCACTATTGAAACTCGTGTTATATACTTTAAAACTTTGTACATTGGTTTATAATGACCTCAGCGAGCAGAAGAGTGAGAAAAAGCATATATAATATATAATATACTCTGGTATTTATTAATGTTTGGTTTTGAATAACTGATAAAAAAAATATATATATATATATATTTCAAAAGATTTTCTTTGATGAAAGAGCACACTCAGGGTTAGAGAGTCGTTGTTGTAAACTTTAGACGTGAAAAGATTATATTTATAAAAATAATATGCTTTTCTCCACTCCATCCTGTAAGAAGAATGTCTCTACATTTTCTAGATATGACTCATGAATCATGAACGAAAAATTCATGCATCTATCTAATTTCCGACTACAAAGTATAAAAATTCATGTTCCGCATATCACAGCAAAAAATAATTGGTCTGATGTGAATTTCTTGTATGTTAAAAAAATGTGTCAATGGTTTAACAAATTCATGTTTCATTTTTATAAATAGTAATTAAAGTTTTATAGTTGCTTTTACAACTGTTGAGTGAATCTTTTTTTTTCCTTTTTTTGGACAAAACAGGTAAATTTTGAATAGTACAAAACAACTTTTTGACACAAAACTAGAAGCAATACAATTCAAATGAAATCGATAAACTTTAAAACTCAACACAACCACGTTAAAGCGGTAATATTAATTTTTTTAAAGCATTGTCATACCACACATGACATGAGAAAAATGTTAAAATCAACACACTTTTTCAATAAAAAAAAAAACAAACGTACTTCAACAAGCCATTGAACGAACGCAACAATTAGTACCAACGACCACACGGAAAAAAGCACGTACGTAAATCTTGCTGAGTAAATCACATGGTGAGAACATCGAACATTTTAATGAACAATATATAGTAGTTTTTTTTTATCGACAGTGTATAGATAGAGAAAGAATAAAAAAGAAATATAAATAACATTGCAAGATAAAAAAAAAGAACAAATAAATTCAATTTCCCAAAGTTCCACATCGATCTTTGATGAACTATCCTTCACGTAAATCAATTTCCAATTAAAAAAAAAAAAAAAAAAACAAAAATTACAAAATTCAACTGGAAACGCACATGCATATTAATATATTATGCAACATATTATGAAATTTTAGCAACAATATAAAATTGAAATGTCTTTAACAATTGCTATAATACCGAAAAGAACCCACAAATCAACAACAACAACTCAATATAACCCACCTCTCACGTACGCCCCTTATATTCCGTGCGGTCGTCGCAAACAGCGGCGTGTCATTTTGTGTGTATCATATATATATAATATATCGTGTCCATGGTGTCTGTGAGAAAGAGAGACGATCGGCATGTGTTCAACCCGTAAATCATATCACGTTCTATATATATATAAATACAAACTATATCATACATAACAATATACATCATCACACGAGCTACTATATAAGTATCTCTCTCTCTATATATATATAGCCGCGATCATCATTCTCATAATAATCATCATCATCATCATAATCATCATCAATCACCATATAATCATCATTAAACTCCCGCTAATCCTGGCTAACAGCGCGAAATCCCCCCTTGACCCTGCACTCGCCCACGTAAAAACATAACCACCAATACCTAAGGTCGTTCGGCCTGCTCGTCGAGGACCTCGTGATCCTCCTCGGCGGATACCTCCTCGGCGGTGGCTGACACCTGCAGTCGCAATGCATCACGCACAGTACAGCCGTGGTAGCGAGGGTCATGACCAAAGGCGCCGCGAAGTAGTGCATGATGATGGTGACCTCGGCGTCCCGGTCGTACTCGGCCATGACGATGCTCCCGTTGACGCGGCTATAGTAGCAGGGGAACTGCGAGCCTTCGTAGCCAAGCTCCCGGGTAAAGTTCTCGCAGTCGACGACGGGCGGATAGCCACAGCCCTTGATGTTCACCAGCAGGACTGCCTCGATTATTTCGGGCGGCTCCTCCGTTGTCGTCGTCAAGGCTGTCCTTCGCGCACTGGTACTACTAGTCCTCGACGACGGCGGGGAGTCGCCCACGTCGTACAGCTCACTATCATTTAGCGCACTCGTGTTAGTCCAGGGTGTGTAGGTAACGTAGATGTGGGTGCAGCGGTAAACCTCACTGGTGCAGCCCTCGCGACAGGAGCTCCAGGTGCAGTTGAACAAGCCCCAGAGGTCCTCGCGCTTCGAGGTGGTGCAGATAACAGGCTCGGGGAAAAAGTCCGCGGTGAGGGTGCTTATAGCCGGATCGACGTAGAGCGGCACGAGGAAGAGCAGAGCGCAGCCCCCGGAGATGGCGACCAGCGCCAAGCTGGAGGTGGCGTAGAAGGTGAGCCGCTGCTTGCAGGTGCGCCTGGGCGGCCGGCGTTTAGCTGCGCTGTAACCGAGCTCGAGGAGCTTCCTGCGACGCTGCTCCTGCTCGGCAAGCTCGTCTCGCAGGAGCTGCCGGCACTTGGCGTCGAGGAGGAGCTCCGAGGAGCTACCCCCGTGCATCCCGGCGGCCCCGGGCGCCGTCGAGGTCGACGTGGACGGGGCCACGGCACGCGCTGAGCGGCCGCGAGAGCCGCCGCAGCCTGCGGGCTCGTCGACGACGCTGCTCGGGTTCGCCGCGGGCGCGACCTCGAGGCACTCGGGGTCGAGTTAGGATCAGGAGCGCAGGCCCCGCTTGCACGAGCTGTGGGTGGTAGCGATACTCTGCTGCTGCTGCTGCTGCTGTTGCTGCTGCTGTTGTTGCTGTTGTTGTTTGGCAGCTCGCATCATGGCACGTAGCCTGCGGCTATGCACGCAACCGCTGCTGCGTTTTGTCGTCGTCGTCGTTGGGGGTGCTGTTATGTCTTCCATGGCGCTGAAGAGGATCCGGCGATCGATGTAAGTATACAGCGGGTACGCGGTACAGCTGTTTTAACAACGGTTATAACTATATACGCCGAACGCGAAGTTACGAAGTACTAATGGCTATAGACATCGGTGAAGCAACGCGCACAGGTCCATCGATAATAATATATACTTATATAATATTCGCACTCCGAACGGTGTAGAAGCACTTACGGATGTATAGTTGTATTGTTTGTTTTAATCTCTCTGTTTAACATTAACTTGTATACGGTTATTGCAGTGTTGACGTAGACCAGTTCTCCATATAATTTAAGAAAAAAAATATATATATATATATTAAACTTATTAAAAATCTTTGGTTGACTATCGATCGATCAGACGACGAGGATATTTGCACACAGCGCACACACACGTACTACTATATTCGTTGCACTTACGCGTTCTTCCTCACCAAAGTCCACGCGAGAATGGCACGTATCGATCTTCGAAATGCGATGTATACTTCTCGATGCATTATCACCATATCAGTGCGATTAATCATCAAACGTAGACGACACGTGCATAAAACTTTGGACAAAAGTAGCTCCGATTTATATATATTACGCTGGCTTCTGCTTGAATTTTTATTGTCTCCCGTGTTGAATAAGTACGCGGACAAATCGAGCGGCAGCTGCGCGCTTATACATCAATCTTGAAGCGGAAAACAACTCGGTTACGTGTGTGAGTGCGCCTGTGTCACTGTCTGCGAATGTTTGGCAATGTGCGTTGCTTATTAGGCTCGCGTCGGTTATTCTTCGAGTTCTTTATAACGTATATTATATATATACACGTATATTTTTATATATATATATATGGCTATAAGTACTTAACATTAAAACGTCCATTTGTAATAATGTACGTGAAGCGATTGATCCCGCCACTGGCAGCGAGAGTAGCTTTTAATTAAACGACGATATGATGGAAGGATAATATCCTCGTTTTCTACCACGCAAACATCATCATCATCATCATCACTCGCGTATATATGATCGGACGAAGCTTTTCCCGCGGCTGTGTACCGAACGCTCGCAGATCGGCCGTCCGCGCTTTCTGTCTCTATAGGTATTATGCATATATAGGATGTGTACTACCGCGCGCACGCACGCACACAAGTTGCGTCAGGAACTTTTGGGCACTTGATAACTCCCCTGGAGATGATTTATTTATTTATTTAATCTTCTTCTTCTTCTTCTTCTGCTGCTGCTATACTTTTGGTCCTCCCTTTTACATGTATATATATCTATATAGATAGATTTTTTTTTAACTCGCGCCTATATTTAATATTTATTTAAACTTAATCCGATGTAATATTATACAATTATAACACTCGTTGAATCTATATAGGCTATGGCTGTAACCTTTTATCGCGCGGTCGTCGTATAAATCGGCTGATAAATGACCGATTTTTCTAATAAATCCTCTTTCCTTTTACTGGCCGACGATTGAGGCCAATAACAATAACGACGACGACAACGACGACAACATTGTACTTGATCGTCGCCGCGAGCCGATCTTCTTCTGCTCTGGCCTCGTGGTGCGCTGCTGCAGCAGTTGCATTGCCTCGCGGATCGCGGGCTTGAGCGCGACTGGCGCGACTTCGCTTTTTCACCTCGGTATACGATGCGAGGAGTCTCTCTCTCTCTCTCGTTCTCTCTTGCTCGCGTACAACGCGCACTCTCACCCACCCCGACAGGGCGGGGTTCGAGGTGCGCAGGCTCGCAGCGGGTTGTGTGTGTGTGTGAGAGAGAGAGAGAGAGAAAGAGAGGGAGGAGTGTATAGATGCGAGTGAGTGAGGGTGGGTGGTGCGAAATAGGGAAGGTGATGTGTGCGTGTGTGTGGTGAGTTTTAATATATATGGGGTGCGGGATATATAGTTTTTACATAGTGGTTGATGGGTGGTGAAAGGGTTGGGGTTAGTGACTGGTAGCGATTAGTTTTCTGGGTATGGAGTGGTAGAATAAAATGTATAGATTGTGTTTTTCTTTTGTATAATTTTAATTTAATGATGTACGAATGAGTCGTTGAATAATGTGATATGCGATGGTATATAACAGAGTTGTATAAAGAAGTATAATAAGACATGTGAAACGTAAAAATTTTCATTTGAAACATAAGAATAAAATGTTTTATATATCAATTCAAATCCGGTTAATGTATGATATTGAAAATACAAATCACCATTAACAAATTGAACGAATGTTTATTTTATTGGAAATTCAATATTTCGAAACATTATGAATTTAATTCGCGAAAGAGTATTTGAATAAAATATACTACTAATTTTAAGGGAAACAACGTTTCAAAAAATTTTTTAAGTTTAAATTGTAAAGAAATGTTATCAAAAATGATAAGATATTTTTATAAATAGAAAAATATCGATAAATAGTTTTACACCAACATTGCATTATAGAAGTGTATTTTTAAATGAAACCTTTTTGACGTAAGGTACACGACTTCAAAGGTTTTCCGTAGTTAGGAAAGAAGTGTATTTTAAGACTTTATATAGAGGTGCAACTATATTCTATCCTACAGAGGCTTTTTTTAAGAAACAGAAACATCCTGAAAAAGAGAACTTAAAAACGTTCATAACGAGATAAAGTGTTATTCAATTTTTTTATTCTAAATTTTTAATCTACCACTTTTTTAATATAAGAATGTGGATTTCAAACAACATAATTCATCTCGTTATTAGGTTCAAGTATTTCTTAGTAAATGAGAAAAACTAACCGATTCTTGACCTAATTGCAACTATTTTCACATCTAAATTACACATGTTTGTTTCATCTGAAACAGCTCTACTCAATAATCTAAACACTTACGCAAAATAATATGCTCGAAAATGACATTGATCCACTATTAACGTACATGTAAATTTCGTTGAAAGTTCTAAACCGGAATTAGAATTCTTTACTTTACGAGAGGTCATGTTTTTATAGCTGCGAAAACGGTTTTTTCTTTGTTACGTCGTTGAAAGTTATGCGTTGGATGGCTTGAAAAAGAAAAGCTACCAAGAATTTTAAAGTTTCATGGTTTAAAGGGGGTCACCGTATTAAATGATTGCTAAAAATTATATTCAAACGACTATTTTAACCTTGTTTTTTTTTTTAATGTACAGCTTCGAAACGTGTGATTTAACGAAACGTAACATTATTGTAAATTTCTCTTGTATATATAAAATATGAAATCTCAATAAAACAAAATCACTGCACTATTAAAAGGTAAACTATCTTATCAAATCAACATTTGTTAACGTTGACCATGTCATCCGTGAAAAAAACCCACTAATGATAATGTAAATTCTCTATAACAGCAGTAATGAGAAACATGAGATTTAAAAACACACTTAATATTCATTAGTGCCATCATTAATTTTCTGTTTCCTCCTACATACTTCTTTCGTTCTGGAAAAAATTAAACTTAAATTATAGAGAATTGAATATTTTTATCACAGTATATGCGGTTATATCTTCTATACAGAATTTAAATGACTACAATTAAAAACTTCTTAATTCAATGGAATTTAAAACAATAGGAATTTCATTACGACACACCAACTTTTTGATTACATCAAGAAACTGAGTGCTAAATTCAAGTTATATGCATATTCTGTATATATCATGGGTTAGCGTATGCCTTTGCATAAGCGCACACCCAGCTTTAACTGACGGGAATCTTAATCTTAGTCCATAAAGGACAACATGATCCATTTTAGTGGGAATTCGCGGAAACCCAATCATATATGAGAATGTTGAGCAAGGATATAATTAACGTACTTTGTAACGAGAATACAAAATAAAGCTTTATTCAATGTTCACCGCTTAAATTTGACATTTAAAAGATTAAATAGCTAAAATAATGACTTACGATACTCCAATATTTTCGATAATTTACTCTATAAATCAATGAATTTAAAAGAAGCTTTTTAACAGAAAAGAATTGAAACAAACGAATTTAAATATGATATCTTACGAATTTCAATAAAGGTCTAACTGTTCAAGATGTAACGTAATTTAGCTCTACGACGGAATCTGCTTCATCACTCCTTCTATATTCCCTTAATGAAGATCAGATATGCAAGCGATTTAATAATTCAACGACATTGCTGATTATGCTCGAGCGATTGATTCGTAACTCTCGACAAAAGTGTATACACTGTACAAGGGTGCCCTGCATTATTCATAAAACTCTTAAATGAATTTTTAACGTCGCAAAATTGTAAAGAGATAATCGCTTAAATTTATCGAAGCTTTATATAATAGAGCTTTATATATTATATATCACTATATGAGCGTATAGAGCTTGATGATATTGAAAATTAACATGTAATGTATAAATTGCATACTTTCCTAATGTTAATTCTTTGAATTTATAATCTGAAGTAATTAATGCTTTAATTAATTATTGAATTATAAAATTATAATGAGTATTATTTTCGAACCCTTACAACAAAATAAATCAAACGATTATTTGCTTAATTATTTAATATTACAATGAAATATTTAGAATTAATGTATAAATAATCGTAAGTTTAAAAAAACTAAGTTAAACTTTTTTAAACCAAATATTTCCAAGGGTCTCTTACTATTCATATTGAAATATGGGTCAACTAATTTGCAATCTATGCCAGTTGGTCAAAACAACAGCGGTTCACTGATAAATCTCTCAAGTGTTTCTCCGAACACCATATTATATGAGGTCTATACTCAGCGCGGTTGAAATGTCAAACCAATTACGCTTCCACGTTCAAGCCTATATTCTATATATACATATATACACAAGATAATATAAGAAATACGTGATTTACCTACTTCGACCGTATAAATATGTATATTGTATATAACGTACTTTACGCATACCGCGTAAATCGGAATGTTTCTCAAAGAAATTCGCAGATGCAGCATATATATATACTACGACCGCATCACAGACGCAGTCAACGCAATCCTAATTGTTGTATTGCTTACATACATACATGCGTGTATAGTACTTGGAGAAGTGTGTTGGTGTGTGTGTGTGTATGTGTGTACCTACTGGGAGGGTGACGCGCATAGAAATTAGATGAAACAAGCCAGAGCAGGACGAAACTAAATACAGCAAGGGTTGTATTATATATATATATAGACGGGTATACGCGGAGAAGTTCTTGCGACGACATAATGAAGCGAAGGCAACTGGATTGCCGCAGACGGGCAAAGTACGAGGTACGGGGAAGTTAATCTTAAGCTGAGAATTGACTGCGTGAAAAAGAGGATGTTCATTGGCACGAAGTATATAGTGTTATATACCGAATGTTATATTGTATTTAATGTGTGCTAAGTGAATTGTCTGAAATATTGATCGAACCATTATCTTATGGATATTTATATTGTTCTTTAATTAGCTATACGTTTTGAAAATTTGTTAAAATTTTTATTCTAACTACTTAGTTAGTTTAGCACGAATTAATAATAGTAGTGCGTTTAATGTTAGTATTTTCGAAATTGGTATATGTTAGTAATCGTATGCGATCCCTCGCTACTAAGTTAACTTTATTATTTATAACTTTTTTTATTTAATAGTATACAAGAATTTAAAACTGTTTAATTCGATCGATATACAATCTCTTGGACTGGCCGATTAATTAAAAGAATGTTCAATATAACTACGTTGAAAGAGCAATGAAGATCCCATCCTTGGGTATATATAAGGAAATATGAGATTTATTATTAAATTTCATCAATTAAATTCTATCCGTTTTTCCATTAATCAATAAACCTTTATAACAATCGTTTCGACTCTCCAAAAGATGAAAACTATTAGTAAAAGTTTTACGCTACAGAATATAACAGATGCCTGATTGCGAAATACGGAAATAATAAAACTACGTATCTCGTAATAATAGAAACTCTATATTTACGCGCTAAAATCCTATATATATAAAACTGCTATACACTTCCTACAAATAATACAATCAATAAGAACTCGCTCGCACACCTTATTCACTCCCACCCACCAAAAAGCCAACAACTTCCACGTCATACCTAATTATACCAATCTCGGCGGACGCGCGATAGCCGGACAACGGCCGCACGCATGGTCAATCCCGCTCGCCTGCGTTAAATGGGCAAACTATATACCACCACCGTTCGTCCGTCCGTCGTACGTCAATGTGCAGAATCGTGTCTATCTCTCTCTCTCTCTCACCTCGTACATTCTATAACTCGTACCCTCATGTACCGGACAACCCGCGGGAATTCGGTTGTCCCGAGTGTTTGTGTCGGGGCCAGCGTTCTCCTGAGAGCTGCGGGGAGTTTTGAAAAGAGTGCAACTATATTGCTACATGCTCGTCGTCGTCGTCGTTCGTATAGTTTGTCATTTTTCGCGCGAAGAAGGGAGCAAAGTCGACTTATATGTGTACTCTACTGGGAAGCGCATATAACGGTATATAGAGGGTTGTATATAGAGATCGATGCGCGCGTGACAAGGTTTTTTAGGAGAGTTGCGCAAGAACGAAGAAAGAGAGAGAGAGAGAGTTATTGGGATCTGATGATGGTCGCGGTAAAAGTGCGCGATGAAAGAGTTTGTCGAGATGATGATGATGCGAGTGATGATGGGATGGGTGTAAGATGATAAAACGGGATGTGGTATATGTATAGGTATCGGGGGAGTTTTGTGAATCGATATCGGATAATAATCTTTTGTATATACGATTATGCTTTTATTCCTTTTGAATTCATGAAATGATATAGTGATGAATAAAAATGGTAAAAATGGTTATCACTCAGTTAATTTTGGACGAGGTTTCGAGAAAGATAATGTCTATAACCCTGGTAGAAACGTTAACGATGCGTTGGCTAATTATTGGTCAATTTTGGAGTTAAAATCGACACGCTATCATTATTTTATTGTTAAAGGTAAATATTTAATTATTGTTCATAAAATCACATTCCATTTTCAATATTTTAACATGTGATTATAATTTTCGATACTTTCAATAATGTTTGAAATTTTATTTAGGTCGAAAATGCTTCCATTTGACTAACATGTTAACCAACGAAAATGGTTAATTTTCTACCAGGGAAGGAAGAAATTATTTGAAGATATTATATTAGTTAATATTTTGTATTCCTTGAAATTTGTTTATTTATAATAATTTAAAAAAAAAGAAGAATAATATGTACATTTAGCAGGCACTGCAGCAGCCAATGTTATTACATTCGCATGTCTGCATTCACTCGCGGTGTATAGCATTGGGACGCCGGAAAATTTTAACCCGAGGTTTTATGACGCTGTTCGGGGCTGAAAGGACTTGCAAAAATAAACATGAGAATGGCAGGCTAAAACTCCGACAAAAGCAGGACTATAAAAGCAGATAAGGTTGGATATATACAAAACGTAATATATATGTAGCTGATACATGAGTATAAGAATGATATTAATCAAAATATTGATATTTCAAGCGGAATCAGTTTAAAATTATTAAAATTGATATGATGAGGCATAAATTTCATTTACAATCATTGGTTCGGAGACGATTTGTTATTTCGAAATATTCCAAAAGACATCAGTATTGATGGTTGGTTGCTAACAGGAAGAAGAAGTTAGAGGATCGGGAAACAGAACTAGTCGAATCAAACTTGCTGTGTTGCAACAAAGAACTTGGGTACTAAGTTAACTAAAGGAAACACGGTTCACTAGTATATATTGCAATTAAGATCCATTTTATCAGCTATTTCTTAATCAATCTGTACTATTGTATTATGTTGAATAAAATAGTCCATATTGTGTAATTTTTAGAATGATTAAAAAATATATTTATGAATGTACTATTATAATAATAAATAATACAATGAAAGTATTTACTAATATATTCGATTAACTGTGCATAAACCGACTTCAACTAAACCAGATTATATAGGATGCCTATATGTGTACGTCATCTCAAATGCATTTACCTGAAAGCTGTATAGATATAGAACCTTTACGATAGTTAATTATAGAGAGGATTTATGTTCCATCATAAGCCTGTTTATTCAACTTAAGATTATGATTAGTCCACGTTATATGATTTAAAATTATGTCGTTATTTTGTACAATAGAGCTCAAAACTTTAAGTATTTGCATTAATTGATGGAACTTCTATATAAAACAGCATTAACCTTTTTATATTTCAAATCCAAGAAACATGTTTAACTTTTCTTTTTAAGAATTTTGGATGTATTTATTATAAAATAATTTTACAAATACTTTGAATATATTTTTAAGAATTTATTGCAAAAGTATCGTTTCCTCACCACCTTGCGGTAGATACATCGGCGCGTTTTTTTTAACGTGGTATCCCCATGAGGCCTAATCCACTTTTATATCTTCTTTTTTAAACCAAAACAATACATAAATTTTAATTCTTTAAAAGTATATGTGCAAATCTTAAAAATTCTACTAGTATTTTCTTATTTTTTTTTAGGTTTATAACGTTCATAGAGGAAAATAGGAAAAAATATGTGTTAGTAATAATTTAATCGAAACTTTTATACTGTAAAATAACGTTATTATAAAATTCCTTGATACTAATTGATAAACCTATACACTAATAAAAAATAAAAATTTTGTTAGTTGTAATTTTCATGAATTTAATAAAAACATGAAGAAATAAGACCAATAAATAAAATCATGAATAGGTTTTTAAAGTGTAATTAAAATTTCGATTTAAAATACAAACACTTGTCTTTTCAATAAAATATGGAAATTTAATATTTTAAAAGACCGCAGAACTTTTATTTAAAAACCAGCAGTAATAATATAATTAACATTTAAAACAACTTTTTCCTGTGTTATACTTTTTTCTATAATACGAAACTACATCTCATCTGCGCGTAAAAAGATTTTAACATGTTTAATTAGTAATTAAGAAAGCACTATACCAACGTCGTGTACATACCGGATACATAAGCGCTGAGTCAACTAAAATGTACGAGATCTCGAGAAGCGTAGAGTAGAGGATTACTCGAGTACTTTGAATCAGTCCTAATGCTTCCGCGAGAGAAAACTCCATTTCTCACGGTAAATCAGGCTTTTAGAAACGACGAAGCGCTGCGAGATCCCAAATGCGATTTGAAAATTTTCCGAAAACCTGCTGAATTTCGAGTTTGAAGCAAATAACATACCTTACCAACGAATGTTACATCGATCCTTATATCCAAACACTTCTCGCCATTCAACCATTTAAATACTCTCTTCTTCTATTTTCTTTTCCTCGTCAAATTTTAAATGTTACCGCAGGAAAAATCCGATATAATCGTACACGTATATAACCCCCATAAATGCATATACTTATCGACTCGAACTGATATATATAGCGTATAGCTAAAGAAACGGCTCGAAACCGAATCCTTATAACACACGAGGCCACAAAACAATTCGCGTTACGAGCTGCGGGGGTTGGGTCAGTTCTATACGCGGCTGCACTTTACATCGTTCCGCGCGGATATAATCACCCCGCGAGCAAGCGAAGTAGCCACTTTTCCTAGGAAACTCGAACCTTAAACCAACACAGTGAGAAAAGGCCAGAGGCACGCGCTCCGATCTAGGTTAATCCTGATGCACATATATATATACACACAAAACATCAACCACGAGCGTAAAGCACGCGCGCTCTCGATCCTTTGCTCAGCTGATTTGGTTTATATCGTCGCGCGCGTACGCATATACATTTTCTTCCTACATACCTCGGTCGTCCGGCAAATCTACGCGTGCGGTAAATATATATATAACGATGTTTATACATATAATGAGGCGCGCGCACGCGTGGTTTGTAGAAAACTGGAGTAAAACGTCGGTGTGCGCGCGCGGCTGGTATAGGAATATTCATTGCACCGTGGCATGCACACGTTTGTATGTATGTATATGTATATATACTTAAGGGTACGGGGCCGATGCTCCAGTTTGTTATATTTTGCCCTGCAAAATCTTTTTGCATGAGCGTCCTATAGTGCGCAGGTAGGTACAATCGATGTCACTCTCGCTTTCCACTGCCATGAGCTGCGTCGTCTGCTGTAGTTGTATTAGTTGAGGTAGCTGCTGCTTCGTATATATATATATATACGTTGGTGGCAGCTGATCGATGTATATTCAGGTATACAATATACCAGGCTTTTAAAGTTTGCGGGAGAGAAAAATAGTTGCCGAAAGGTGATACGATAAAGATCTGTTCGAATTTCGAGGGAATTTTAGGCGACGGGGGTTGTTGTAGTTATACTTACCGATAATTATATATAATATGGTGGGTTGAGATTAGAGAGATTTTGGAAAATTCACTTGAAATTGAAGGACAGGTACTGACAGCCTTTGGCAAACACTTTTTCTCCGCGAACTTTAAGGGATGATGTAAATGGATGCTCAGGTGTTAATCAAATATTCACAAGTTTGACTTTTAACGCGCAGATTAAAAGTTTATTATTATATATTTCTTTATACTTTACAAATCAAACTGAATTTTGTTTATTTTATATAAAAAAAAAAATGTTTCCTTGTGATTTTTGATTGAACAAATGTATCCGTTATACTTACGCAAACCACATCCCATCCATATCAACTTATATGTATATTTTATATATATTTATTATTATACTTAAATCTTAAAACACTGCTTACTTCAGTAATTGTATGATTATACACACAAAAAAATTATATGAAACAATTACCCTACACACATCCCTAATCATTTTGAACTTTTCGTATACAAGCCATTTTTCATTTAGTAAGTTTCCAATCTACGAAACTTCGCGTTTTGATATATATATATATATACTTATATAAACGTATATATTATAATAAAATATACGGTAATCTTATACGGTAGCCTATACAGCCCTAACAAAAGTTGCGAGATGAAAGAAAGGTACTTACGGCGAATAGCCAACCCTTGCCGGCCGGATGAGCAACCAAAGCCATATCGCGTTGTGGTTGTTTTCACTGCAACGACGACTCTCGGGTGCGAGCGCCGCCACGCGATATTAGCGCGCCAGTGTACCCCAAAACTCTTAGCGCTTTGTATTTATACCAAGGGATGCCCCACTACGAATATTTACCAACTGTCTTGTATATAGCGTTGATTATCGTATACTCTCACCTCGTTGTTGTATACAGCGAGGTAGATCGTAAAAATAGTATAACCGCGCCGCCGCCGAGCGAATGAAAAGCGACAGCAGGGATATTGGAGGTGGTATGATGTATATATATATATATATATATATATATATAATACATAGAATGGTGGGATTTGTCAATTGGTATTGGAGAGATTGCTATATAGCGGATTTTGATTTTTATATTTTAGGATGATCAAGGTTTGCTCCTGGTGCTTCTGCGTGTTTGGTATCGATGCGATGTGTAGACGTATATTAGATTTTATTTGGCTAAGAGGAACGTTTTAGCGTAATTAGCGGGATGATGGTTTTCATTAAGGTAGAAGGGTTTACTATATATATAGATGTGAGTTTTCAACAAGATATGTATTTTAAAAATTAATGTTTTTTATAGATATGGCTTTTAATTTAATTAATGATCGATTGAATAATCGAATGAACAGTAGTTTTTTTAAGAAGAAAATTATTTTATAATAAAAAAAAAATTGTTTTTAATAATGAAAAGAGAATCATTAATTTTGAGATAATGTGTAACCAACATTTTAGTCCACAATTTTCATAAATTTTTAAGCAATAGATATTTGGTTTGGAGTATTACAATTATTATATACTTGAATTAGAGGTTTAATCATTAATAATTTTATTTTAAATAATATTATTCAAAAAAGAAAATGGCGAAGGAGAAAGGAAGCACCAGAATCGATAATATTATAAAAGCACTCAACCTATGCGATAAAAAAAAAAGAAAAGAAAACCAAGGTATCTACTCTTATTACATCGATGAGAATTTTTTCTCATCAAACATTATTCGATGTAGACGTTTTCAATAAAAGAAAAAGCAAACGACCAAAGGCGCGGCCGTCTCCGACTCCGTTCAATTTCATTTCCCAACGAATAGAGGAAACGCAGTGTCGTGAAGTTTTGGTGAAAAGGTAAAAGTATAACGATTGCCTTCTCCATCAATTACATCGTCCAGTTTACGTTGTCCCTCTTAAAAATGACAATACTCTCGCTCTTTTCCACGATATAAACCTCCGAACTACGGAATCTATTGTTATATCTCTCTCTCTCTCTCTTAGTCTCGCGTCCCCTGTAATTACTTTTTATTGTAAAGAGCATTAGGCAAGTATATATTAAAGCGAATGTTTAATCTTGCAATCTCGACAATCGTTAAATCTCTCGCGATCGCGTGCAAAAAGTGACAATAATTCATACTTCATAAACTTCACCGCGCCTGCACTTTCACTCCTCATCTTATATATGTATATATATATATATACACGACGATATTTTCTTGTATTCCGTATTGCTTTCGCATCTTTGAATTCGCCGCGTCTTTATAGCTGTGAACGCTGGCAACGTCGCATCGCTGACCTTCAGCCAATAGGAGCGAATGAAGTGCATCAAGCTCTTGTCGGCTGTACCTACGCATGTCACCTTTTGCCTTACATCCTGTTTGAATGGACGGTACGTGACCGTCATTTTTTGTAATTATTTTCTTTCTATTTTCTATGATAAATATTGAATATAGAACATTGGGTTGGTTATTGTTAAAAGTTAATGAACGTATTTTTGCTATTATAAATAATGTGAATCGAGGGTAATAAAATTGTAATTACTCGTAAAGCAATAGACATAACTAGTGCCCAATAATAATGGTATAATTACTCAATATCCACGTTTTATTTTTTAATTGCCTTTATATACTTCGTAACAATTTGTCTATCAATATTAAATTTATTCTATCATAAGATTGATGATTTTTTTTAAATAATAAATCTTAAGCTAACATTAGTAAGTTTAAACATTCATTGTTTATCATTATTAACTGTAATTCCTCATACACAAAATCATCTTCGACTTGAATCAAAATCGAAAATAACAAAAACATCTGAACATCAGCAACAAACTTTTCCACTCTATTATATACTATCAAAATAAACGACGAGATTTAAAAAAAAAGGACGCCAAATGTCTACTTATTTTTCCCAAAATCCTCTACAAAATCGATATCAGCATCGACCAAGCATATACATGTGCGCACCATAGTAACGGTCATATGCTCGTCACACCAACGGCCACATCATCGATCGCTCACACCTCAGCAGGGGACCGGACAACACGAGAGAGAAAGAGAGATGGCGAGAGACGCGTAGCGATGAATGAGGCGCCAGGGGAGAGGGGAAAGACTATAGTTGAGTAGAGAGAGCAGCACTGGGCTCTCTTGGTTCACGGCATCAACACTCGTCGCATCGTCATTTCTTCCTCTCTTTGCACGCGACGCTCACCGGGTACGCATCGTGGAGAAAAGGAGACAGTCTACTGCTCATTCGCCCGCACATTCTCTGCTTCTGCGCCGGGAAGTCCAGGCACGCACGCGCAGATCCGAGTTCTAAATCCCCGCTGCTGGGCACACTGTATAGGTGGGCGCACGCGAGCGGACACAAGTCCTATTTTGCTTAGTCGGCAACAAGCAAAGCCTCCAAGTTGACGAGGAAAAGGAAACGTAAGATAACCATGGGCGAGGAAACCGCCAACGCTAAGCCCGAAGCCAGCAATCAAAATGCTGGCGGCGGAGGCGGTAATCAAGAAAATAAGAATGAAAATGCCGGAGGCGGAGGTGGCGGTGGAAATCAAGGCAACCAGGGTGGCGGTGGCCAAGGTGGCGGAGGCGGCGGCGGAGGTGGTGGTGGCCGTGGTGGTGGCGGCGGTCGTGGAGGCCGTGGAGGACGCGGTGGCGGCGACAGGAAAGGATCCAGGTTCTCTGGTGGCCGAGGAGGCGGTGGAAACCAAGGAAGAGGTGGCCCGGGTAACCAAAGTGGCGGCGGAGGCATGGGAGGCATGGGTGGAATGGGAGGAATGGGCGGCGGACTCATGAACGAGATGCAGGTAATTAAATCATCTACATTTTATATAAATTGTGTTCAATTTTGCTTTTCTAAACGTATAAAAACGTCGATCAACAAATTTGGCCTCGTCCAATAAGGTTGCGGCCAAAAAGTGACTACAGCGCGCAATATATAGACATACATGCTAGTTTTTAACAAATATTCCTAATTGTTACTAACTGTCAGCAGTTTAATCCCGAAATTGACGTTTTTTTTACGTTTCGGAGCAGACGCCACGTGGCAGTATTTAGTCAACGCGTGGGTTATTTTCTAAAACTTTCGGCAGATCTTTCCTCGTTACAAAGCTATAAATAACCCGGCGAGGTGACTCTGTCTTAATGGCCGCCGCGTTTCTCGTGGCGTTTTTAAACTTATTGGTATAATTTATATAACCTAAGTCATGAACGGCACGCGTCGAGTACAAAACCCACGCCGTGACATTATCGATTTTCTAGCGTGGTAAATTTACCCGGCAACGTTGAAATCAGCCTAGCACGACGGAAATGGCCGTCGTAATACCGGCCGCTTATCGGGCTGTTGTGTAGATGCACGCTGCGTGGAGAGGCTCGCGTCGAAAAGATGGCGGCGGTCGGGGCCCGCCACTGCGGCGTAGTTGTATGCGACTCTCGAAATAGAAAGAGGCCATTTTACACTTATGTCTTATATGGCGCTTTAGATTTTTTTATGAATTTCTTTTTTTTTTTCTTGTTCTCGATTTTAGTTTCATTGACCTTGGCGAGAAACTTGAAGAATTTTTTATGCCGTTTTAGAATATATTTTATGATTATTTTAAAGAAGAAACATAATGTTCATAAATTTTGCATTTAAAAAATTTTTTGAAAAACAATTATTAATTTTTAATAATATATCATGCCCCATAATTTATAACCACGTGTTAGACAAAACTGTGTATTAGATTAAAATGGCCTTAAAAATTTATTAAAGTATTGCAGATCGGTGGCAAGAACTATAAATCATTAGATTTTTATACCCTTTTTTTATGTAGTTTTATAAAATCTCTGTAAGCCTATAGAATTTACGTTTTTATACATTATTTTATTATAGTAGTACTTAGATACATAAGTTTCTTATATGTTTTAGCAGAATATATGAAATTAATAAACTAATTTTGTTTACAGATCAAAATGAGTGAGTCCATGATGGAGGGCATGTTGGACGAAAGCATGTTGGGAGGCCGTGGAGGTGGTGGCGGCGGCGGCGGCGGTGGCGGTGGTATGAACAGAGGTGGCCGTGGTGGTGGTCGTGGAGGTGGACGTGGAGGCGGTGGTGGTGGCGGTGGCATGGGTCACCAAGGCCATGATAGAGGTGGAATGCAGAATAGATCACAAGATGATCGGCTCATGGAACGCATCATGTCCATCTCAGGCCCAACTCATGAATTACCTCCACAGGATATTCAGGAGAAAAAATTCAGTGGCAGGAATCGTTTGTATGTTGGTAACTTAACTAACGACATCTCAGAGGAAGAAATCCAACAAATGTTCAGCCCCTATGGAGAAACATCTGAATTGTTCATCAACAAAGACAAAAACTTCGCTTTCTTAAGATTGGTAAGAAATTGTTATTTATGTTATAAAACATATCCCACCCCTAAGAAACTTAAATTATAAAATGATTATAAAAATTACCGTTTGAAAACGATGATAAGATTATATGGCTGCTTTTTTAAATGATTTTTCCATAAAATACATAAATTTTATAACATGTCTCTATGCAGGAATAATAAAAAAAAACTTTGTTTTAGGACTATCATGCTAATGCCGAAAAAGCTAAGCGTGAATTAGATGGTACCGTTCGTAAAGGACGTGTGCTTAAAGTACGTTTTGCCCCTCATTCTTCCACAATCAAAGTAAAGAATCTCACACCTTGGATTTCCAACGAACTTCTGGCCCACTCCTTCGGTGTCTTTGGGGAACTCGAACGTGCAGTCGTCATAGTGGATGAGCGTGGAAAGTCAACTGGAGAGGGTATTGTAGAATTCTCCAGGAAACCATCTGCACAATTGGCTCTACGTAAATGTACAGAAGGCTGCTACTTCCTCACAGCGTGAGTAACTTTTTTAATCAAAATGAAAATAATAAAAATAAAAACCCCTTCGCCACGCTTGTTTGATTAAACTTAATCTGCAAGTGCCAAAAATTAATATTTTTCAAGGGGAATATTGAATATATATCCGGCTAGGAAGCATGGTTTGGCTTTCTTATGCCTTTCTATGTGCCGAAAGACTAGGATACAGATTGATTCATTTAAATCTATCATATTACTATTAAAAGCACCATTTATATCATGTAAATAATTCAATTTTGTTTATAATTTCAGGTCGCTTCGCCCCGTTGTTGTAGAACCATTTGAACAAAACGATGATATCGATGGATATCCCGACAAAAATCTTCCCAGAAAGAATGCCGACTTCTTCAAGGCACGTGATGTTGGACCTCGCTTTGCCAGTATCGGAAGCTTCGAAGATGAATATGGTACGAGGTGGAAGCAACTTCACGAACTGTATAAACAGAAAGAGGAAGCACTCAAGAGAGAAATGGCAATGGAAGAGGAAAAACTCGAAGCTCAAATGGAGTTTGCGAGATACGAGCACGAGACAGAACTTCTCAGAGAACGTAAGTTTCATATAATCATACCTTACCTTTTATCGTGATAAATCGTAAAAAAAAAACGAAAGAGGAAAACCGTTATACTTAACATTTCTTGTAACTGTTTTTAGAACTTCGTATTCGTGAGGCTGACCGTGAAAGGCAGAAGAGAGAGTGGGAGATCAAAGAAAGGCAAGCAGAAGAACAAAGAACACGCGAAGAAGAACTTCGGCGAAGACAACAAGAAGAAATGGCACTTCGTATCAGACGTCAAGAAGAAGAGTTACATAGACGCCAACAAGAAAATAATCTGTTCATGCAGGTTAGTTACCATAAAAATTTCAATAAATATCTTGAAAATTATAGTATTTTAAGTGAATTTCCAAATGTAATCAATATCTTGTGTTTTTCAGGAACAAGCCATGCGAGGTAGCGGTGGTGGTGGAGGTGGTGGTGCCGTAGGTGGCGGTGGTGGAGGTGGCAAAAGCTTTGATGGTATACCACCTGAACGCGATGGATATCCGCCAGTAGATGGTGAGTTCACTAGCAAACTTTTTACTATATTGTACTATATGTAAAAATATACTTTATTTTTATATAAAAATTATATTAGTATAATATAGTATTAAATAGTGGTAATATAAATGATTTTGTTATTAAATTTTTCTCTTATCTGTTTCAGCTCCAAACAACATGCCAGTGGTAATGTATTCCTTTTAATTATTGATTTTAGTAGTTCCTTAAAAATGACAAAATCTTTCCTATTCCGACTTTAGAAAATTTTTCTTTGAACTCCTAAATATTTTTCGAAGTTATAAAATTTAGTCGGTTTTCTAATATCGTTTAAAAAATCTTCCAAACATTTCTGCATGGCAATTTCACTTAAACTTTAAATACTTTTATAAAGTATATAAACATTGGGTTTTTAAAGAGTATTAAAATACAGAATTTTGCCGTCTGCTTTTTTATAATATAATAATTATTAGATACATACTCATGTTGTAAAACATTACTTTTAAAATTTTTAAAGCACATATAGATAAAACATGTGGAGGGATTAGTAAGCACTGACAGATTAATAAAATTTCATTATACGTCTATTAACTAAGATACGAATGAAATTAGGAATTTCTTGATTTATATTTAAGTTTTATAGGAAAGTTTGATATACTCATAGAATTGGGTATGGTGAATATACGCACATTACTTTAAGAAAATTGAAGTACGTTAAGTACATATTAAATTTTTTTTTTTTTTATTTAAAAAATGTTATGTTCAAGTGAGCACAACTTTAGGATGACTAAGAACTATAATAAAATTATAGGTAGGTTGTACGTTATTACTGTCTTTGACAATCTCTGTTAATCCTTTGAAGTGAAACATCTTTTATATTTTGCATTTAATAAAGCCACATTTATACATTTCGAATGAAATTTTTTATCAATGAGTCGTCTTAGTCTTTCTATATCACTTCAAGGGATTAGTAATTATATGTGAAAATTATTGCAATTTTCATAACAGTGACTTTATCGAAATATCGTACTGGATAAACATTATCCCAAATATGTCTTTCAGCTTGTATACGACAATTATTTTATATGTATTTGACGTATCTTACGACATCAAACTTATTATTATTCGGGACGAATTTAACAATATTATTGAATTATCACGTTCCATGGACATGTGCAAAGCACATATGAACGTCAAAACATACTCTATTTTCTACCATTGTGCCTTACTGGATTTCTCCACGTGTATGCAGACAAGAAATTCTGTATATTGAAAACGTTTATTAGAATACATAAAAATTAAATTTAGTATATTTAAATATTACAGAGCTACTTACCATTCGTTTTAACAATTAATACAGATTTAACATTGATTCATTATCTATATAATAGTAATAAAATTTATTACAAATTTTTTTATTCTTTATTTTCTCATTTTTAAGTGTTTGTAGTTCTGTAATAACATTTAACAGACCAAGAAATGCCCAACTGCACATAAATGTGCCTATTTGAAATTATGTAATTACGAATTTACAATAGTATCTAAATACTCCTTAGGTATTTCCAAAACAATATACTTACCAACATTCCCTAAATTATCTAAAATGTTACCCATAATCACTGGAGGATTTATTAACACCTTAAATAGAAGTTATTCTTTTACTTCCTTTAAAACGTTGCTTATAACGTTTCCCAAAGCGTGTTTCAAAACATTTCTTAAACGTTTTTTAAACGTTTAGTAAATTTCATCAGATATTTAAAATTTATATAACTTTAAAAATACATTTTTAAGGTAGTAAATATAAATCATTCATTAAATCGTGTAAGCCAATTCTTGCTTGACATTCACTGAATAATTAAGTTTATTTTAAATAAAACTTCATTAAAAACCTAAAAATAGTGTTAAGAGTTGCTTTGAGACACTGATCACGCCTCACTGCTTTTCATATCACATTTTTAGGTTTTGAAGTAATTTATAACAATACTGCTTAACAAATGAAATTAGTACCTGATGTTTATGTATCATATGAAATTAAAAAAGATTTATTCGTTTTGATTTACTCTTTATTCTACAAACAAAATAACTACTACAAATTTTTTTTAATAAATAGCATTTTGATGAAATTAATTTATCACAAAAATTATCAATGGGGGGAAGACGCAGTAGATAGCAATTAAAGTTGGCATACTTGTGCCTGATAATTTTAATTTGCTTTAAAAAAAAAATGTTGACTTTTTTTTTAACTGTAATTGCTTCCAAGTGTAGCAACTTTGTTTGAAATACATTTCAAAACAAAACATTTAATTCTTTGATGAACTTTTTATATTATAACTTCTACTATATTTTTTGTTAAGTTACTAACTGACATTGTCTATTTTTGTTTATTATTAAACCTCAAACATCAAAGAATTAATCAAAAAAAGTTATTATATAATCCTGCCAATTTATGCTAATTACATTAGCGTGTTGCTAATGAGAAATAATACTTGATATTTTGTTGTTGCCTACTTTTTAAGCCCTGAAACATGGTTTACTAACCTGGAATTGATTCCTCATTGGGTCTTGTAAAGGCCAATCTATGATGACAATTTGACTCCCAAAACGTAACCCAATTTTTTAGGAACCTAATGAGAGTCTGTAAATTCTGTTTAAGTAATGATATTATATCTGAAATTATTCAAGTTGGGCATTAACTTGGTCTGCTGAACAATCGTCGATCAACATTCGGGTAGGATTGAATATTATTCTGTAATGGCCGTTCCTGTCTGACTAGTCTGTTAATTATATATACATACATAAGTGAATATAAAATTTCAAAGGGGTCGGCAAGACCGATTTAAAAACCTCAAATACGAAATAATAAATACTTTTGTATTTGAAGATATTTTTAAATACAGATGTATTTAAGTCTATTGTAACATTTGAATATAGTATTTAAAGACAATTTTGACTATTGCATTTGAATACTGTTTTCAGATGCCTCTTTTTTTTTAAGCTAACTATGAATAAGGCGTTTACTAACAAATTAGGAAATGAATTCTTCTTTATTGAAATGAAACTAAATCGAAATTAGGGATTATTAACTACAAATACATTATTTTTATGATACACTTGTAGTAGTTCAAGAAGAACTAGCTTTTTGAACACTTCCGAGGTGTTATCTATATGTACTTGAATACCTGTATTTAGAAATATTATAAATTTTTTGTATTGGTTTTTCAACTTAGATGAGTAATAGTTTACAAGACGGATAAAAGATGTAATCAGCTCTTATTATTACTCAGTAATTTTAAACATCAATTTAATGAATGAACCTTAAATGGTTGACTCAAAAACCTATTAAAAAATTATTGTAATAATGGAGTTAAACATAACATCCTGTATCTAGAATATTATTAAATACTAGTCAACAAGTGAATTTTCTCTCAATTTTACTGAGTCAATACAGTAAGTAGTAAACTTGCCGATCCCTAAGCAATATTATAAAAAAAAAATATTTATACCGCCTTGTTTACCACAAACAAGATTCTAACTATGTATTTTTCCCCTTTCTTTTTTTCTATGTGATTTGACCAAAATTGACGATGACCTGTGTGCTGCTGTTGAACCAATGGATGGTCACCCTTAACTCTGTGTATCGTTTAAAAAAAAAACATTTTTTACGAAAAACGGTACTTACACGTGCCACGAACATTACACGTAAAACCCTGGCATATCGCTAATCTGATACTTGAAAAAAAAACGCTCGTTTGCGCTATTAGGATCCAAAGTCCTTCATGGACCAATATAACAATATGGAGCGCAACAGTCGCGGGGGTTACAATGACGAGCGTGGCCAGATAATGGACCTTATGGACATGAGGGTTGATATGAGTAATATGGGCAACAATCGGGGTGGTGGTGGTGGCGGCGGTCGTTGGCAAGGTGGCAACGATCGGCCGCGACCCGATGACTTCCCTAACAAGAGGAGACGATACTAATGATTTTGCTGACAAAAAATCTTTTGCGAACAATTCTTATCTATAAAGACTTGAAATTAGCGTCATCATTTTATCTCGCTAGTTAACACGCACGTTTTCTTCACATTTAAGGATGAGAACGGAATTTGATTCCGCTTTTTTTTTTATTAAATGATTATTCAGTAATAATCGTGCGACATGAATAAATAATTCCTTTATGACGCTTCGAAGGAATAAGAAGGATACTAATCTTTTTCGCGTGGCCCTTTGACAGGGGCCTTCACGACATATTTGTAAAACGTGAAACAGAACCATTGTGGTTGCAATTTGGCTTTGACAACTATAATCGTATAGTGTAGTGGACGCCAACTCGTCGGAAGGTTCTTTTTGATAGAAAAAATTCCAAATGAAAGGCATCTAACCTTTTAAGTATATAGTGTAATAAGATTTATTGTAATCTTAAGCTATCAGAAAATGTTTTATTTTAGAACACGTGATTTTCTATCCAAGAGCTTCAGTAAAAATTCAGCGTATTAGTAAATTTAGTGTAGGATTTGCGATTTAATAATTCCTACCAGTGCTTATCATATGAGTATCTCATTTATGTTTACATAGTAAATGATATCAAACTTTTGGTGTTGTGATTCTATGCCTATCAGTATTTCAAATTGAAATGATTTATATCTACATAAAAATGAACTAAACTCATCTTTATCATTTATTTACATGAGAGATTTGTATTATAAGTTGTATTTATAGGTGTGTTTGATGGGTTTTCAAGTTAATTTTTATTTTATGTAACGTAATGTTTATTCTAAGTGCTAGAACATTGTTATTGAAAAATAGGTGTAATGTTTAATTTTATGGATTTCATATATGATAAGTACTGGTTATAATTATTGACTCAAAATTTATTATTTAAGTCAATCTGAATTATTACTGAATCACTTTGATTGAACTGTCGAAACTAAAATTCAGTCACAATTAATACAGTACTCATTATATAAACTGTAGCGAATTAATAAATTTTCAAAGAAAAAAAGATTGCATTAATTTTTCATACTTTATCAGACTCTTATATTTGTTTTATTGCTGTAAATTTTAAGTGTTCCAAAAATCTCATGACATTTTTTTTTTTTTTTTTTCCTCCATAAAATGTATTGAAAGTCCTTTATATTTATTAAAATATACACTCTTCAATAAATATATATGTAATAACACTTTGTTTCTTACTTATAGCTTCTCACAACATTATGACCTATATTACTATTTTTGATATCAAAATTATAAAACACTTGTTCGAGTCATTTTTAAGAATTATAAAATATTTTTTTTTATAACTTTAATAATTTTTACAATACACAAATATAAATTTTCTTTATTTAATAAAAGAAATTTTTTTAGTCACATGTAAAGTGGAGTTTTCAAAACTTTTACTCTTATAAGATTTTTATATATTTAATAACATAAACAAAAAAAACTAGCATTGAAACTTAAAAATATTAAAATTGAATTTTCTACATTTATATTTTACTAATTAATGTTATTTTCAGCTTTTATTGAATTTCAACTATTGCAAATATGGTATTATAATAAAATTGTAGATATTAAGGTAATGTTATATTACTAAGAATTGGTTTAAAAAATCAATTTTCTTAGATAAAAATCCCCTATAAAATTTTGGATTTCATTATAAAATGCAGAATACTTTTGCAAATAAAAATAATTGACGTTTTTGAAATAGATATTTGTCATTAACGAATTATCAAAATAGAAATGCAAACTTATCTTTACATAGGTATTTTAATATACATTTTCTAGTATTATGGGAGGGGTATATAAAGTTATATTATTCATTTACTTATATAATATTTTATTGATGATTATTAAAAACTATTGTATTCAATTAATTGATCATTAACTTTAGAAGTATTTCAAAACAATTTATTTGATTTAAATTCATAGTTGTAACATTTTTTTTTTATTTTTTTTTTTAACTTTAACTTCTAATTTTATTAGTTCTACATTGGTTTACTTTTTTTTTTTCATTATTTCTCTTATTTTGTAGAACACATTATTTATATTTTTGCTTCATTTTTTATTTTTTATTTTTTCTATGTTATTAAACAATACTTTTTCAGGTTTTTTTTTTTTTTTTTGTAGTTAGTAATAATTTATAATGATTAAACTTGCAAAATTGTTATTGTTATTAAACAAATAAATCCATGAAATCCATAATAATAATGTATTGGACCAATATGGTGATCACCTACTTATAACTACAACTGAGAGCAGACAAATTGCTGTTATACTTACGAGATTATTTGTGCATAATTTGCACTTCTACAAATTATTAGAGAGCGAGACAAAGAAAGAGAATTATGGAGGAGAGACAGCATTAGCAAGAATATCAATTACTTTTTCAAAACCTCTTATCAATGAACCACTTTATTTCGAGGTGAGTAGAATGTGAAAATTTTCAAATTATATATTATCCTTTACACTTTTGGGTGGGTTACAACAATATATAGATCATAAATTGTTACAAGAAATATCAACGATTCATTCGAATAACATTTTTTATAAATGTTGACTACTGAACATATTAATGCGAAGAAAATAAAAAGAACCATTAAAAAATTAAATAAATGAGAGTAAATGTAGTTTTAGGACTCTCAAATGTGCGATTAAACAATTTTTTGAACGTATGGAAACCTAATTGATGGTCAACAGCCCAGATATATTTTTAAATCCCTCAGACAGCCAAAATATAAAATGAAATCTTCTTTGACAAGCAAGGTTGTCTGGGATATTTTTCCCAAATCTGAGCTGTGTATTTTTACTTCTAAAAAAAACATCTAAACAATCATCTAAAATATCATTTGTTTGATAATCGACATTATAAGGAAGAGGGAAAGAAACTGGGATGATTTTTTCTTAATTTAATTAAAAGTGTGCTTACTTAGACTGGAAACGCACAAATGATCTAGTACATTAGAAATTTCCAGCTTAAAATAGATCTGCTAAGTAATAGGCATGTGGAATAAATGGTACAGTAACTTACTCTCCAGTAAATTTTTTATTATATATAAATTATTATATAAAAAATTTTATGTTAAAACTTAGTTATTATTTCACAGTTGAAGAGACTGATATTTTTCTTAAATTTTAAATAAAATTGTAGTATAGTGATTGGACATGTATCATATTATATATTTTGCAATTGTATATTGCTGATGTGAGTGCAAATGTAGTTCAAAATAATCAATACTCTATATGTTTAGAATTATACCCCTATACTGCAATTTATTGCGTCTATCTTTGATGAACTCTGATAAATATCAGAATATTGCAGCATTATAAAATTTAATAATTATAGAATTCATAATGCATTAATATATTTTTAATGCATTTTTGTAAGTTTGTTATAAAATTGTACTTAAAATACTTTATTGGGGAGGGAAAATGGGAGCTACTGATGCACGTACTGTTAATGAGCCTGTTTTACTAAGAGAATATAGTTTTAAGTTTTCAAATTATTGTAGGAATTATGATGCAGTAAAAACTGTTTATTTATAGTTGTATTTAAAAAAAAATAAGTACCTCTAAAGTTTCTTTGCATTTTAAACAAATGCAATAATTTAAAAAAAAATGTAAAAATATGTTTAGCTTATATATATTATAGTTATTACATATATTTATATATGTATAATGTGTAGTGTGCACTACAAAATGGTATGTGATTTGGGCTTTCAACATAAAAATCCCTGTTTACATAAAATTGAATAATTATTGTGAATATTATATTCCATAAAAATTAGTCAAACATTAAAGTAACCTTTGCTTTATGGATTTTGTTCAAATAAAGCAACAAAAATTACATTAATTAAGTTTCTGGGAATTTTGATTAACAGTGAACAACCACTAAACTGGAGCATACTTATCTTTGTACCGCTCTAACTTCCTTAATTTATCCTTACGTTTTAAACCACAACACTTATAAAGCTATCTTAAAATTTCAACATTTCTATTATCTACTTAAAAATAATAATATAAGTATAAAAACTTTAAAATGTATTGATTTTTAGGATGTAAAAAATAGTACTCAATGGTTATAGAATCGCCATTCAAATTTTGATAAAAGTTCATGTGTTGGTTCATTTTAGCTTGAAATTTAGTTGATTTTTTTTCAAACAAGAGGGCCAGTGAGAAACATCAGTACAAGTTTAACATTAGCTCTTATGGGGACTAAGAAAAATTTGCGTGTATTAAACAATTTTGGACGAGATATTACATAAAATTTTTATCATAAACAATGAATTGTTGATGAAAAAAAATACATTCAGTCTCAAAAAGAAAATAAAATTAGACCTTCTTCTTGATAATTTACGTGATTAGGATTTATTGTTATTAGGTATTAGTTTACTAATGGGATAGTTTATAGAAACTTTAACTCTTTAAAAAATGAAAAACATAGATTAGTAAACAGTGTACTCATTTGATCAATGAGGCCATGTGAAAAATACTTTGAATAAAACTAATTTTTGAATTTCAACTATCAATTATTAAATTATCAATTGTCTAGTTGATGCATATATTTATCATTAGGAAATTTTGAATGATTTACGTATATACTGCTTTCTCTATTCTTTAATATTTTTTATGTAAATACAAATAATGGTTAATTGGATAATTTATCTACATTTTAAATATATATAAAGTGAAAAATAATTTTCAGTTAAAGTAAAATTAATTTTTTTTATAAAAAGTAGTATCAGAATTATAGCTAACTATTGTTAAAAGAAACAATCTATATAGAAATAGTAATCTATTTATTAAAATAATAGAAATTAACCATTATTTTATTTACTTTTATCAAATGATTAAAATATATTAAAAGAACTGTTAGTGAATTGTCTTTACCATTGAACATCGCAGTCGTTTTTCTACATGGTTAGATAAAATTAAAATAGCACTACTGTGCAACCAATGAATACTTTTTCTATACATGGAATTAGGGAATTCTAGTAATGTGACTCAGATACTTAGCCAATCACTTTTAATTAGGGAATCAATAACTGTACCATTTATTCCTGAACTCAATCTTCTTTAAGGCTTAAATTTAGTTATCTTTAAACAACTACACGATTAACTTTTTTTTTAAACAAATTTCATTTTTAAGTTAATATTTATGTTCCTGAAACTGGCTTTGACATTAGAAGATGTGAAGCTTTTATAAATTTATTTATTCTACAACAAAAATTAAAAGTACAACAATACATATATTGTATTTATAAACTCATAAATTTTTTTTTCTTTCTGACTTTCTTTTTTTAAGCACACATCAAGTATAAATAATTAGTAAATCACTCTACATTGAAAAATAAAACTTCTGTCAATTTAAATATTCATTTCCATTTAAAAATACAATCTAATTTATTTGAATAAAGTGTAGATTTTTAGCTTAAATATAAAGAAACATTACTAATTATTTCTTATGTTTTCAGATTTGGACAGTTGCTGGTTGATGCTATGATAAACAACTTGAATGAGAATTTCAGGTATTAATTTTTTCTTATTTTCTTGTTATTAACAAACTTGAACCCCAACGCCACGCTTGTTTGATTTCACTGAATCTTCAAGTGCCATAGATATGTATTCTTACTGGGGGAAATGAAATATAAATCCAGCTAGGAAGCATGGTCTAGTTATAAATGCTTTTCCGTGTGCCGAAAGTGAAGGATACATTTCTTTTTTTTTTAAATAAATTAAAGAATTTGAAGTTATTAATTTAATCATATGTAATATTAAAAAAATTGTTCAACAACTTCAATTGTAATATAAATATTTTCGAAATTACATTAAAGGATAAGAAAAATCTTTTTTTTAAATGAAAATACTTTTTGTACAAATAATCAATAGAATATTTTCATTACAAAATATTGCTTCATTTTTTCATGTCTAATATCAGAAATGAAATTTCAGGTATGGAATTACAATTGAAATTTACTGCAACCAACTGTTTGCTGCCAACAGATGGAATCAATTCAAGTGATGTCATTAGCATCCTGGTAAGTCAACTTTTTACAACAATTTTATTTTAATAATAATTTTTCTTATAAAGAATTTATTACATTATTTCATTTATCAAATTAAATTTTAATATTTCTTTAACACATAAATAATATCTTATAACAATAAAGTAACTTAAATTTTTGTGAGTTATATGAAGTTAAATGATGACTATCTTTCGGGGCTGATTACTTTGATGCCAAACAATCCCAACGTGTACTGAAATATTTTTCATAAAATATTTATGTACTATATATATTTTTACATTTCTCTAAGCATTGCTTTAAAATTTTATTCTCTTTTGTGTTTCAGTAAGAATGAATACTACCAATGTTGGAGTGCTGTTCATTCTTGAAGAATTTTCATGATGAAAAAAGATGGGTGATAAAATGATGACAGCATTTGTCTTTATATGTAAGTGTTTGTTTTATTATTTATTTGGTATATTAAATTAAATCAAGATTCCAAATGATGTATCCTTACAGACTAGAGTTTCTGAATATATTTGAAGACAATTCTTCCCTGAACTTTTCATTCAAATGCAAAATTCATTATTTAAAAGTAGAAAAAAACGTTTTTATAATGTTGTTTATTTGATTACAGATCAGATTGTATCTTCTCAAGGTTAGCTGCATTCTGACATCTATGGTAAGAGACATGGTTGAAGTTTATTATGTTTCGAAATATTTTTTGATAGTTTCTTAAAAATTCAAAATTGAAAATTTTTAAATGATGTTTCCTTACAGACTAGAGTTTCTGAATTTATTTGAAGATACCTTTTTTTACTGAAGTTATTATTCTATCTTAAAAATAAGTCATTTTTATTTAACATTATGACTAAATTATTTTTTGCATTTGATTCCAGGTCAAGTTTTGGTCCTCCTGCTGTTAAAAGTCACATATTCACTGAGAAAGATTGGCGCACAGGCTACCAAGGATCTTCATGGAGTTTGCTGTATTTGTCTTAGGTACATTGAAATTATAATATTATTTTTAACAGTTACATAATAGTTAAATTAAAAAATGGTTTTCAATTTTATATGATGAGAATTTTTCATTTATACCATCTTTCGGGGCTGAAAGCATTGATGTTAAACCTATTCTGATAATCAAAAGATATTACATATTTATTAGACACTATAAGTTCACTTTATCTAATTGAGATTTAATTTTTGTTTATAGATTGCACGTTCATCAGTATTCATCTAGTACACAATCACTTGAAAGATGCTTACCTGTATACAAACGAATGTCGTGGGGTTCCAACTCGTTGAAGGTGAATATAATACTAAATAAATGATTTTACTTATTCTCTTCTTAAAAATTATAACATTAGAATTTTATCTGATGAAATATTGGCTAGAGTCCTGAATAACAGATGACAACTTTTTCGTTCAATCCTGATATTTTAATTAGTTAAAAGTATTGTTTTCATTGAATATTTCTTTATGTAATAAAATAAAAACTTTTTGTTCCAGAGGATTATTGACATGTTCGAGAACATGAAGACGAATCACACTACGTTTAAATTGTATATTAAGAAAGATGATAATAAATAATTTTTCTAATACGTTTTGAGTTATTATTGAAAGTTGAGATCAGGTTTTAAATGAGATATTCAACAAAGTAGATAAAGGTAGCATGGAAAAAAGCTTCGACAACATTTTATTGTTAACCGCAGATAAAGCCATATACACTTTCATACGAAGTCAATCGTAGTTTCGTATTAACGTCGAAAATTTATAATTGAATGTTGTACATAAATATAAAGTCGACGATGCTGCACGTGTCCTTGTGTATGTGCCAAAAAGGGTACAAAAATTGTCTCGAGTCTCCTTTTATCGTTTATATTCGTGACACGCTGGCTGGAAAAACTTAATTATCATCGGTGACAGTGGCAAGCTTTCTTTTATCTCTGTATTACATTATTATCTCTGCTTTGCATTAGGATAATGTTTGACGTACTATAAGAAACTGCATTTTGAGGTGCGCACTTGAACTTTTTTTTCTGGAGAGCCTTCGAGTTTTACGGGTGAGATGCGATATACTTCTTTAAAGTCGATAATTAAACAACACGGCCGGAGCGGGTGGAAGGAACGATTTTGGTGTTTTGCGATCCTATAACTAACTAATCTATATTTTTATCATTTTTTTTATTGATTTCATTTTTTAATTATTTTTCAACGTGATTTCAATGGGCAAGTGCTAGTGATTTTTTTGTTTTTTCGAGAATCTAGTAGTGCCGTTGGCAAAACATTTAGAAAGAATAATTTCATGCACAACTTGAATTCTATAAGTACAGTAACAAATATTAGCAAGAAATCTTTTGTACGTCTAATTTTGTATGAATGTAAATAATAAAAGATAAACTTCTTATCCATTAAAAGTACACATGTTTTGCCAGCGAAATCACTTTTTGAGTTTTCGTAAAATTGTTCACGCGAGCGTATTGTGTGTGTATATATATACTTCATCCATCGGCTGCTTTGCGGAAAGTAGCTCGGATTAAACAGCAGCGAAATACAATAATCTTAGCAGCGCTTGCGCCCGCTTAATTTTTCTTATCCATGTAATTCACTTGAATTTTCTCGAAGTCTGAAATATCCACAAGATGACTTCGCGCAACTATCCACTTTATTCAATTTTTCATATTCTTTCCCTAAATCCTCACTTGCCGAACGATTTGCTTTAACGCATTTTTTTCAGCAATATAATCTCATTATTCTCTCTTTAAATTTCCATACTTAATTATTATTTTATTTATTTTTTTTTTAATTATTGTAGATCACAGACAACTTGTTCTTAAGTCATAAAAACAATTCAATTATCTTTCCCCATACGTAGAAGCGCGTGTATTAAATTTGTGTATGATGTATTTTCTTTTTAATTCATTAATGCGTCAATTAGTGTTTATATATATGTGCGTCGGACGTTTTTTAAATTTACAAAGGACTTACATGACATCATATAGCTTAATATATCGGATTTTGCATGTATTCATCACTTTGTAGTCAGGAAAATTGTAGCCTCGTGCTTAGGACGAGAGTTCGTACAAGCGAGCACATTGATAAATCAAAAACACATGGACGGTCGGAGTTCATTAAGACGAAGATCAAAAAATGAATTTGTCTTGCGCACGTGTGTAGCCACTTTATAAAAACGTAGAATGGAAATATTTCATCGTTAAAAGATGAGAAAAACAATTTCGAAAAAGTATCTTCAAAAATAGCTCTCGCACTTATGTTTTCATTTATTTTTTTTTTCATCTTTTCGTTAAAAAAGCTGAAGTTTCATTTAAGAATAAATTTACGGTGTGTATATATAAATATACTTTAGAATGTTGGATTTAGAAAAACGAAATCGCCAAGCTGTTTCGTGCACATTTTTTTTATACTTATCGCGCTTTATTTTTTCATTCGGAGTTGATCATATTGTGGTATACGACCGACGGCACGCACAGAGGGGAAAAATACCTTGAACAACAAAAGGAACATGACGTCTGCTGACGAATATTCACGTTCGCAATGTATTTTCACTTTTGTTCACGTTTGATATTGGTGTGTACCCCCTATAACCAATATTATTTTTTATTTCACTCTCTTATTTACGCATTTCTCTTTCCAATGTCGTATTATGCAATATTTTAATAAAGAATGTTTTATCAATTCAAAGCGAATAGTAAAATGAGACACATATAGTTGTATTATGAGCCACACTTTTTATACTATGTTTTTCATGATTTTTTGCGTACTTAATGTGTATTTAATATAATTAATTATTAAAAATGGACATAAAGGTATACTGGTTAAGCCATAGACGTTGCTTATAAATTTTTCTGCATTCAACTTTCCAAATTTTAATAAAAGTTTAATTGTAAAAATGCTTTAAAAACTTTAGTTGATAAAAAGTGCGGCTCATAAATCGAATGATGAAACCATTGACTAAACGATTGCAATCTTAATTACTTTTTCATTAATTCATCAATCCATTAGAATTCTTGCGTTTTTCTATTCACTTTGAACTGCTCGCTTCGCCGTCGCAATATGATAACGCGCTGATTGCTATGATGCACAGTAGAGTGGAAATGCGGTATTCAATGATCACACAACAAGCTTATGCAATCACTTAAATTACACTTTTTTTTTTAAATTCTGTATTACTTTTCAACAGTATCGGTATATTTTCTTTATTTTTTGTTCAAGTAATGTTTAATCGTTGGGATGGGAAAAATTGAGCTTGATTAATCGAGTTTGCATGTCTTGAAACGCGCCTTTCTCTCAACTGGATTATTTACGTATGACGCGATTAAATTTCAGTTAGAAAGGTTTTTTTATTCGAAGACATTCGAAAAAATGTTTAACTTATCAATTACTTTAAATGCAGTTGATTTATTGACAGTAGCGGCAATCTACCTTTATTGACTCTTCTATTGCTGTCGTCAAGCTTATATCACTTGGTTAAATTTCATATATATTTTTGAAGCTAAATAAGATAAATTAATTGGCATTAATCAAAGCTAATACATCCATTACATTTCATTGTAGGTATTTATATATATATTAATACATCAATTTAGCAAAAGCATTGAATAAATCGAACTCAAATTTTTCCCATCCGCCAGGCAACAATATGCATTGGTATAATCTCTGCGCTATTCTGCCGTTCATTTTATATCATTACAATCATCGGCCCTCTATCAAATTCATCGCTTTCCTCGTATCAAACGGTCCACGACAGTATAATAAATTGAGTTATAGTTTCTGCTATGCCTGGCAGCACACCATATTCGTCGGCTCATTACATAATTCTTCAAAGTATTAAACTTTGACACAACTTTGGGAACGATTTAGAAGTATATGCAATGAAAAAATCATTTAAAAAGACATTCTCAAAGAACAGAATTTATAAAATTTCTTTTTAATAAGCAAAATAACGAATTGAACATTTATCTTGTAACAAACAGGTGTTTTAAACAAGCGATATAGTAGATTACATTATAGTAGATTATCAATGAACACAACAAAAATGCAAGAGTAATTATAGCTGAAGGTACCACGAAAATTGAGAAGCTAAAACCGTAACATCATACCCAACGTCGTGTCAACGTTTATCGTCCGACTGCGTTTCATACCTACTCTTTATCTTTCTCTCTCACCGTCCATATACCGTAATATATAATATAATTTTTTTTTATTTATTATTCTTATCTTGCCCGTTAAATCGGTTATTCTTGCAGTTTACTTTTTGGGTGTGTATATGTGTCTGTCTCTTTCTCTCACTGTACGCGTGTATGTATTTGTTTTTATATTATATATTCTTGATGCGCGCGTATCATATAATATCGTATGTATATCTGTATATATATATATATATATATATAAGGTCCGTCAGCGCGTCTGCGGTACGCGCGTGGGGCAGAGTAGCGTGCACGTCCGATCGTCTCTCCCCGTTCGATATCCGCGCCTCTTGCTATCCCTCTCCTTCTCCCTTTCATACAAGCCAAGATGATGGGCGTGGGAGAGAAAGAGAGAAAGCCAAAACCGCGTTGAACACATTGCGGGGTCTATATATATGTGTGTGTTTTTCTCTATGTGTATGTGTGTACATGTTATATGTATGTGTGTGTTTGAGTGAGCACGAGTCAATATAATTTTCTTTTATTATTTTTATGTTTATATAGTATATATATAATATAAGCATCATCACGCAGTCTCGCAGCGGGAAAAATTCAAAGTTATATTATATTATAATAATATGGTTTGCTTTGCACGTGTTGCGCCATATATGCCCCGTCTCACATACACACACACATACACACACATACACACACACACAGACATACGCGGATTGAGAAGAAGTATATTTTATTTATATACTTCATATGCGGAGGCTTGCGCGACGGCAGTATAGATATATATATACACGGAGCGGTATGTATATAGCATCGGAGAAAAGGTGTGTTTAGACTCACTCATGGGTCGCGACAGAATTTGCCGTATGTGTATATGTATATATTTATGAGTTTTTTTGCGGTATCGCGTATGTATATACCGACGCTGATTCGTGTTCACCTCTCACGTGACTGCAGTTTGCTGATTGAAATTTCAATTTAAAAGTAAATGTGTGTATATATATATGCGGATAGACGCTATACTTTTGATGCTGATCAGTATTTTTTTGGAAACAATATAATATATGCTTACAACCATGATGCTCTTTAATTTGTGTACAAAAAATTTGTTGGCTATTTCTAAATGAAATTTCATTCGATTCTTTCCTAATAGATATTATACTCATGTATCGACTTAGCATAAAAATGTGTTTTACTTTTCGAATGATATATTGTCACTTTGCTGCAGATACACATACAGCTCCTTGTATATATATATATATTGCCAATGTAGAACGCTTTTTCTTTCTCTCTTTAATATTTACATACAAATATTATTTATTGCTTTCAGAAAAAAAAATATATATCATATATATTATTATATATCGTTCGCTTAAAGTAACGCAATCATCGCTTTGAAAAAACATTTATATATATATGTATAGAAAAAAAAAGATCGTATATAAGAGAAAAATCATATACGCACGAATGAAGAAGAATACTCGAAACATTAGTCTTAATTTTTTTTCTTTCTGTTAGCGTATATGCACGTTATTATATATGTGTTATTATGTATGTGTACGTGACTGTGTGTGTGTGTGTGTCCGATTGCAATATAAACGAAACATCGGCACCTGGCTGCGAACAACGATCATTACTTACAAAAAAATCTTGCCGCTCAACGCAATGCAGAGAGACGTTCGCTCGTACGCGCATCCTTATATCAGAATTGCTTCTCTCTCTTTCTCTCTCTCTGTCTCAACACCCTTCGTCATTATAGTATATGTACACGTATATAGTCGTTCACCAATCCGCAATAATTTCGGCCCTTGTTAATCTCGATATCCAAGAACACACGCGACCTTCACATAGGTATATATATTACCGCGCGGAATATTATATACGGTTTTTCCCTCGGTATACGTGCGCGAGTATCGTCGCAGATCGCATTTCTTTTTTTTTTCTTCATTTTCTCTCGTTTATTGTAAAAACCCTGACAACGTGTTTTTTTCTCTCTCTCTTGCGCGCGCGCTCTATAATGTTTCGCTTTGACAAATGTACACGGTACAAATTTTCGCTTTTCTCTCTTATCTTCCTTTTTTGTTGCTTCTTCAATTTTATCTTATAAACGACTCGTCGTTGTGTGAGAGGGTGGGTGTGTTTATTTGTTTGCTTGTTCTCTTTCTCACCATACATATACGAACATCTCCTCCGTTTAGAATATATGCACTGTGTGTGTGTATCTGTATCTCAGCTTGTCGTTTTCTCTTTCTCTCTTCGTCATCGTGGTACTGTATCGCGTCTGTTATTTCTATTATGTATTTCGCTGTCTCTCACTCTCTCCCTCCGTTCGAGTAGCTCGCGAATGGCTATTCTCGCCTGAGAGGAGAAAAGCGAAGGGTTGGGTTAGTAGTCGGCCCCGGGTTTAACGAGGCTTCCACGAGATATCCCTCAAGCCCTGGTAGCGACGCTTCAGACTGCCGCCGTCGGCCCAGGATGCGTTGAGATACTCGTCGTCATCGTTTTGCTCAAGCTTCTACAAAAAGAGAAAGAATATGGTGGAACGTTAGTTATCCGATAAAAGAACATTTTTTTTTATAATGACTTGTTAAACAAAAATATACATGTACTTATAAATTAATCATATATTATACAAATAAGTTTCAGTAGTCGCGATCAATCGTTGGTCAGCCGTTCGAATATTCTGCATAGAATATATATATAAAAATTGTAATAGTCATAACTTGTCTTAAGCTTGACTATCTACCTAATTGGCTTATATTAATAAAGGGCAATAAAGCTTGCTCGCAGGGGTAATATACGTTTTATGAACATCTTTTTATACGTTTTTATTAATGCGGCAAAGTTGCGCAGGTTTTCTCGCAGGGTCGAAAATCTTAAAATTCCGCTCGCGTTCTCGTCCGCATGACATTTATGCTTCCACTGCAGGGAATAAAAAATGATATGGCTTTGCCATAAATAATTCAGTAGGGGGAAAATTACATGATACATATATAAACAAACATTGTTGTATTTTCGTCAACATCTGTGTATATATAACCTCAAGACGTTTCTCAGTTGTATATTAGAATTAATAGGTTCAATTGGACTTACATACAATTGAGTTCGAGTATATCAATATAGTATTTGAGAAACATTGCTATAACAATTATTATAACGTACTAAATCTACTTAATATTCATGAACTAGAATTGCGCAATTCACAGTAACGATTTGAACAGCTGCAGTCATAAATAGCGAATTATCGTTTTTTAATATCAATATTTACAAAATATATTTTGAAATAAGATAATCCTCGTTGTTTTTATTTACATGGAAAAGAGGAAAAATCATTGGCAAATCTGTATATACTTTATAAAGTTTTTTTCATTCTTGTCAACAATTACATAATCATGAACGTGAAAATGAAGTGTGTTACATACTTAGGTTGGAATGGTATGAAAAGGTTAAGCAAATTATTTATAATTATACATGTATATATTTATTTTTATAACTTATTCAAAAAGAGGACGCAGCTTTTGTATCGACTGGCATTTATTGAAAAATATATCCATCAGCATCGTATCACAATAAATCATCGCAGATCCCTCATTACTCGTGATCATGTTGCACGAAAAGTCGAAAAGCAGTTAAATAATTTGTTTCGTACTAGGGTGGCGCCACTTTAGCGCCGCACGAAGACTATACTAGTGCAGCAGCGGCCCTAATCCTATTAGTACAAATCTAATGATTCGTTTCGTCAAACGGACGAACTAGCTAGGAAGTCTTCTCATCTAAAATTCTCTCCGAGCAGAAAAACAAACGAAATTTATCAGCCGCTAACTCGCACCTACGTTATCAAAATATTATTATCCTGATAATAACCGTTTTAAGCCCCATCCCCCTCTCTTTATCTCTCTCTTTCTCTCGGCAAAATCCCGAGCGACGCTGGCTCCCATTTCTAATCAATGCAAATTCGTTAACCCACTTTCCGAACTTTCGCCCTGTTTATCGCACTCGCTTTCTCTCTCTCTCTCGTACGCGCCAGCAAAAATCCCCCCCACGCGCGGTAATTGTTCGAGTACTCCTGCGAAAGTTGTTATACGCTGCTGCGAGTATATATATATGTATAGGAGCGCAGGTCAAATGCGGCCTTAATCGCGTGCTGTGCGCTTCTTTAATCGTTATATATATACGCTGCGCGTTAACTGAATAGAGTGAGAGCAGCTGCGTGTTGTCGAGTTTGTTATATATATATATGTATACGCGTGTGGAAGCTGCCGATCTTTTGACAGCTGAATGCGTGTATAGCTATGTAGGAACGAAGTGGGGAGGAAATTTCCAAACGTCGGGGTGGGAGAGTGACAACTTCATCTGCTACGGGAAGTCGGAAGAGAGCAGCGGAGCGTGCAGACGTGCGGGAATGTGAGGCACAATAATGATATATGTATTTATATATATACCGCGTATAATATTGTGGATGTGTCATGTAGTAAAGGGAACGCGATGTAAATGTAACAATGGTAATACAAAGTTTTGTTGTGTAAAACTTGTTATTTCTGTTAATATTACACTTCCATTGATTTTCAATTTGATTTACGTATTTTGTTTTAATTTTCTTTTTTTTATAATATATATATAACTGTTTCAATCTGATATTATTTTTTATTTTCAGAACAAGCTTTATAGAGATAAATATCAGTTTGATAAAAGAGATGAGAGAAGTCAGAGATTGATATCGCATTTTAATTGTAAATCATGAAATTGAATACAATGTTAGCAGAGGATTATTTTTATATATTAAAATTGTCGCATATATATTTATAATTTATGAATACGATCTATTGATTGCTTTATTATCTTAATATAAATGCGTTCCACAAAATAATCCACACAATATCTTGCAATTTATGACAAAGATAAATCTTCGATAAAAAAAAAACGAGCAGTTTGGTAAGAATTACAAAAGTTTTGATTTATTATCAACCGTAATAACCGGGTATTTTAACTTCAAAACTTTAATTCCAACAGCCGTAGAGCCAACGTCAATCAAAATATCTTATTTCTTCAGAAGAAATACGAACATTATTATGCTCTTGCGTTTTGAATCGTTTCTTAGACGAACGTAATAATTATATACCTTTATATTCTCAATGCATACTAATAAAATTTCCTTCTCTAACAGAGTCTAATAAAAAGGCTAAAATCAGCAGACAAACAACACAACCATATCTCAACCAACCTACGTTCCCCCTTTCTCTCTTTCTCCTATTCACCCTCGTATCTCCCTTACACACCAATCCGTCACACCTTAATCCTCACCCGCTTACTCCGCAATTACTTCCGCCCCCCTCCCCTCTAGAAGTAAACGGGATTACCAAAAGTATTGCCCCGACCGCAGAGCAAGAAACAAGAACGCCGATCGCGCGCAAACGCCTCGACATCAATTCGCGCATGTGTGTGTGTGTGTGTGTATGTGTTAGTGTACGTATCGACGGCGTATATATATATATACAGCAGGAGTGGGAGAAAAGGAGAACAGCCAGTCGGGCGCCAAGCTGACTCGCGCCACTTGCGCACTCGCTCTCTCTCTTTCTCTCGATGCGTAAGCGGGAGAACGAATAAGCTGGTGTGTGTGTGTATATATGTATATGTAGGTGTGTAATGAGGAACGAAACGGAAACGGCTTTCGTCGAGTTTGCTTTGTGAAAGGAGGTATTGATTGTTTGCACTATTTTTAGGTCGTTCGACGCTTTTTTTTATAGATGGCGGCGCTGAGTGTGTGAGAGCTTCTGGGGTCGTTGCGTATTTTGGTGTGTGTGTGTGTGTGTGTGTGTGTGTGTGTGTGTGTGTGTGTCTGTGTGTTCGAATAATGATCGTGATGACGAGTGGTACGTTGATCGCGTATGATTCCTTTATTCGCATTTCATTATATTAAAAAAAAAATTGATATGGATTTTCTACCTTTACACCAACTATTATCATTGTACACTTTTATCTATACAGCACAGTTTTTCTCTCAATTCCAAAAGAACAAGCAACATTTCGCGACTAACCTTGACGCCAAAATAACCATTCGAGACAAAAAAAATGAATTTTCCATCCTTTCATTCTCACAGCAGATCCCTTATTCATCAAAGAAATTTCGAGGCTGCCTCTCTCTCTCTCTTTCCGCGCATTATATCTGCTCCTTCATCGTATGTACGGCACATACAAGCAGAGATTTCGCCGCAGCGCATAATAAACCGCTTTGCAGCATAAGCTCTCCTATACTTACAGACGTGCACGTGGTGCCACCGTGTAATTGGTGCTTCTGTGTGTGTATGTGTGTAGGCGACATCTGCGTGGCGCCAGTGACAAAAAGCCTATACACCGCAATCTTGCAGAGGTTGTACGTGTGTATGTTTGCTGGGTGTACACAAAAGGCTGTCTCGTATATAGTATAAGTGTAAGCCGCATGATGTGGGACAGGGTAGAAAGAAAATAAAATAAGGTTTTGCGCCTTGGCGCTGTGGTAATCAGCTCATTATAATTACAAATTTCGTGGATAACGGTATTATGCGATGTCGTGTGTGTGTATATATATATGAAGTTTATAATGGTGAGGACTGCAAGGGCTGGTGATTGCAGTAATATGTTGTAGAAATGTTGTGAAATTTAATGGTATGCATTTTGTAATGCTGTGGTAATGTTTGGTTTACAAAATTTATCATTTGAATAATTAATCATAGCCGATAAACCGTAACGGTTAACAAATGTAAATTAAATATCTATTCATATGTGGTTGCAAATCAAGTAAGATTACCACGTATAATACATATTGTTGCATACACATTATACAGTAAGTGTATTAATAGTTTTCATGAAATATTGTTTCATATCTTACTGAAAAGCTGTTTGTGTACTTGAATTAAATAAAAGATTCTCTTATGAAAATATAATTATTTGTCAAGTACAGGTAAAAGTGTATTATTTATGTTCATTTATCGAATTTATTAGTTTACATAGGAAAGACCCGGACAAGACGGTACTACGCCTAAGGAAAATACATCAATAAACAATTAAAAAAAACAGATTTTTCTAAAAAAAAACATATATTCTTTGAGGCTTTCTAATAACAAAAAAGAATGTCAAAACTATCCAGCAAAAATAATGTCAATAAAATTATTCATAATAACAAAAACAGATACATATTTTTTGGTAGTTTTAAAAACCAACCGGGCAAGATGAAACACCATTTTTAATTTTTGCACGCGAGTCACATATAACCTTATCAGCAGCTATAAATGGTGTGCAGTTTTCATGAGCCCACTCTAAACAATACCATCCTGTAAAAAAATTGAATTTATTAAGTTTATGAGTAAAAAAAATATGTGTATTGAACAATAGAAAATCATTACGAGCGAGGTGTTCCATTTTGCCCGTGCCGTTTTACCCGGCACTAATACTTTTCAATGTTTGTTAAAAATAACTATGTATTACAATAAATATCTTAATTATAACGATGTATTTTTCAAATATAAATAAAATATAATACTCCTACAAAGTTTTAAGTAAGTCTTGCATCTAAAAACAAAAATAAACACGTTTACTTCCGTCGATGAAATCGTAAGAATCGACACACAATAAGGAATTTCACCGCGGATGTTGTAAAAGCGCTCAACGTAGACGCCCAAATGACACTGGCATTATAATGAACAATATTGCTATCTATTACTTCGCACTATTATTAAAGCCCCATCTATTATATTATTCAAGAAAATTGGGTGTTTCTTCTTGCCCGGGCCTCCCCTATATTGATTTATAATCAATCACATACACTAACTTATACAAATCAATTAGAGCGATTATACAAAAGAAAAAAACTCAAACGGCCAAATAAAAGCATAACCAATACAGCTAACCCCTATAATACAACTCCACTCCATTCAACACCGTGCATATATTCACACTTTAAATCATTTCAAACATCACACGCACAATACCTTCAACATTTCCAGCATTTAATTATGATATCCACCTGATAAGTACGACGACAAGCAAGCTCACCTCTCCCCACATAGATTCCCCTACACCGCGATATACCGCACGCGGTGTAGGGCGTTTTACGAATCGATGCCACTCGGCGCCACGTGTCCTTGCCCAGTCTTAGCTGCGTCTATGTATATATATATATATATATGTGCGCACCTGCGGGGGTAACGATATATATATAGTAAGAGAGCTACTAGTTCGTGTACACGATGGGATTACTCGAGGTACACGAACGCGGTGGCCGGAGGTCATCGGTTCTTAGGTACTATATATACTGTACGTGATTTGTGCGGTAGAATTGGATATAGGTGTGCGTGTTTGGGGGAGAAAAGTTTATTTTTTTTTTGTGTTTTGGAGGTTTTATCTGAATTTGTTGGGTGAAATTTATAGGTTGCAGTATTGCTGTATGTTGGTTATTGGATTGTATAATTTCGGGTGATTCGAGTGACTTTTTTTACATACATAATCTATGTGACAGACATTGTTATAAAAAGTTTTTACAATATTATTGTTCGATATTATTGTAGATTCTAATAACAATGTTCTTTCTCAGTATTCATCCATATTCAATAGAAATAATATCGACAAGCATTATTGTATTCCAGTAAACAACGAATAGAAGGCAAAAAATCAATAATATACTGCTTTATATACAAAAACCCTTATACACGCGTATATATATATATACATACACGCAACAAAAATCTGACAACTTCAATTAGAATTAACAAACGTCAGGCAAACGTTCAATATCACCTCATCACATCTAGTATATACAATACATTTCAACCCGCGCTACAATCACAAAAGTATATACTCCTCGCACAAAGGCACGTCGACTACAATTCACCTGCGTTGCGGTAGTGTGACGTAGTGAGTTCCGGGTATATCATCCCCGGGGCTCTGCGCATAATGCGCGAGCGCGCAAATAATGAAAGAGTTATCTCTCGGTGAAAAGACGGCTTCGCGAGCTTTGTGCCGATCGCCGAAGTACTCGTGTGTATAGAAAGAACAGGGAGAGAGAAAGAGAGAGAGAGCGGATTGCAATGAAAAGAAAATCGAGTCCGGAATTGATGAGCTCGCACGGTAGAGATGAGTGGAAGTGAAAATAGGAAGAAAGAGAGAGAGAGAGAGAGAGAGAACGAAATGGAATAAGAAAAGAGGATGAGGGCGGAAAATGAGAGCTGTACAAAGAATGTTTAGAGAAAGATAGAGGAAGTGGAAAGAAAGGGGCGGAGAGAAATGTATGAGATTCAGATGAGGAAGGGAATTGCTTCAAGGCATGAGTGTGTGTGTGTGTGTGTAGGTAAAGGGGAGAAGAGAGGTATACGGCGAAGAATGTGCTCGAAGAAAGTCCTTAAGGTAAATTAGAAAGGGGTACGAGGGCATATACACACACACCCACATACACACACTGACACGCGCTGGATATCAAGCGTGTAAATTTTAACGGTGATTGTAAAGGTCGCGCAGTTATCTATTGAAATTTTTGTTCATCTGATTAAAATCAAGCACTACCTATATGGATACGTAACAAGTATTGCATTTGACATTTCCGAAATGCATCTCTTGCAAAGTTGTTTGAAATGAAAATATTCGTACAGTGCGGTATATGATAACTCTTATCTCTTTTTAACTCTTTATATTTCCATTAACGCATGAAATTCGAATTCTTTATTAAACATTCTGTGAAAGAATTATCTGTCGACATACCCTTTTCAAGTATTTTCAAAATCCCATTCCCAATCTTCATGCATCATTTCCATTCCACGTTACCACAACCGAATTATATTATTCATCTACAAAAGACATTCGTTCGTCATCGTCCAGCAGTTTTTCTTATACCAATCCTATATCTACAAAAGGGCTACAACAAAAAAAAAACAACGGAAAGCAGTTGCTCACACCTATTTTCATTATATACGCTGTCTTATTATACTCCAGTTCGTTTGAACGTGTGAACGCTTGGCAGCAGCGCGGCTTCTCACTTCACCCAATGCGCACTGAGGCTGAATTGTCAACGCGTGGTTCTCTCTGTTCACGACTTACAACGTCGCCTGCACGCGTCTCCCGGTAAATAGAGATAATGCGAGTACTACTCGCGAGTAACGGCTCTAGCGTATATATATACTCGCATTGTGTCACGCGCGCATATTACACCCTCGCACGATGTGTACTGGCCTCTTGTATAAATACTATGGCAAAGACGAAGAGTGAGAGAGAGAGAGGTACGCTTGGCATTGCTCTTTATCGTCTGTGGTGTGAACGTTTACGCGGGTGCTCGGAAATTGCGCGGTTGGTCTTGATTGTGATTAAGCGGTTGGGTTGGAAAATGTTTTTGGTATTTCGGATATGGAAATGTAATATTTTGATGTAATATCTTTTGATGATGTTTCATTTAGTTACGTGTAATTCGAAATAATATTATAATTTCAATGGTTCACTGATAGTATTCTACTTTTGTTATTTATGGGATGATTTAGTTTTTTTCACATCTCGATTTAGGAATCATCTCAGCAAATTACGTACCAAAATGCTGAGAAAGATGAAAGTAAAATTATTCTATAGATGCATGAGTAAAGCAGATGATGCTCATCAGAAAAATTATGTTCTTCGATAACAAGCAAGAGACGTAATGGGTTTATTATACAAAAATGGAACATAATATAAGAAGTTCAAATTTTGGTATCATATGTAAATATGTCTTTTTTTGTAATCAATAATCTATATGCAAATTTTATTTCATTTATAATAAACATAAAATAAATATATAATATTCCTCTTTAAAAAAAGTGATGGATAAAATCTGTCATCACAATAAGACTGATTTGATTGGTTGATATTGATCAATTTGATTTGTTTGGGGAAAAAAGGCGCTAAAGACGAATACGTTTCAATTGTTTAAATTGAACTTTTAATTTTAAATATTCTAAGTAGAGTAACTAAATTAAATAAAAAATGAAATGAAAAACACATGAAAAACTTTTATTATTAATTCGTTTATAAAAATTATAGTAATCCTAACCTCAATTATTCTTAAAATAAAGTGACGACAAGCTTATTGACTATTGGTTTATAAAATACGAAAATTTAAATTGATTTATTTTAATAACTTTAATTAATGTATCTATTCTTATTATTTTATATTATTATTTAAATAATTAATATTAGTCGAATATTTCTAATTGATATTGTTCTGAAAACTTAAGTAATTCAATGTAAAAGTATGACTTCATAATATAATTTAGTTCTTTTTTTGAAACAATGTATAGGTAGAGCGTTTCGCCTGTAAAAAGGACACTAACATTTAATTTTCTATTGTTTTACAATCATTTAAAAAAAATATTAAATTTAGAAAATTTACAATAAAAGTGAAGGTATAGGGCGCGCGAAGCGCGCTGATTGTAGCAAGTAACATAAATAAGTTAATCATACTTCAGAGTAAGAGAAAAAAAATATATTTAGCGCAGGACACTTTTTATTCAACATATCTCTATACACACATCAATACGAGGAAAGTGCATTGAAAAGAAAAACTTCAATCCTCGTCTCCAAAGCACATCGATCACTCTAAAATCCTTGAAAAATCCTCCCCCCCCCCCCCCACCCCCCAAAAAACAGCGATCCTCCGGCATCAGCAGCAGCAGCAGCAGCCGCAACCGTGCCACGTATACACTAGCATAATTTATCCGCAGCGATCGCGCGCTCGCGAGGCCAAAAATAAACTTTCACCACTCGCCAGCGCGTTTTTTTTTTATTCTACATAAAGAAACTGCAGAACCATGACCCTTTTAACGTGGTCAGATAAACATGTGCGCGCGCCGCGCGCGGAATCGACCTCGTAAAAGCTCGTGAGAACGAACGAACGAACGCCGTATATTGACATATAGACTATAGCGTTCGTTACGTTACACTCTTTCGCGCGGTTAAGTAGGTTCGGAGTATACGTGTGTTAGCGAGTATACCGGCATGCCGCGTATAGTATTCAGTTGTATAATAGAGCGCTGCTGCGCGTACGCGTGTATATATATATAAAATTGTAAATGCGCGCGGACGTGTATACGCGGAATGAATAAAAAAAGTTAAATGGGCTTTTTCTGTTGGCATCGGGAAATGGTATTTCTTTTATTTTGAGTGGAATGGTATATATATATGTATGAGGAATCGATAGTATTAAATATAAGCGTTAATGTTGCGTTCGAGTGCTTATAAGTGTAGCACTTTTGTAGAAATATATATAAGGGCCTATTTATGTGATGATTATTTGATTATTTCAATTATATTGAAATTGCTACGGTTTATTGACTGCAGTGTTAAGCATTTCAGTGAATACTTCTTTCAATGTATTTACGGCATTAATTATCAAGTATTAATGAATCCCAGAGCAGATTTAGATTATGAAATATAACTCCGTAATTATATAGATATTCGTGCTAATTCAATTAAACTATTCAGAGCAAGAAACAAATTTTTAAATTCATATATTTAATAAAAAATGCGACTTTATCACACAGCAAAAGATCTTGATGAATTTAAATTAAAATTTTAATTAAAGGTAGGGAAGACTGGGGTAAAACCGTATACTTTCTGCAAATTGTTAATTAAAAAAAAAATTAACAATTAATAACGATATTTAACAATAGGGTTGTTTTTAGTTTGCTTTCGTCTTTCTGAAAATCGATTTAATTAGGCAGAAAATTATTTGTAAAAAATGTTATTAATAATTTACCAAAGTATCCGATTTTACCCCATAAAAAAATTGTCGGGGTAAAACCGGATACTTTTATTATCTTTTTCAAAATGAATTTTAACCAGTATTCGACATACTACAAGTAATGTAAACATGTAAAAATATTGTTTAATGAAAAAATTGTTTATTAACAATATTGTTTATAAGTTAACATTTCATTTTATTTTTAAAAAATAAATAGATTTTCCATATAAATTAATTAATAATTTTAAATAAATAATAAGTTTTAGTACTTTTATTTCAGTAAAGCAAAAATCCTTTCTGTCATTAAATTTTTATTTACAATAATAACAAATAAATTTTCCTAAATCTAAATCAGTACACGATTCATGAGCCTACTGACTGCAAATCATGCACTGTACCCAGTTTTTAGTGGATTCTGAGTATAAATTTTGGCAAAACATGTATTTTGCGTCGTCATAATCTTCCTGCTTATTCGTTTTGTTATTTTTTTTCTTATTTTTATTCGTTTCATTACTATTCTTTCGATCATGGTTTTTAGCTCTTCTTACTCTATCTACTAAAGTTGATTTGAGCACATTACACAGGTTGCACGCTTTCTTCAATCCCAGCTTTTTATTTAGAACATCGGCAACAGCCGAAGCCATGTTTCTTTCAGGCCAACTTTGCCAAGCAAATTTTCTAAAATACTTGCGCATTTCTATAAAAAAAAAACAACAAAATTCATATATATGTTGTATGAACAACACGTTAAATATTTATTATGTATTATTTTATGTATATTTTTACCTATTTTATTATTATATTGAAAAAAATAGGAAATAAACTATCCGGTTTTACCCCATCTTAAAGTACCCGGTTTTTCCCCCAAAGTTAACAAAAAAAGTAATTATTAATTTTTTACAATTGGAAGTAAAATTAAGAGCCAGAACAACGCGTACCTATTAGTTGTAACAAATATTATAAGGCTATGTACTTACCGAAAAGATATGTTGCTCCCAGGAAAATTACAGACACAATGACTGTTGCGATAAACACAATCTCGCTAGTTAAGAAATATTTGACTTCATCTGAAGTCAACAGTAAGCTATTGTTGATATAGCTGTTGTATGCGAAATGATATTAGGGACATTCTTAAAGAGGTACTACATGTATTATGTAGATGGCACTAGTATTAACCCATGAAATTGACAATTCCGGTTTTACCCCAGTATACAGTTTTGTCCCAGTCTCCCCTATAATTTGTTTTATCAACAAAAACAGAATTTTTCATTATTTTAAAAAACCGTATGTATTTTACACGATTACGCGCTTACATCGCAAATGAAAAACGTATCAATACCGGAAATATCGACATTTCATAAAACGCTTGTCAGATTGTAAATTATCACGTTCAAAATGACCATTTTTCCGCTCGATAAGCGCGAATCTGTGTAAGTAGATACAACCAAATAAAATTCGACATTACTTGTACAACTACTTTTTTGAAAAATTCCATCATTTTAATAAAAACTAACATCTCACAAAATAATTCCAAAAAAAAAGAACCAGAGAAACAACAGCAAGCCCTACATCAGCACTTCCCACAGTCTAATACACACAAGGGCGACACGCAGTCTCGGCCCCCGCGGACTCCCCACTATTATAGCGGACAAAGGCTCGTCGAAACGAGCAGGCGTTGCGAGAAAGAGTGGAGTTGCAAAAGCTGTGTATATGTATATATATATATATACTAGCAAGTTAGAGCGCGCTACGTTCCTTGGATTATAATTAATATTGCAATATTATTGTTGCATGAATGATTTCAAAATTTACTTTAATCCTTAACATATGCAGGTTTATGCAACATTTTTTGTTGCAAGTTGAATATTTAAATTATTACAATATTCAGATTCTTGGTCCTTCATTGTTAACTATAAACGAAATGTTATATAACTTTATTATCATAAAAAAACTGATTTTAAATTGTTAATATTGATTATGAATCATATTTTTAATTTAAATATTTCATAACTCTGAATTTTGTTAGTTTCATTTGGGCCAATCAGCCAAGTTACCGTCAGCGTCGACCAATCACAGGCTCCTTTTAACCGGACCCAACCAATCTCAAAGCTATTATTTCAGCTTCACATTTCCGTCATCACTTTTTTAAGTGATGAGAGATGAGAGAAAAATCTCGTGACAGACTGCGGGGCGCCGCCATCATCGTTGTCGTCTCGGACCTAGAAAACACGACATTGACGCATTCCCACGTACACGTATACATATATACATACATATATATACGTATACACAGCCGTCGCACGTGATTTAGCGCGCCGGCGGCCCCAATAACAAGAGGCGAACGAACGAGCGAGCTTTATGGGCGCGATTATTATTTCCTCCCTCTAACGCGCGAGCGAGATCCGGTTCCGTAATATATATATATATATACGTTGGGAATTTTTTACTAGCTACAGTGATCGAGAGGACACGTGATTTACGTGGCGAACGTGTGTATTATTACAGGGCGCGAGCTTGTTTTGGGTGTTGTGGGAATGATGACGTCGAGGTTCTTTTTTTTTTTGTTTTTTTTTGTGCGAGGGAGGAAGGTTTATGCGCGGCATATGTCGCGTGTTGTTTACGTTTACATTATGACGTAAAAAGGAATAATAATGTGTATGTGAGTGTACACGAGGGGGATGGAATATATGTATGGGTATTTTTTTCAGTAGTCATATTAAGGATACATTAATGATTTTATTATTAGTTAATGATGTGATATATTGTAAAGAAAACGCCGTTGTTAAAGATAAATTGTTTATTAGTGCGTAAGAAAATGACGCACAATATCTATAGTAATTAATGCCACTTTGAAGTAAAATCAATTTTTACTCAACTCATCATCGCGCTTCAACGTTGCAAACATCAGATACATTCATGAAATCATTTATTAAGATTTCATCAATCACAAAGCGTTTTCCGCACACATCCAACTTTCATCTCATCAAATAGAAAATAATATCCTACCATTCATACTTCGCTCGCTATTGTCCAACCCCTATTACGCATATCTATCCGTCACTTTCTTCCCCTACCATAACAAATATTATCATCCACCCAGTCGACGTGTAACCCGATAACCGTCCGTTCCTGTTACCTTAAGACTTATTGTTACATCGCGTCGCGTGGTTAATAAGCCGTGAACAGCCATCGCGTCGACAACGAAACAAAAGCTCCGAAAATGATCTTTCTACTTGCGTTCTGTTCCCTTGCACAAGGCGCACGCGCACTGGACACTTGGCTGGCTGCGACGACGACGCAAGCTCGAGCTTTGGCCGGCATTACACGACGACGGAGACTTGCTGCTTCTATGGTTTCCGCTTGGGCTCACGTGAAAGTGAGGATTTCAGGCTCGACTGCGCCCGACTACGTTTATGTATATGTGTATATATATAGAGTTGACTTTTTTCATGTGGAGATTCCTCGTGGTTTTGCGATGACGTTTCGAGGTTTACGTCGAGTCGCAGTGCGTGCTTAAATTTCTTCTCCTTTTTTTTTTTGTTTGATTTAGAAGTAGAATGAAATTTTCAGAACTTGGTTGGTAATTTAATAGATATTGCACTATAAATCTTAGAGCATGTTACTGAAATAATCGCATTGGACTATAGGTTTATACTTGTTAAGCGAAGTACTCCCCTCATAAAGTCCGAAACTGCATTTAAATAACTATCCCGTAACAGCTCTTAAACCTCATTTTATATCCCCTTATAGTCAGCATCCGACGTCCTATCGTATACACATACACGCCATTTTTCACGGACGATTTGAGCTTCCTCCCATCCTCTCTTTTCCCTTACTAACGGTTGCCGTCCGATGCATCGGAATCTGCTTTATATATATATATATATATATACACACACACACATACACACACGATATAGGGTTAATGGCCTTCCGCGCGGGTTACAAGTCCGGTCGAGCGGAACGGAAGAAATACCAGATATTCTCTCTCTCTCTCTTTGGTGGGCGAATAGCCTGTCGAGCGTTATACGCGATGAAATAAATTCGTAATTCATCTCGGATGTATTAAAGCGTGGAGAAGCGGTTACAATGTGAAATCCCGGTACTATATATGCGCGCCGGCGTATTGTATGTATCTCGTTTCGTCGCTGAGTTACGGGCGAGCGAGTTCGGAAAAAGGGGGTTACGACCCTTTTTTTCGAGCTCGACACGACGTTGTATAGTGACGAAATGGGCTCGGGATTTTATGAATTGAACCGACGACCCTCTGCGAGAACTGATAACTATTATTTTTTTCGTCCGCGTTGACTCGTCTAGCGTTTTCAATGATTCGATTTGGTAATCCTCGTCAATTCATATAGAACATATATATACAATATGAAGAATTAACACATTTATTTGTGTAATTTGACAAAATACTACACATTAATTGAGCAAGCATTCTGCGATTCATTGATTCGCAAAATGGAAAATAATTTCATTTTTCAGAGAGAGAAAGAGAGAGAGAGAGAGACAACTAGTATCACGCTTCGCGTCCTTCGAAGTGTCCGGGAGGGTATCGAATCAATAATCGCAGACTGCTGTAAAAATAAACTCAGCTTTGTAACATTGAAAATGACTGTACGCGTCTACGCGTGTGATGTTTACGAGCCGAGCACGAACATTTAACCAATATCGCAAACGGCTTTTTATATCTCTTTCTCTCGTTCTTCCTTTTCCGCTTTATCCACATGAATGAGGCCACTTAGACTTTTATTTTTTCAGATTATATCCATATACACATCCACACACACACACATATATATACACAATTTATTTTACCACAATATATTTGCTATAACTATTTAACATCACTTTCATTTCTTTACCCCAAGTTATGCATGTGTATATATATATATATATACACACGCACTCGCGCATAATGATTTATTCCCTTCGACGTGGTTTCTTTTACGAGCAATGGCCTGCTTCGCTTTAAGGTGTAGCTCGACACGTGCATGCACCATCGATTACGCGTGGCCTGCAGACCATCGCTCTCGGACTACTTACTATATATGTATATATACGCTTGCCGACAGCCGGCCGACGAACGAGGGAGTGCGGCGATTCTGCGGAGAAACGTTGAGGGAGTATAGGATTGATCTATGAGGTAAGAGGAAGCCTTGTTGCGGTAATAATGCTGATGGTGGTATAGTGGTAGTGGTTAATCAATTGGAAGAGATAGAAATAATCTGTGTTGGGGGTGAGTGGAAGGGAGTTTCTTTGTAGAAAGTGTCGTGATTGGGGCTGAGGTGTGACCATATATAGTACATTTATGGTGATTTTAGGTGTGAATAAGCTAGAGACTTATTTCTTTCAAAATTTTCATTTTTCGTTGAATTTTGGAAAAAGCTTTCGGTAGATCGGTTTTAAATTTATATGCACTTTTTACGACGATTTTTTGCCTTCGAAATAAAAAAAGAACCTTCGTTTCCTTTTTGCAAAATCTACTGAGTTCGTATAAAGAAAAATCGATAGGAGAAAATGTTTGGAAACTTTTAGCTGAGTCATTTTGATAAAAGAAAGAAAAAAAAATTCCCTTAAAATCAGGAATGAAGAGAAAAATTGTATGAAGTAAAGGTTGGTCTTTTTAGATTTTTATTAAATCAGTTTGAAAATCTCTTTATTATACGAAAAAGGTATAACTTTAGATTTAAAAATAAATATTTTTTTTCGTTGATAAATAACTATTAATTTCCGAGTTAAGATAACATCGATGTTATTGAATGGATATTCATTAGAATCCATTCGTAACTAACAAAAAGAGTATCTCAGATCCGGATTTTTTTCAAACTTTGAGATATTATTTTAGACGAAGTAGTAAATATGAAGAAAGCCACAATATTAGATCCTAACGCTTCAATAAACTGAAGTTATAGACATTTTCAGCTGTATTTTCAGGAAGTCCTGAAAAAAATGCTATGTCTTTTGTATTAACTATCTAGTCTAGACAAATCTCACATAGAATTGTAAAAAAATACAATAAAACTAGAGAGTGCGAGCTTTCCGTTACTTCTTTTAGAATTAAAAAATATTAACTCCTTGTAAAGTTAAGTTTGTTTAAAGTTAAGCAACAAAATATGCATCAGATACACATAAAATTGAAGCTCTAGGTTTCATCGATTTATAAGTGGTTTTTAGTTGCTTAACTTTGAACTATCGTAACTTTAGAAGGAGTTGATATTTTTTAATTCTAAAAAAAGAAATGGAAAGTTCGCACTCTCTAGTTTTATTGTATTTGTTTAAAATTCTATGTGAGACTTGTCTAGACTAGATAGTTAATATAAAAGACATAGCACTTTTTACAGTATTACCTTAAAATATAGTTGAAAACGTCGATAAATTCAGTTTATTGAAGCGTTAAGATCTAATGTTGTGGCTTCCTTCATATTTGGATATTTAAAATCATATCTCAAAGTTTGAGAAAAATCTATGATCCGCATCTCAAATATTCTCCTTGCGAAAGACAAGAATAACCTTATGTGTCTAAAATAGTGAAAGCCATTTTTTTTTCGATGAAACTCACTTAAAAAATGTCTAACTGTATATTCTTAGCTGACCATTTGAGCAAGCATTATGTTAACGTACCTCATCGTATCATAATTCTGTCAACCTCGTAATTAAAAATTACGCAACTACTTATCCTTTAAACAAAATTTATCAATAACATATCATGGAGCGCGGGAGCGCTCCGAAGGCAAGTATAGAAGAAGCCTGAGAGTCGACCGCACTACATATACTTTGA
>JAWWEQ010000027.1:3863580-3924550 GCA_035583055.1 Torymus tubicola
GTATAAGTACGTAAAAGCATATGGAAAGTTTAAATAATATTTTTAACAATATACTATTATTTGTATATTCATGAAAATATTATATACATAAACCAAGAAACAGAGCCAGCTTCCGAATCTTAACCAAACCATCTGCACTCTTACACACTATAACCTTAACTTAAAAAAGTTCAACGGACTCAAGCGAAAAATAAGAAAAAGTCTTCTCACCCTTGAATGGAATTACAATCGGGTATCCCGTCCAAGCTTTCCCGGCTGACCTCGTCGGCCATCTGTACCTTGAGCTCACGGCCAAAGCTGGCCATATCCTCACGGAAGGCTTCGCTACCTGGCGTAAGGGCACCAGAGGTCGGTGGCAGCGGCGTTCCGTTGCTACCAACGTCCGCCTCGGCGCCCTCTTCGCCCAGGCCGTCCTCCTCGGCGCCGACGAGGGCCACCTCGTCTTCGTTGTAAATCTTGAAGTAGGCGATGGTGAGGTAGATCACCGAGATTATGAAAGACGGTATCGGGATGGCCATCGCGTACACGAGGTTCATGTATACCTGCGTAAAAGAAAATGTTGACGGTATGTGCATGTGAGTTTTATCGGATTTTCATGGAAGATATGATATAAGTGGTTAATTGGAGTTTAGAACGGGGTTAATGTGATTATATATTGTCTGCATTTTCTTTAATAATTGTTAAAGGGATTAATAAGTTGGTATGCAATTGGTAAAACGCGTAATTTATTAACATTTTAGTAAAAAATATATAAACTTTACGTTACAATTATAGATTTGTTTTTATAAGCTGAATTTCTGTGCAATCTCACTGATATAATCAGGTACCAGCATATATCGAAAAACAATGTCTCCCAGTAATCTCAGTTATTTTAGTATGCTTATAACTGATTATATATAATGAATTGCATTGATTCATTTGAATAAAGTACAATCCGAATATTAAGAAATCTGTGAAATTATGTCGCATATATAATTCTCATGTTTTGTTAACGATCACATTTAGTGTTACAAAATTCTTGTTATCTAGATTATTAAAATGCAAGTCAAAGCTTTTAAAACATCTTATTAATTCATATACATATAATGATATATAAATTATAAGATCGACCAAAAATCAGCGTCTGATTATTCTTAGCGTATACTAACGTCTCATAACGTTTTCACTGTATAACCAAACTAATCTCTTTTTAAATTACAACAAAATAAAAATCCCTTTCAGTTAAATTACAATTAGCAAATAACAAAAACATTTAGCTCATGGAACAACCCACCCGCCCTAAATCACCACGAAAAAGCACTTCGCAGCGTTCCGGACTATTCTCTCTCTCTCTCTCTCTCTCTCTCTCTCTCTCGTTTTTCCTTATCCCTGAGCACGGCCCGCGAAAAGCCGATAACCGGATTTCGAGTTATCCCTCCACCTCGATTACTCGTAGTCCCACGACACACACACACACACACACACACACACACATATATATATATATATATATATATATATATATATATAGCGGTATCTGTCGTCGTGCCGATCAGCCGATAATAAGAAGCCCGTGGAATTCGCGTGCGCTCATGCTACCGCGTCACGTTCGGGTTCGATTCCGCGCGCGCGCGCGCGCGAAGAATTCTCACCCTCCGCCGTTGCGGTTTATCCCGTGAGCTTCGTCATTGTCGTCAGCGCAGCGGCCAATTCATCTCTCTCTCTCTTTCTCTTGAGCGAAGTAGGGAGAAGGTTCCGGATTTGAACGTTAGTCATCGGTTGGTATAAGACACTCGCTGATGTACGAGTCTTGGGGTGTGAATGGTTCGGAATTCGAACCTTGTTAGTGTTATCTTGGGGTTGGGAAACTTTTTTTTTTTATATAGATGGGAAGAAAATGCAGACATGGGCGAAAGGAAAATTGATTTTCGGATTAATCAATTGTCCTTTATGTATAGTATTACAATTATTTATGATACGTTATGAAATATATATTTTGCGCTTTCATATTTTATACCGATAAGTAGTGATGAGAAAGTTAAGTCAGACATCATTAAGCAAATTTAAAGTATAATAAAAAAAATGCACTTAAAAATATGTTTCCTAAAAATTAAAAAAATTGACAATACTGAATACCCACATCATATTTATCTCTCAAATAAGTCGTTAACTTTTTAATAAGCCTTGAAAAATGTGAACGCTAGTGCGCGTAAATTATAGATACACATTTGGCTCGCATGATATAATTGTAACCCATTTTCCTTTTTAATAGAAGTTACGGGAAACCCCAATTACTGCCTGAACCATACTTCTCCAAAAACAATAAAAAAAAAAAAAACTTTTAACGAGCCAACCCCGAAGCACATCGACAAAGCAACCCTTATACATAAACAGAAACTCATGATAATACTGACCTGCCACATGTCGAGGTCGCTAATGACGATACCGGGATCGACTTTCGAGTAGTAGCAGCTGAAGTTATGGCCGATGACAGCATACTGCCTCACGAAGACCGTGCAGTTGAGCATCGGCGGGTAGCCGCAACCCTTGACGTTAGGGAACAGCTTCGCCCCCGTGAAGTACCACTCGGAGTCGTTACCCATGAGACCTGTACGTAGGAAGGGGAAGGAGAGAAAAAAAAATCGCGTCGTGCGCGAGTGATTAAAAAGTTGGCGTTTACGTCCGGAGGGAGATTCTGTCTCTCCTCTGTTATCGCGAGAGTGTCTCGCTTCAACGGGTCTTTCGCGTGCGTGTTTTGGAAGAGATGGATTAGTATATCAGTTAAGTGCGCGTACCTTGTTACATTACTTTGTTTTTTTTTTGTTTACGTATAAAGTTTCGAATGAAATGTTTTAAATTTTAGCGTTAAGGAAAAGAGTAATTCGACCTGTTTTATTACTTTTTTTCATGCGAGATTATATTGAAAATTACTAGATTTTCTTTTTTAATAAGAGGAAACATTCACATTATGTATAGAAGAATTATTCTATTTATAATTTTTATTGTAACCTCGATTGTAACTGACATTGGTACTAGTAATTTAAATTTAAACATTAAAATAATGATATACTTCTATAAAATCCCGATAATCCCTTACACTTCACGAGGTGAAAAAAAAATATCAACCTCTCATAGTATAATACCTGTGGGAAAAGGCTTGGGCAGGCCATCATCCTCGTCGTCGAATTCATCCTCATCGAGGTCCTCGACGTAGTCGTACTCTCTTAACGAACGTTCCAAACGGGCTTTCTTGCCAGCGGCCTCGTCCTTCCCGACACCTTCGCCAACGGCCTCACCCTCGTCCTCCGTCACGTTCACAGGCAGCTTGTAATTCACGCGTATCTGCGTGCACTCGAACAACTCCTTGGTGCAACCCTCCCTACACGACGTCCAAGAGCAGTTGCTCGTACCTAAATACGACGCACACACATACACACAAGAAGGGATGATTTCTCACGAAATACCAAGAGATTTTTCTTTTTTCTGTTTTGTTTTTTTTTTCTTAGAAAGAGATGATCTCATAGGTTTTGAGTAAGATCTCTCGGCGTAGAAGCCATAGAGCTTTTTTATGGTTGCATTCCGAGTTTTATATTTGTATCTTGGGCCGGAGTTGTTTTGCTTAAAGATAAACCGGAGGATGTAAAAAAAAAAGAGGTAAAGTGAATGTAAGTATTCAAAGTTTTTTTATGTGGCCTTTCTATGTCAATGAGGGTATTTTAGAATGTTTTGAAACTAAATTGTCTTGATGTGAAAGCTTTTTAAAGTGCAAAGAAAAACGTCGTTGCTAGTATTTTACCCGAATTTTTCAGAAATTGCCTAATTTAAATTTTAATAAGCAGGCTTTGTTTACTCGTTTAATATTAAAGAACACGAATTGCCAAATAATTTCAGAGGCTAATTAGAACTCATTGTTTTTTTTTCTGAATTTTCAGTGAGTTTTAAATAGCTATTTGTTTGCTACTTGTTTAAGTATTTAAAAGTAAAAGACACACCATAAGTTGTCGTCAAAATATTATGATAAAACTTTTTGTCACAGAATCATAAAAAGTTCGTATATGAAAATACTCCATTATTTTAAAGCCAAGACATTTAAATAACAAAGAATTTTCGTGTGCCCACAATTACGCCAAAGAGTATAGAGGTCTTTTTGAATAAAGCAAAATATGTATAAGCTTTCTTTTTCCAACGACCATGCAAACATTAACGTTAAAAGCGTATATATAACAAAACAGCAAGAAAACCATAAACGTAGGATTTCGTTTCAATTACACTGCGCGGGCAAAATAAAATATAAGAAAGTGCGCGCACGCGACAGCAAGAAACAGAGAGTAAAGAAAAAAAAGGCCACGCACATCAAAAGACAATAAAAACCGGGACGCAACCATAAAAGAGCGATTTCGGGGAGATAATGCAACACATCCAGGATCAAAGGCCTGTGCGCTAGCTTCTCTTGACAGAACGAGGAAGAGCTAGAGAGAGAGAGGGAGGAATGAACGAACAGAGGTACACAGACATATACTCACCTACACATACACGTATATAGAGAAACAGACAGAAACCTACGACCCTATACGTACAGAGAAACTCGAACAAACATTCCGAAAGCGAGAAACCGTAGAGCGAGAGGACACGTAGACAGTGAGAAAGACAGGCGAAAAGAGGGTGCGGCGAGAGGAAGACAGAGACAACAAAACAAAGTGTGCGAGAGACACGTTGAAGGGGGGATGCGATTTCGCGCGGAAACCTCGACGTGAAGGAGCGCGAAATTGCGGCGTTTTGCGCACTCCTATATACGCGCTTGTACCGCTTTGCCGCAAGGCTTCCCCCTCTCGACGAAATTTTTCCTCTATTACTCCCTCGTTTTTTTTTTCCTTTCGCTCGTTCTCCTGTAAGTCTTGTACAATTCTCTACATTGCTTATTTAACGTATAAATTCCAAGAGCGCGCGCGCGACTGAATATTCAAATTATATTCCCGCTAAATATTTGCGTTGTTTCAGCCGCTCTCGTGCGGTTATTGTTTGTTTTCTTTCGGCTGACACAGTTTCTATATATATATGCCACGCGCGCGCAAGTTTGGCAGATGAGGTTTGCGTCGTCTCTTTGAGGCTAGTTTGTAAAATGAATAATGAAGCTTTTGTTATTTTTTTTTAATGCTAGAGGGGTAGTCGTACAAGTTGGCTTTTTTCGTCGTATATATGTTTAATTAAGCTGTTGGAATAATGCCGCGTGCGAGTTGGGATTTCTTTTGTCGTTTGTCCGCAGGTAGTGTATAACGCGTGGCGTATAATTAAATATTTTTAACTTTTTGCTTTTATAATTTTATGAGGAGGTTTAACATTAAATAATGCAAGGTAAAGAAATGTCTGTATTATATATACGCATAAATTTTTATAATCTTTTTACAACAATATTTGATAGCTGTTATCCATTAACTGTATTAAAATCCATAATTATACAAGGTTCCCACCCTGAACTTGTCGAAACGTATCTGACCCTATCAAATATTTTTTTTTTCTTTTTTTTTAGAGACTCGGTGAACGAGGTAAACCCTAAAATAACTATAAATATTCCGATTCCATGACCTTTACTATAAAACTACAACGTCTATAGTAATGAAACGAGCCGCTTTATATACGACAGCGTTCCAGAGAGTTATATAGTAGAGAGATAAAAAATCCGAATGCGCACGAGCCCCTGAGATTTCCGATTAGCTAGACCCAACGCGGGATACGCGACGGTTTGGAGACTTAAGGGCACTTTCGTACCCGGATTAGCTTTAACGCAAGCGAGCGCGCAGCATTGGCGTCATCATTTTGTCGGCGTCGTATCGCCCCGTGAATCATTTTAATAATCTTAACCCCCTCCCCCCGGGGAAAGAGGGTCAAGAAGGAATGAGGGTGCGAGAGATGTGCGTTTGAAAAGAAAACAGATTGATAGATGTGGAAGGGGGTGAAAGTTTTGGTATATGGAGATTTATTTTTCAAGAGATATTGTTGTACCTAGTGTTTTTTTTTTATTTTTTTTTATTTTGAGGTAGGAGGTATTTATGGAAGTTTGTGAATGGAGAAGCGAAACAACAGTGAATTTTGAATTGGTAATAGTAAAGTCAGAGAAAATGTTTTTTTTGTAAGGAAAAAGGGCAACATTTTTATTTTTATTTTTGGAGTGTATATTGCGTTTCAATGGGAAAATCGAATTTGGTAACTAAATTTTCTTTATCACAATATTTACTCTAGTGGGAACTGGGTTTTCTACTATGTTTTTTTAAATCTACATATTTAATAAACTGTGTTTGTGTGTATATGTGTGTGTGTGTGTGTGTGTGTGTGTGTGTGTGTAACCCAGAAAAGTTTGTAAATTCTGAAAACTCCGATAAAAATGGAGAAGAAAATATTATATATATCCAGCGAAGAAATGATGATGTAGACAGTTACAAAAGTGAGGGTGGAGAAAAATAATGTAGACTGTAATAAAAAGATGACAGGGCAAACAAAGTTAAAGTGTAGAGCAAAGAGAAATTTAACGGAAATGGAGAGAAAGAGTGCCAAATCTGATACGATAATTTTTCCTTATTTAGGTGACTCATATAATACGACGTGCAATTATTCTTTCTTCCTTAAAAATACTTTTAACGTTTTGCCTCATCCCTCTTAATCTCTTCTCTCTTTCCTCCCACTCCAAATTTAACTTTCTTCAAACCTACACAATCAAGCATCCTTCACACCTCAATCTGTCCTCAACTCAAAGAACAAAAAAAATAAATATCCACTACGATAGAAAGGTGTACGAGGGAGGGTAAGAAGAAGCAAAAGGCAAAATCGGCGTTTCTACTGGGTGTAGCCCCAGCGGAAATCAATAAAAATAAGAGGAAACCGAATCACCGGAACCTCGCCTCCTCAGCCGGCCGCCGGAGAGAATGGATAGTCAATGCTGCATGCGGGCGTGTGCGCACGCCGACGATAATGGATGATTCGTATATCGGCCGCCGCCATCGCGTCTTAATGCGAGTTTTATTTCTCTTTTGGGGATGTAAGTATATTGAAGTGGAACGCGCGAGTGACGCTGGAAAGAGGTTTAATTGCGCCTTTGGAATTTTGATTAATTTTCATGTACGTATAAGGAGTGTATGGTTTAGGATTGAAGGTGTATATAGTGTTGGATTTTAGATTGGGATTGAAGATTGCGTAGGAATGTGGTTTCATTGATTCTAAATTCAGTGTGGCTGTATAGTAAAATTTTATAGAGCATAGGAATTTCGAAATCGTAATGTATATGGTTTTGATGAACATACATTTGTTGTACTAACTATTTCGAGTTGTATTTAATGCCTTCGTTGTACGACGCACTCTAAAAATAGAGCAACCATGCAGGGAACTTGTATATATCGGTAAATGTGACTACAAGTAATAACAGGTTGTCACTTGCTGTGCTAAAATGAAAATTCCGATACATTACGAAAAGTGAATTAGAGCCGCCAACTCGGAACTGTTGACCTACTGACATAAACATTAACAGCATATACACGATTCTTATTATAACGTATCACGGAAAAAAGCTATTAACAGTGTCTCTCTCTCTCTCTCCCTAAGAGTAGCTCGTACTTAAAACTGTGCAATGTACTTACTTTTTACAACTTCATGATTTACGGCAGCAAAGAGTTCAACAATGTAATAATAACTTCATATGTGAGACGCACGCGCGCGCGCACGCTTTAGAACGAAATTATCAGTAACTATAGTTCAACACGATTCAACACATATTATTTTCATATATAAAATGATATAGCTGCAGGAAAACGGTTCCCTTTTTCATTAAAAATTAATGTTTTAGACATTATATATTAATTACTATATGCATTAAGAAACGTATATAATTCATTTGAACAATATCGATTTAAGAAGCCGTATGATAATTTTGTCCAGGTTCAAAGAGATATGCGTTGATGAAATTAAAACCACACATAAAATTTATGCCAGAGCTAATGATTATAAACTTTGCAATAATTTTATATACCGTTACGAAATTGAATGAATTTTTCTCTATATATATATAGATATGCGCTCTATAACCAGTCACATAAATAGAGTTAAATCTACTACAACAAATAAACGGTCCTGATCTCTGCGTTTGTAAAATTCTCGCTATACAGCGAAAACAAGAACGTCAAATATTCGAAAGTAACCACGGCGACAGATCGAAAACGTGGAACACACGCGCATGTACAGCGTATAAGTCTATAATATATATTCTTTCCATTTCCTCACTCCCGCACGAAATCTCTCCACAACCGCGCACTCTTCTGTCCACGTATAGAAAAAGGGGAAAAACGAGAGGGAAAAACGACCAGCCGTAGAAAGTATAAGGGGTAGGAGACGTCAATTGATTATCCCACTATTTCCCAACGCTCTCTTCCTTCTTCTTTCACCAGCACATCGAGTGCGGAACGAATCTTCCTTTGCGCATGCGAGAAAAGAGAATGAGCGTGAGCAGTTACACACGCGATTACATACACGAGTCTATATTTACACCCGTTAACTCGAACTCGCGCGCTATACGTATAATATATATACTGCCATACCACAAGACGACAAGATTCTTATTCGCTATAGGCAACCCACATACACACATGTGGCTTCTCTTTCAAAGTTCGAGTATAGGCCAAGGCATGTGTATGCGTGTATGTCTTGAGCGACTTTTCTTTTTCTACAGTCAGCTAACGAGGTGACGGTTTGTGTAATCCCCTATCTATCTATATATATATACACCGCTTGAGATGCGTGTATATAAGAGGTACACACGTTAGCGTCCTTGGATATATAAATTAAACGAAGAGGAGGAGTAAGCAGCAGCAGCCACCCTCGATGCGCTTTTTAATTTGCCTGATTGAAAGAGCACTGCGCATGCGACGACAACGACGGCGTCTTTTACACGAATATATATATATATATATATATATAGGGACGACCTTATACTTGACCTAGTTAATACTTATGCCAAACATGGCGAAGAGATTGCTGCGGTGTGCATGTATGTATGTATATATACATTGGTATGCATTCAATGTTCGATCGTCAAGATTATCTCTCGCGAAAGGAGTATTTCGGGAATTTTAGCGAGCCACTGCTATTTGATTGGGTTATATGAAGTCCGAGTATAGTGTGTGTATATATATATATATATATATATATATCTGTTTGGTTTGTGAGTATATTAGCTGATGAAAAGCCTAGAATAATTGGCGAATTTGTTGGCGAAGAGTAATGTGTCGTGTTGAATTGAGGTTTTTCTGATTCGAGTATTGATTGGTTGAAAAATGATTGGATGTCGGTTTAAGGAGGGACGGCGAATATATTCGCAGATAATGAGAAATATTACTAGGTGTAGGATATTTTAAATATTCAGAGGGGAAAATTCTTGGGAATTTTACAAGCCGTTTTTATAAAATCGTAATTCCTAAAAATAGCGTTCCATATTAAATATAATACTTTTAATTTATGGAGAATTTAAGATGAAATTTTCAAAATAACTTGCTTTGTAAAATTAGGTTATTCGAATTTTTAGATTGAACGCATGATCGATAAACAACTTTAATTTCTATCAGCAGAATATTACATGCTATATAACGGTGATATACCGTTTTCGAGAATTTCAGTTATTATATCAACAAGGCAGGTTCCCCCATACTTTTATAGGTAAAATATAGTTATCGGAAATCGATTAAGTGCTTTAATAAAATGTATCCCGCTTCGAAATAATAAATTGAATATTAAATTAGACTCTATATATAATTATAATTAAAAATAAAATGACGCAGGAATGTACGACGCATTATTTTAATTATTTTTTATATCTCAACCATCATTAAAGTATAAGATATTTTTCGAAAAAAAAAATAACATTTTCGTATACCTACCATCCCAGCGCTTAGCATAATTATAAATAATATAAATTTAATTTAATATAAATTAAAAATAATTTAACTTTACACGCGTATGTAGGTTACAACGTATATACACTCCGCGCCAACTCACACCCGAGAGCAAACATTTCTATTTATAACGAACGCGCGAGTGGGTTCTCTATCAATAAATGAAAAATAATTCGATATATCTGGAATCAATAAAAAAAAAGGTGTACAATAGACCACCACTGATGCGAAAACGCCTTTCCACAAATAGAGCCACTTTTTGCCGGGGGGGGGGGGGGGGGGAGTGGGTACAAATCCCGGCTCTACGGCGTTTGGGTTTGCCAAAATATTTCGGCACTTCGATGTTCGGCGAAAACCGCAGGCTTACTCTCTCTCTCTTTCTCTCTCTCTTTGCTCGCCTACGTACTTTTTTATAATCAAGTGAATAAAATTTGGCAGACCGAGAGAGAGAGAGAGAGAGAGAGAGAATTTTGGTCCCCGAGGCCTTCATAATTCACTCGTTGCGAAATCACGTTTTCTCGTTATATGCCTATACGCTCGACGAAAAATCCTCAAGGGGTCGAATTAAGATTTTATTGGTTTTTATTGTACTGGAGAGTGGACGGGTTTTCGGATTTTTCAGGTTTCTCGAAATTCATTTTTGTGGATCGCGAGTAGGTTTGTATAAGTGTTAGAAATAAAGAGATGTGAAGAATAGATTTGAAACGAGAGTATTATAAAAAAATTTAGAAAAAAAATCATAAAGTTTTTTAATTATATATGTATAGATATATGCAATTTGAAACATTTAGAAAAAAATTCCAACTACTATCTCTCATTTGTATATATCGTACAATCCAATTATTTTTAGTTTTCCTGAATGGACATCTTAAAGGCTGCACTCCGCATCATAAAAGTCATGTAAATGTATGTCAAGTCAATTTACATTATAGAAAAATCTCTTCCTCTTCTACCTTTATTCCAACCTATATAACCGACAACACAATTTTTCCCAAATCTCTACTACTCCACAACCACTCACGATCCTCGAGGGCCAAAACTCTCTCTCTCTCTCTCTCTCTTCACTGCTATCGCAAACTTGAGATAAGGGGCCAATAGCGCGATTGTCGCCTTGCGGGACGCGATTGTTAGTCGAGCTATAATCGCCAACTTCCATAGTAGCGCACCGCGGCTCTGTTATATATTGTACCGTGCTTTCACCGCCGCGTCACACTCGACACACTTCCTATTGAGCGAGCTGTGAGACCGCAGTGGACGACACGGCAATTGATTAATCGAGTGCTGCCGTCGGTTCCCTGTAAAGACGGAGATCGCCTCGTTTGAGTTTGAGGGATTTACCCGTTCCCTCGTTACTCGAACTTGTGTATGGAGGAGAGAAGTGAGAGATGGCGTTTCGTCTTTGCCAGAAGTTTCAACATTACGATATGTACTAATGGCGCAGTTCGGAGAGTTTTAGGGTGGAGAAAGGCTTGTTGCAGCGGTGAGGTTATTGCCGCGTATATGGTTAATTGATTTTAATGGGTTGGGTTTTGCCACTGGTGTTCGTATAAGGGTCGAGGTAAAGGGTTTTGTTAGAAGCTTTGGTTTTGTGCTGCTTTTGAGTTGTAAAGTATTTTAATTAGTTGGAAGGTATAAGCAATTTTTTTGTGATTTAATTTTAGGTAGAGTTGTTAAATATTGTTGAGTCATTTTGTTGTAATTGCGTAAACAAAGTTTAAATGAGTAAAATAGTTAACAAATACATGTAGAATTATTTAGATAAGCTTTCGGTGAGTATTTTGTAACTTTAAAAAAGAAAACTTTGTTAAACTTTGCCACCCTAGTGTTTTCCCTAAAAATAAAATGTTTGCCAGTAAAAACTTTTTCACAACTTTTTGCGCTCAAAATATTTCTGGAAAAAAAACTCAAGAATACAGCTACCTACATACTGTTTCAGTTATTTTCGTATATTTTTTTTTAAACCTTACAATTAATCCGAATAAATGGAAAACATCCGAAACATTTAATAACTAAGCTTGTAACATCTGTACTCAAACCAACGTAAGTATCATTATATTAATACAAAACATTTCGAAGCTCCCGTGAAAATTACGCAAATCAGATGATTATTTATCTTCGTTCAGCTTAATAAATTCACGCTCGAAAAACGATTATACATATCGACTCTATAGAGTGCCGCTACCATTCACTTTATAATTCCATCACTAAAATCCGCTGTTTCATTCAAAATAATACCGAGATAATTCCGATCGCTTTTGTGCCAAGGATGGGAAATAAAATTGTAGACAATAATTGAGTGACCGAAGATTACGTGCCGAAAGGCATTGATGAAGTACCGGATTCAGCGGGTGGGATATCGTGACGGTCGAGCGCCTGAAAAGAAAGTGATTGCAATCTATACAGTATAACGGATTTAGTAGACGGTATATACAGTTATAGATTACAAAGCATGATTTTAGTTTGAATCCTTAGGAACGAACGATAAGTCAATACGAAATTCAGTGATATAAAATCAATATATAATATTTATATCCCTATACTAAATGTATTGTAGGCAAACTCATTCACTATGATAATACTGAGTGTATGTATCAGTGTATGGGTTCAAAAATTAGATTTCATATAATTGCAGTATGGATTAACTTTGAATCGTAATTTTAAATAATATTTGTTGTGTAATTCATATTCGAGAACATATTATATTCGCGTACCGGACTGTTTACCCTCTATGTTACGATTAAACTGCAGTAGATCTGAAGAGAGAATATCAGATACAACATCGCTGTAGTACACTATAGGCATGTAAGAACCGCTAGCGATTTCACAAAATATTTATAGGTTAGATTTCCAAGTAATTGTAAAGTAACGCAGACTAAAGAAGTTCCAAGAATAACATTATGACTAATGTTGAAAGTAATTATAAAGTACGAAATTATATAATGTAATATAAATGATAATCTTGATAAGTTGGCCAATTATTTCTATAATAAAAGAGCCTTAAAGCTTATATCTATATATGTGTTTCTATTGAAATACTAACTCGCGAAGGGATATACACGTAAAGTATTGATGAAACATGGTCTTGTTGAGATAGCACGATCATTGACTTTTTACAGGTTAAAACTCTAAGGCCGCTATAAATATTTCGCGAAGTCGTGTGAACTCGAAGTTTCTATAGCACAGGGCGTTTCGATGTGTGCAAACACTCTTTATTATTATTACTCGGCCGGGGTAAGAATTATCATATATACCGGTCACAGTCTGTCCGAGAATCTTCTAGGACATGTTTAGTCTGGTAAGTCAGTTCTGCTGTGCCGTGAGGGCTTAATGAGGCCAATTATCATTTTTGTTCTAGATTCTATTTGGCACTTTTATAAAATGAGAGGTAAAATTGTAATATTTTTATAATCGATAAATTTATTGAAAACTGATTAAAGAATAATATTTACAAAATGATTGTAAAAATGTTATTAGAAACTTCAATAGTTATTGTTGGACGTTTCATTAAAGTTCAAATCGTTATAGATGTAGAAGTCATCGTTATTGGTAAATTATTTCGAACAGTCTATATTTTGTTGAGGGATTCAAAATGAAATCATAAAAGTAAATAAAATATTTGCTCTCGCCGTTTCTCAGATATAACAACAATAAGCTTCTATAAAAATGCACTCGATTAATCGATTTCCGATTAAAAAAAAGAATGTTGAAATATTTTATCGTCCAAGAGAAAAAATATCCGTGTATTAATAAAATTTACGATAGCAAGTATCTATATACGTCAGTAAATTTAAAATCAAATAATTCAAAACCCAACTGAGCACCCAGTTTTTCACGTAAAACCTAATATCATCTATCAATCACAATCGGATCTTGCTCACACCCAACCGCAAGAATATGTATAGATACACCCACACGTATTCACGAAGACACACGTAGGAACGTCACTCAATGGGAACACACACACATACACACACCTGAATCGTCGATAAAAAATGAATGAACGAGCTACGGCATAGCCTAGCCCACAGGTCCTGGAAAAAGAAGCCGTGCGCGCGCGCTCACGTTTCCCATATATATACACGAGCCAAGTATAACAGACGCCGGGGCGAAAGTGGAAGGAAAGAGAGAGAGAGAGAGGGAGAGGGAGGAGAGGAAAAAAAGGCCTGCAGAAACAAAAGGTCTTGGCGCGAGTATCAGCGGAGACGATCGACCTTGAGCGGTGAGACCTCGCGAGCGAGCGAGCGAGCGCGAATTTCCAGAGATCATGCACACACGACATCGAGAGAAAGGAAAAGAAAGTGAGAGAGAGAGAGGGAGAGAGAGAGAATGGGTGGGTATAGAGAAAAGGGAGACGCGAGACGATACAGTCGCGTGTCGCCGGGTGACAGAACGTGGGATGGGCGAAATCTTAGATGTGAGACCTTTGCTGATATGTACACGGTTTAAATTATCTTTATTTCTGAACATGTTTAAGTATAATGTACTTATATGAGAAGCAAATGCTGTTGATTCAAATGGCTTCAATATTTTAACTTAAAGGTTCTCATGAAAATTTTCAACCTCTGCTTTTTAAAACGAGTTTTATTTCTATAGAATTGAAATCCGTTTGTACTTTGGTATTTAATTTATATTTTATAAATATTTATAATTCTGAAAATTCCATCTTTTATGGAACAATAAAACTTTTCATTAAGTCGAACAAAACTTATAAAGTAAATGAAAAACGAGCAGTATAATAATAGATGATTTTAATGTCGATCACAAACCTTGAAAAGTTAATAATATGTGTGTCAAACAGTTGTGACATTAAAATGTCAGATTACCACAAAATTACAAAGTAGATAAGTTTATTTTGATGTTTAGAACTATTAGTAGGATAAAAATAGCATCGAAAACATTAAAAGTTTCTCGTTTGTAATATAGGTAATAATGATGATTTTATCTCAACATACTATATTGTACATAGTTTTTTTATCTATTGAACTCATTCCGTGTACGACAGCATTTCTCATTGAATATTTACTACATAAATGTAATTTTATTGATTTTAGGAATCTATGAAACTTAATATTATGTAGATATCTTAATTCAAACAACAACGAAAGCTGAATATAAAGATAAACATATATGTTTTTATAATAACATTCGACAAAATGATCAAAGAGCATGAAACTAAAAGCTTGTTCAAATCTTAAGAAGGTAGATTTTGACAATTTTACGATTTTACCCATCTTTCAACACTAGTGAAAACATTCATCTCATTAATCAAGAAAAATCACACTTTATTTTGCACTTATTTCTGCTATACTTTTATTAAAACCAATTATTTTATCAGCTACCCTTGTGTAAATTCGTCTATCTCGAAATGAACCCACTGTTAGTAAATAAGTAAATAGTTAATGGCCCTGGTAAAATGCCTTTTTCTCTTTTATTAGATCTAGTAGATAAGGAGTAGAATGGTATAACCTCTAAATTTACGTTATAAGCTTTCTTATAGCTTACTAAAATCTAAACAATGCACGTAGATAGTCTTTCCTAGATAAACTGATTAACTTTAATACCACTATAATACTCAGGAACACGCTTGTGCTAGTCTTTAAATAACTCATTCTATTTTTTAGTTTATTAAATATTTGTAATTTTCATTTTAGAGCAAATGTTTAATATAAATAGCTGATTATTAATTGCAAAATGTTATGAATTTCCATCAGGGTATATAGATGTAATTATTATAGATAACTCTATATTGTTATAATGTTATCTTGATTGTAAAAAAAAAATAATTGGTAATAATAAAAATATCAAACACATATTAGTGTAAAAAGGTTCGTGCTTGGTAATGAAACAACAACAAGAAGTATTGATAAAAATAGAGATGAAGAAGAACATTGAAAACATCGAATGAAAAAGATAATTCCGAAATAATACAGAACTGCGCAAGTAATTACAAATAATAAACATTCATAAATAATTGGTCACTTAAAAACAGACATGAAAAATGAATTTACATTAATTATATAATTTTCTAAATTAATTTAAAAAAATGGAGAAAAGCTGAATTTACTACTCAGTATAAATTATCAGATAACAAAATTTTCTTCGTTAAGTTCTGCCCTAATAATTAAATTAAAAATACTCTCAAGCTGAAGCTTTTCCACTGCAAATTATCACATTACTCCACACAGTTCGGTATTTTTCCCGGTACCAGTTAACACACAGAAAGTCAGAAAGACAGTAAGAGAGAGTATAAAAAAACAGAGGCACACACAAATTGAAAAAGAGAACAACGAGAAACATCGGGGGGGAAACGAGGACAACAAAAACAACGTAGATTTCAACGTGTGGAAGTTATGGTCACCTCTCCTAGACTCGACGTCGATGGTGATACACTCGGCAGGCCGCGTGTCGAACTGCATGAAGATGGTGGTGAAGGCCGGATCGATGACGAACGGCACCAAGAAGAGGAAGGCGAAGAGGCTGAAGGTGCCGAGGAGGATGAAGAACGCGGTCGTATAGAATAGCAGCTTCTGCAGCAGCGTCTGCTTGTCGATAGTGGCTTCCGCTTCCATTGTCTCGGAACTGGTGGAGCTTTACCGCCACCGCCGTCGAGCAGCAGCAGCAGCTTTAGCCGCCGTCGTTGCCCGCCTCGTTCGCACCGCCACCTTCTCGTCGTCTTCTTCTTCGTCGTCGTTGTTGTTATTGCCCTCGGCGTCGTCGTCGTCGTCGTCGTAGCTGATGCCGTACCGCTACTGCTACCGCCGCCGCGGCTGATCCGCAGCGGCAGCTCGTTCCCTCGTCCTCGTCGTCTTCGTCGACGTCCCGCGTCGAGGAGGCCGGCGATCTATAGATGGTTCGTACATTGCGAGAGTCCAGGTTATATTCGCTGTCACGTGGATATACCCTTATATATAGGGGGGGTCGTGAACGAGGTTGCGTGTGATGGGTTGATGAGTTGTGACATGGGAGACGGACGTTGTTTATTTTATATTGATTTTGGCTGTTGTGAACCGGGGATTTCAGCGAAAGTGAATTACTTTTGTTGCTGCTGACGTGAAGGAATAAATTTTAGCTAGATATTATACTGTAATTTATTGGTTCGGCTGTATATTGATTGGCCAAAAATATTGCTTCGTTTAATTCTATACCTGAAAAGTTTAATGTTGTACAACAAAGCACGTATTTATTTTACTACGTTATTGACGTTATAATATAAATATTATTTCGATTAGTTATGGGTCACTCACGCAATCTGCAAATTATACATGCAAATTTTAATCGTAACTTGTATTATAGTAACTTTTAATGAAAATTATTCTTGAGTTTATGCATATGTCATGTTAATTTAATTCGTTTTATACAAGAAAACTATTGTTTTTGCAACAAATAATAAATATCTATAACTAAAAAATGACATTCAAAGTATATCTACTGCTATATAATTACAAAATCATGTTTACATCATTATCGACGAATAAATATGATTATTCGTGCAATTTGAGTAAATCAAGATGTTGGGGTATGAATAATATTCGGAGTTTCTATGAATGATATAGATGATGGTGATGTTGACACAAATCTATATGTTACGGTGAGGGTGCGCATAAAAGTGTATATAGATTAGAAGGAAATCGATGCCTTTTCATAATCGGAAAACTGTTGCTTTCATCTCAAGCATTTTTCATCTTGACCTTATTTTCCAAAAAATTTATTCTATTCGTTCATATTAATATGCAATATGCTTACAATTAAATAAATATATTTAACGTGTATAATGCTGACTATGTCATTTAAATCAATCATGTGACCACCATTAATCAATTTTCTAAAATTGAATTAACTACCAATATATAAACTTGTTCCAAAATTTCATATTTTCCTCTAATACTTTTCCAGATAGCACATTACGATCCGTAACGTGGCGCACGGATAAGCGCAAAAAACTCTCTTATCAAAAAGGCCTTATTCCCCGCCAATAAATTTGCCCGAACTTCTCCGACGCTTATATGCTACAGTCGAAAGGAAAAAAAAACAACAGAGCACCTTCGACCATACCACTAGCGAACCTCACGCACGACAATTAATCATTCGAGTCGTTCTCTTACACCATGAAAGTCTCGATCCCCACCGGTGGGCATATTAATCCTCAAGAGCTCGGACCTGTCGCGTTCGATCTTCAGCCTTTTCCTTTTTGCTCTATCTCTGCTTTTCTATAGGTTGAATTAATTCTTTTTTTTGTCGCCATCGAAAAATTACTTCTTATAGATTAACGATCGAATGGTTTCATACTTTTACGAGGCCGCTTTGTCACGTCAACTTCTTTTCGCCGTCCTGGCGCATCTCTCGCGATAAGCGTCCGGCCGAGTTATATACCCGCTTCCCAGTTCTCAAAGTTGTTAGTTAACCTGCATACCGGCTGGTATATATTGCATACACGCATGGATGCCAGCCTAGCTAGCCAACAAACTCGCGCCTGCATGGCTAAAAGCGCGCGGCGACGTCGAAACGAGAGTTATAGTTTCACATACTTTTGCACGTTTTAAAATAGAGTGCGGGTGCGCGGGGAAGGAGAGAATTTTTCGGCTGGATTTGATTTTGAGTAATGTTGGTAAGATTATAAATACCTGCTACGAATCTTTTGCTTTTTTAAACTTATATTGTTTTTGGGTAGCTTTTTCTTAATTGGAAATAACAGATTAGCACTCTCTAAAGCTGAATAAGTGAAAAATCCACTAAAAATTAGTTAAAATTACTCCACCGAAACATTAGTGAGTATTCACTAATTCTTAGAGGAAATATCCACTATTCAAAATAGTGAAACTCCTCTTTTTTAATTAGTGAATAGTTTTATGTATTTCCACTAAGAATTAGTGAATATTTACTATATTACAAGTGAATATTCAGTAATGTTCCAGTGGAGAAATTTTAACTAATCTTTAGTGGATTTTTCACTAATACAATTTTAGAGAGTAGACTTTGATAATTAGCAAAAATTAAAAATTGTTAGAAGTACCGAAATTCAGATTTTATATATAAATATGATACTATATATTATAAAACAAATAAAAGACTCAGTTTATAAATACTATATACAAATGTTTTTTGAGCGTCAATGCAATATCTTTATGTGACTATAGTCATCTTATCTACTCTCTAAAGTTGAATTAGTGAAAATTGCTCCACCATTGCAATTAGTGGAAAAAAATTACTAATTTATTAGTTGTTACGAATGGAAGCTTCTAGAATAGTATAAATATTCACTATGTGATTAGTATTTCTTTGTAAACTACTAATCAAATTAGTAAAAAATACAAATTAAATTAGTAGTTTTATGAAACTACTGAATGAAATAGTAAATATACACTAATAAATTGGTAGTTTTTTTCACTAATTAAATTGGAATGGGGTTCACTAATTCATCTTTAGAGAGTATATACGCAACTTTTATCTCACCAAACCCAATTTTCCAACATCCACGCGAGTACTCTCACAGAAACCAAGCCTATATATATAATACAACGAATTCCACCGCGAGACCGCTCATTACTGACAACCACCTCTGACAAAGACGCGGCAATAATTCCATCATCCGTTTCACGTCCACGTCCCCACATACCAAACACTGAATTCCAGAGCCACGATTAGTTAACCTTTCCCCTCCTCCCATACTCCATCGTTGCAATTCCACTGCAAATAATCATCAACGCTCGTCCTCTCCAAGTGGAAAACTTTCCCTCCGCGCTTATTAAAACTGCGGTTTGCTCTGAGCTTATCAATCGTACATGTAGGTCGGGGTCGTGATTCGCGGAGGCTCAGCACTCACATAAAAGTTTTTAACGCGACTGAGTAGCGTACGTAATCGGTTGTAGGCGTGGTCTACAGACATATATATAGACTTCGGCACTCTCTTTCCGGCTAATTGACATCGGTGGTACTACTACGCGAGCAATAGAACAAGTATATATGTCCGATGGTTACAGGAAAGTAATTGTTTAGCGTCGAGTGTATAGATGAATTCTTGTGAAGAAGAATTAATTGGTATGGTAGTACGTTAAGTTCTTTTAGCGTCTGGGTAGGAATTAATTATGTAGAGTATCTGTGGGTAAGGAGAAAAAATGGATAAAGTCAGGAAAATCTCTAACTATGTTTGAATTTCATTTTTAACGATGGATTGTAAAATTACTGACGGAGTTCCTAGTTATATGTACTGCTAATAAAGCATCGAGTCGACTGGTAAAAATAGTTTTCTCGTGTCTTATCTTTCATAAACGTCAGTTCTATTATCAAAATAATACGAAAATAGAAAAGTTTTTAATTGATTGGTTACCGATGGTAACATAAATTTCTAAAAATTCTATAACGTTATTGAAATTTATTTTCTGTTTTGACAACGTATGTACAAAAAAAAATTGTTTTCACAATGCAAACGAAAATGAAAGACAACAACAATACGAACCCTGCATAAAAGAGACTTTCAATTCCGTTATATTGAAGATACCCGAAATAGCCACATAAAAACGTCGTTATTCGCATCGACGCGAATATCGCCTCGCTCCACGGGCGCTCATTCAACTCAATCAGACGCACTTAAACCGGCCTCTCCTCTGCATTTACGAAAATAAAGCCCATACTAACGCTTCGCCGTTTGGTCTCCCCCTATATCCATTCCTCTCACACACGCACACACACACACACATGTAACGCGTGGACGCAAGCATAAATTGATTTCATTGATTTATCCGTATTTTTAGAGAGCGAATCCAGTCCTACGTCCTTTTTTTTCTCTCATTCGACCCTTCCTTCGTCTGTTTTTTTTCTCTCTCTTTCAAAAGGAGGTGAGGAGGGGGAGGGTGACATGACGATTTTTCGTCGCGCGGATTGAGTTTTAAGCTATTCTAAGCCGCTGCGGCCAAATTTATGAATGAGCATCGATCCGTTCGCTTTCAATATATAGTCTATATGACGTGCAATGGTGGAACCCCGGAGGTTCGTCGTATACGTACATACATTCGTGGCGAATGGCGGTACTCAGTGATGGATTAGGTTTAATAATGTAGATAAGATTGCCATACGGTACGTATATGTATATATGCGTGGGAGGTGACTGTGATTTGTTGGGCTCGCTGATTATCGTGAATCGAGGTTGTGTATAATTAACAGGATCTTTTTATATTTAAATGCAAGTGAACAGTTCGGTTGATTTAATCGGATTCTTTTAGTAGTAATGACTGTAATTGGTCGGACGCTTACTGGAAAATTTATATGCGAGAAACCGAATGACACATTAACAATAGTTAAAATTTCGTCGTTTTATCAGAGAATTAGTATTTTTCCGTTGTTCTTTTAATGTAATATAGATTTTACGTGACTTGTGAAACTATATTCCTAGTTCTAAAATTATCTAAAATGTCTACCTACCAGATTGGAGTCTATAAATGACTTGTAACACGCGCTTGCAATAAATCACTGATTTCAAATTTTATAACATAATTAAAACGACGGCGTTATCGTTGGAATTACGCATTTTCGTTGTACTCATATTAAATATGTATTTTTAAAAAGCAAATATAATCACGCTTATTCGTTTACATTATCGATAATGTTTATTACAAACACTTTTCCTTTTCATAAAGTTACTTTTTCAATTGTGAAAATATTTTTTCGCTACGACCAATTAATTTCTCGACATACCCAATTACTCAAATTCATTAGAATCCCTGTTTCATTTAATCTAGCTAAATTCCTTGTTTAGTCACTTTAATCAAATGTGCAAAAGAAAGAAAAAAATGAAAAATCAAAGCTGTCTATCTCTACAAAACCTCCTTAAAAGCTCACGAAAGCTTCGACATCCTATCACACGACTCATTATCCAATCTTTTTTTCAACCGGCATCGTTGCGCCAAAATCCTTCTCTCCCTCTCGCTATTAGCAGCAATTTGTCGATCGATACTCCCGAGGATCTTATAAACCTGCCTCGTCCCCACCCGCGCACGCGTCCACCTTCGTTCTTCTTTGACCCGCACGTTTAGCCGAGAATACATCGGTGTATTTTCAAGCCGGTAGGAGACGAAGGAGGAGGAGAGAAAGCGTGAGTGAATAATTAAATGATTCTGGTGACCGGTGCAGGCTACTTTCGAGTTCGAACCTCGTCCTTTTGGGGTATTTTTGCGGTTGGTTGCTAGAGAGAGAGAGAGAGAGAGAAGCGAATGCGCGCAGGGGCGACGAGTACGAACGTCACGAGTTTTGCTCTGTTTCGGGATGGATTAAGTTGGAAAGTTGGTCGTGCCGTTTCAGAATAACGAAGAATTTCACGATACCGAAATGTTGGTAATTTTAACTGAAATTAATTTTAGAAGGCTTCTTTGCTATTTTCATAAATGTTAATTTAGACTTTTTTTCAGAGTTTTCTTTTTCCAACTTTTAAAACTTTATTGATATGGTTAAAGTTAGTTAATGTCTTTTGATGAATTAAATGTTATTTTTCATTTTTTGGAAAAAGTTTATATAAAGTAGAACTTTTATCGAATAATGTATAATTTTATCGCCATGTCTAGGGAGTCGTTATAACTTAAACAACTCGTTCTACATGGTAAACAAATGGTTGACGTGATTTATTATTGCTTATCAATAAACTGAACTTTAAACCTCGTAATATCTAAATAAATTAGATATAATGTCTTTTTAAAATTCTAATCGTAATATAATGAAAGCATATCAGTAAGATTCAAGTACATATTACTAATACATATTACTAATACTATTCAAGTACATATTACTAATTTCATAATACTTGTGAGTTATTAAGAAGAGTTATACAAGAGTTTTCAGATTAATATTATAAAAATAATTCTCACTTCTCCTCATCAACCCTTTGAGGGGCACGTTTTTACTGAAAAATCAGCGTTTTTTTGAATCAATTGTTTATAACAATAAAAATAACAACTCAGTTGGCCTGATTTGTGTTGATGATTACATAAATTACTCATCAGGTCAGAAAAGGATTTACTTTAGCTTAAAACCTCAAACCTTGAATGAAATAAATAAAAAACGAATATACGATAGGTGTCGAATATACTTGACACCGCCCCTCAAAGGGTTAAATTGTTTCGTCACCCTATCTCGTCATAATTATTATTTAACTTTAGTAACAACATCCAATTTATCACAAAATTTATTTTCTACACTGATCATCAGTTAATTCTAACATTACCACATAATATTTATGCATCAATTTCATTCTAATATTTTTAACTTGATATGGAAAACTTGGAGATATTTTTTAAATCCATTGCTATTGGAATTTTTGCCTTACGCATGAATGCACAATGAACATTGTTTTCTCAATAATTAACTAACGTGACCTTTACTGCAGATTCAATCGAACGATCTTCGTTATTTCTACACGCACGTCAACGTGAATTTAAAAAGTAACGTTGCACTCGGATTTATTTAAAGTGAAACCCATGTAAGTACGTACTGAAACGTGACAAATTGATACATCACCTAAATGGTATCAACACTATTATCCAATAAATTTACTAAACACTTTATCGTTGCAAAAAAGGATTACAAGCATTGCTACGATTTCGTAGTGTAGAACATCTAGGATTACAAGCACAAATTGAACACATTTTAGTTTTAATCAACGTACACGCTTTCTACTTGCGACTTATTACATTGAATACCATTCCACGCGTACCAGCAATAATAATAAAATCAAAATAAACACGGACGATTCGTTACTTTCAACCCAAAATCTCACAATTTTAGCTCTCTTTCTCTCTTCTGTCAAAGCAAACTTTTAAAATTCTCATTTACCCTGGCCGCGAAAGTTAACGACCACGGTATATTATATATATTTACAAACACCGAACACGAAGCAGCGTTACGCGCGTGCTAATTACTTTTGAAATTTCCACCTCAACCTCGACATCACCGCGAACAAGAAAGAGAGAGAGAGAGAGATACACGTACATATATATATATATATATATCAATAGCATGAGTAGTATAACCATCAGTATATAAGGTCATACCACGCGAGTTATACGTTCATTCCCCAAATTCGTCACGAAACCACTACATCGCGGCTCACCGAAGCCTTTCGCAATTCAGCCTCGACCTCGTATCCTCCCCCACAAAACTTCCAGGCAGGATGGTAAAAATTTCTCCGAGCTCCACCTTTGGAACCTCCTTCCCTCTCGCTCACTCACTCCCTGCAAAGAGAGAGAGAGAGAGAGGGACAGGGAAGATATCCAATTTCGCGGAAACGAGTGTGGTGGGTTCACCTCGTATGTGTTTTATATGAGATAAAGTAATACATGTGTATGGGATGTGTATATCGGTGTATTACTACTACTACTACTACTACTACTACTACTACTCTACCCCCTATGAAGCGGCAGTTAAGCCGTCGTCGTAGCTGGGGCAGCAGAAGCCCGTCGTCCTCGGCCTCTTCCTATGGCCCCTCTTCATTCTGCTGGCTTTGCTCCCCTGACCTCCGCCACTTCCAGCTGCAGCTCTTCTTCCTCACGTACACCTGCTCTTTCCTCCAAAACGTTGTGGGTACACACTTCTATCTCTCCCTCTCTCTCTCTCTCTCCCTTTCTCACATATCTCTCACTCACGCTCTTTTCTCTCTCTCTCTCTTTCTATATTGCGGCACTAAACTTTTTCCTTTGACTTCACAAACGTTAAACGCGCGTGCAAGTCACACACGAATCGCCAGCCAGGTGTGTTCGCTCCTTTTCTCAGCACACCGCATGGCGCGATCGACTGGGCATCATCATCACCACTGCCACCACCACCACCACCACCACCACTACTGACGACGACGACGACGACCTTCTCGTTTTTCGCGCGTGTGTACAGAGAGGTAGAGTAGAGTGGATTGAAAGTAGCGCACAGTAGCAGCGGCACGCGCGTACTCTCCTCTCTCTCTCTATATACTATCCACTACTCGCACTCTCTCACGAGCGCACATCACACGCCGCCTCTTGCTGCTACTGCTGCTGCTGCTGCAGCGCGCACTACTTGCGTACACGTATACGTGCGTACTTATACGCGTGTGTGTCTCTTTCTCTCTCTCTCTCTTAGTGTATATGTATGTATATAGAAGTGTGTGTGTGTATATACGCGCGTGTGACCGTGTGTCGGACGACGGTTCCCGCCGCGGGCCGACGACTGAGCTTTTGGGCGAGCTTATTCCCGCTCCCGCGCGTGCCGAGTGTTCGTCGGTGCTAGAGTGAGATAGAGAGAGGGGCCGAGAGTGGCGCCGCCCTCAGGCCACCGAGCGCAACGAATCGACCACCGCCGACGACGACGCGCACGCTCACGGGGGTTGCTGCTGCTGCTGCTGATGCTTTTTCTTTTTCGCTCCCCTGGCGTACCAGTGTGCCGTTGCTGCTGCTGCTTTTTACACGGAGGTGGAGGGGGAGGAGAAGAAGAAAGAGGAGGAGGAGGAGGAGGAGGTAGAGAGAGGGGAGATTTTCAGGAGGAAATTTTGGGTTTTACGGGGGCGGTAGCTGAGAGGTCGCGTGGGGACGTGAGACGAGGGAAGTGGAGAAGGAGGTGGAAGATTGTTTGCCAAGGAGCGGAGGAGGAGAGAAAGGTATCTTGTCTCTCTCTCTCTCTCTCTCTCTTGGGTTCTCTTTTGCTCTGGTCAATGGAGAATTTGTAGGTCAGAGGAGAAGGAGGAGGATCGGTGATGGGGGTTCGAAATTACTTTTGCATGCCTTTGGGCTTGATGGTAGGATGGATTGTGTGGAGATTTTTAATGAATACGGGTTTCGAGGTACGGTATGAGCGATTCGAAATGCTGTAATGATGGTATTGAATTGGATATAATGGACGGGACGGTATTCTTAGCAGAATACCTTTATTTGGAAGATATATTATACAAGAAAGATGTGTACCAGTCTGACTATACTTGAAATTTTCTACTTCAGGAGCATATATAAGTACTATTGACAGTGATCGATTTATATTCTTGGCAAGAAATCTGAGTATTCTTATTTAAGAACAATGAGTCTTTCATATCAGACATTGGTCAATTGAAGATAATACTAGTTACATTTCAAAGAAAGATAATTTAGTGACAGAGAATATACGAAATTTCTTTTCAAGAACTGAATTAACATCGAATATAGTAAAAGTTTCAATTATACTAATTATGGAACGACCAATATCAAATAATCTTTCATATCGATGAATCCTATATATATATGCCGACACATTTGTCCCCGATGTCTCTCAGCCTCTTTTGATTTCGACAATTTTCCGAATGTGCCGAGCGCATTGCTTTCAGCTTAACCCCCTTTTTTGCTATTGCTTTTACCGCAAACTGTTGACGGAGTGTCGCACCGACGGAACAAGCGGCAGCGGGCTGCTGCACCGCTGTGAAAGATAAATAGTCCTTTCAGCGCTATTGCGAGCGTGCGGAGGTAGCTTTTTTTTTCTTCTTTTTGTCTCTAGAACAGGAAATGGCGTTTAGTGTTTTTCAATTTCCGAAGGTTCATTTTGTATTACCTTTTATATAATCGACCTTTCTCGGTCTGAATTATTCTATAAGAGGAGATATATTTTTGGATTGCAAATGCTAAGTTGAAAGTTTTGATATTGGTTAACTAATATTTATGCTGAGGTAAGGTTACTACGATGATGTTGATGCAATGGAAGAAAATTATGTTCCAGAGTTAGTTTTATAAATAAATATGTAGGTTATCATAAAAATTTTTTTAATAATTTTCCTATTATGCGTTACATTTATAGCAAGCTAACTAAAATAAACTGCAAATAATGTATAATTTTGTTTGCGTACTTATAACGTTTCTCGAAACTTCTGTTACAAACATAAATATTCATATTTTGCGATTCAAATTTACGTAATATAATGCAGCAGGAAAGTCGTTTGTCTCGAAATAAAGATTTCGGTCATTGCTGTAGTCGTTACTGTATCATTGTATACATTTTATGTAACGAGAACTTTCGACCTTGCGACACTTCTTTTATGCTGACGAAAAATCGGCCAAAAATAGTGAAAATTCATGAAGTGCTGTCATTTTACCAGAAGCATTATCTTAATTCTGTTATTTATAAGTGTGAAGTAAGAAAATATAGTGCTAATTTTATACGTACAACGTTAACATTAATGAGTAGTTTATTAATGCTTAGAAAATTTCATGCTAAATTAATCAGCAAGATTATCTTAAGAAATTTATTTTTAATTAAACCGCCGCCTGCGTTTATAAAAAACTCTATAATAATATTATTCGTTTGTATAATAAAAACTTGTAACAACCCTTTCGACGACGAACCTTAAACATAACAATTGACTTTACCTTCATTTTCTTAAAACAAGTGAAACAAACAGTCCTTCTTGTCGAATTGACCCGTCGAGTATTCATTGATCTCAATGCTGGAAAACAAAGGCTGAAGCGCGAAGATTGAAGGAGTGGCGAGGTCGGCGGACCATCGACGAGAGACCACGAAGTCGCTCACAGGCAGATGCGATTGTTTTCTGGACAGGCGCAATATCAATCGGAAGGGTTGCTCCAGTTTTGTTCCAATTATATCTGCTAATGTGCACTTCGGATTGACACTTACATTTTATTGCTTTTAGCCCATTAACAATGTAATTGGAGATTTGAGTCATTCTTTTAGTTGAAAATTCATATATGGATTTTAACGTGGTTAAAAAAGGGAAACTGAATTTTTAGAATTGACAATGTTTTGTAAAATATAAATTTTAAGTTACTATTCAAATTGTTTTTGTATCTATTTATCTCGATTACGCCTTTATTATGAGTTTGAAGCGATTTATTTACGAGTTTAATCATTTCCATAGAGTAAACATTGGGAAAACGGTAAATAATGTTTTGGCCTCCCCTACAACGAGCGTCCAAAATTTAACCTCTGTAAATACAATTCACGTTCGTGCTTGGATTGTTCTAGCTGCTGTTTTATTATAGTTTTACGAAAAGTTTCAAAATGGTTGTGTTTTACACTTACATGATCTGCAAATACTACATTGTATTTACAATAACAACATATTTTACTAGTTTATGTAGAACTTTATTATACTTAGACTTTCACATCCACCCTTGCTTAACTAAGTTCATTTAAAATAACAATTCCCACCTTTCAATTAAACGACAAAATCAAACTTTCCAATTCACCGAAATAAGGATTACTCGATTATGCATGTTACAGATTACCGAATAGTTCGGCACTCTTGAATATTCAAACGCGATCCTCGATATTCGTTTTTCGACACCATTCGCGCACAGCACACTAATCGAATTCACTACAAGGCTATATATATATATATATACGCAGGCGAGCGCAAGAGAAATAAAGAGAAGAGATGAGAGAGAGAGAGAGCAACAACAGCGAAGCTCTTTGAAAAAGATGCATCAGCTTTTAGGAGTTAGCGTGATAGAGAAACCTGTGTTTTTCACTAGAAGTGAAAACTAAGATGTATAGCGTAAGAGCAAAGGGAAAAAGAGGAGTAGAAGGAGTAAGATAGAAACTAGAGAAGTGTAGGTTGGGTGAAGTTCTGTTTTGAACCAACGTTTTGTATGCGCTGCGTAGCATCTCGGGGAGAAACTTGCTTGAAGCTTGATCTGCAATAGTTGCACGCGCGCGTTGCGTTCTTTTCTTTTTTTTTTTTTTTTATTCGAATTGTTCCGAGTACAGTCGTAGAGGAGGTAAAAAATGTAGTAAGAAAGAGAGAAAAAGAGAGCGAGCGGAATTTTGTATTTATTTTACCAAAGGCTCGTTTGTTTTCTTAAAGTTAATTGGCATCGTCAACATAGAATTGATTACGTACGCTCGTTTATGTTTCTCTTGCAAAACGAACACGCAGACTTATTAAAATGCATCGCAACGAAATGCTATCTTTAAACTTTTTCACAGAAACTACAAACGAAACTCTCTTGCCTTATGAATCTCGAGAACCAAGTGACGACGACAAACTCGACAACTACATAAATCGTTAACCCTCTCACTTTCGCACTTTCCAAAACTACCTACCAACCCAGCTGCACCACATTTATATCTATCCCCGTTCTCCTCCTCTCCCCCCCCCCCCCCTCTCAGAAACGCGCACCACTTGGCCGAACCACCGTGTCATTTTTCCCCACCTTTTCTCTCTTTCTCTCTCTCTCTCTTTCCTCGAGAGCTGTTATTTTTCTTCCACACGCTCGGGACAAAGTCACTGCGAGATACAAGTTGCCAAGTGCAGAGAGGCTATTTTGGCAGGTTTCACGCGCGCGCGAGCGAGCGAACTCACGGCTTATGCGATATAATCGAGATGGAGAGAAAAAGCACTGCGCGCGCGCGCGCGACCGCTTTATTTCCTCTGGAATGGGGGAGCCTATATCTGTGCGAGAGAACAGTATAGCAGTATAGTGGTAGTAGCCCCCTTTTTTCGCAAGTGATTTACGCGGCTGAATGTGGAGTAGTAGCGCGCGGTGTGTCGCGAGAACACGGCGCCAATCTTTAGTGCGGCTGTGAGTTGGCTTTTCAGCGATGGGAATTATAAGTGTGTAACGAAGGAGTCGAAATAATGCGAAGTGACTACTTTGTGTATTTTTGAAAAACACAAGAGGTTACGGTTTATTTTAAAATATATAAATGTATAATTATTGGATGAACAGTTGTTATTAGTATTTATGAGAGAAATGATATATAGTTGAGAATATATAGGTGGAATGTTTTTATGTACGACCATGATATGGCTTTTGCTTTTAAAGCAAAGATTTACATACGCCAGAATTACTCTAGGTATCCAATAAACTCCGCTGGTTATGGGACGCTGTTACTGGACCACAGCAGCTTGCGAGATATTTATTGGACCATTACTCTGCTCTATTCCGTAGACGTAAATATTCCATTTGTATTGTGGCTGCGTATATTTCATAAAACTTGAAATTATTTATATTTTTTCAATGAAAGGTGTCGTCGAGTAGTGTGAAAAAAAAAATAAGTACGAGTATAAATAGAGGTTATATCTTGATGAGTAGCCTTGTGTATTATTGATTTTTCTGTAGTTTTATAAAAGTCAATACACTCTTTATAAGTCTGTTTGAATTAATTATAGCGCTCGTCACATTTACGAATACCAATATCATCTTTCGAACACGTAGCCTACAAAAATCAATATCACCTTTTACTTGGAATATTTATACGTCGGATTACAATATTTATTGATAATACTGTGTGACGGAAATATCATCTTATTAGAATATTAGAATAATAAGAATAAATCTTAACAGTTATCAATAATTAATTCGTTCTACGCACCGTATAAAATATAAAAACAAAATTAAATATATACTTTTCTACCTCATAATAAAATATGCAGATTATTTTCATCAACCGCACTTGCCACACGATCGGTCGGTCTGACCAAATACTTACGCTACTACTTAAGGGGGTTAGTGCGGTAACGTAAGAGTCAAAAGTATAGGGGGGTCAGATCCGCGCGCGTTGCATACTCTCTGCTAACCCCCACTTTCCAAATTCTACATGCATACACAGCGCCGTTCCATTTGTGTATACATATACACCTGAACCTGAAGCCAGTGAAGCCGCGTCGTCTGTATTATGCGTACACACATATACGACGAGCCTTCGTTTGTTTACAGCATGCGCGGCGCCGTTTAAATCGAGGTTACGTACTTTAAACAGCTGTATCTAAAAACGGTGAAGCTAGACTTCCTGAAATTTCGGCATGTTCTTTTAATTGTAGTCATTAACAATATATTTAATTTTTAGGAGATTCTTAAGAAAACTTATCGAGTTATTCAGCAAAATGTTAGTTTTTTCACAGTCGGCAATGACCTCTTCCATAAGACGCTGTGTTAAAATTAGAAACTTTGAACGACCATATATCAGTTTCGGTGAAGCTAGGCTTTCTGAATTTTTTATATGTTACGTATGATGGTTTTAATTGTATTTTGTTAAAATTTGAGAGAATTCTTAAGAAAACCGCATATCGGACTAACACCCGTAAACCAGATCCACGTGCGACCACAAACACAAACCCCCTATCCTATCGAGAAAGTCATTCCTTCACTCATCAACATTAAAATCCAAATGGGGCAATCAATTACGCTCGAGTTAGCCGGGAATAACCATCACTCGCGTAGGAACAGTCCCGGTTCAGCAACATCTCCCCAGAGCCCTTTTCTCGCTCGTTAAATTTGCACGCATTAAAAAGTTCCCCTCCCCCGCGTTGCGATTATCCGTCTCACCCTTCGTTGGCGCGCATTTCTTTTTCGTGTCACCCCGGGACTGTTGACGTAGCGTTAAAGCGTCGTTCCCTCTCGACGTTCCTGCCTGTAGCAGCTTAGAGGATAAATTTCGCACCACGCGGAGAAGATCGTCTGCTGTTTGCTCACAGCGCCTCACGTTTTTTTTTTTTTTTTTAATATCTCAGGTGTGTTTTCTACGCGCATGGTTTATTAATGCCGAAAGGACCGTGGCTCTGCAAGTTTGATGGATAACACGAGAGAGAGAGAGAGAGAGAGAGAGAGAGAGAGGGAGTTTGTTCTGGAGAATTTTTAGCTGCTGCTGCTGGTGTTTCTGCTGGAACGCAAGTTTCTTTAAAAGTGGACGTGAGTGCATTGACTGAAAGAAGTGGGTTTACATGCTGTTGGTGGATTTTTATTTTTTTCACTCACTTATGTAAAATAGAAATTTATGAATTCGAAGTGTAGAAGCGTGATGAAGAATTATTTGCTTTACTATTCTGTTCAAATATTCAGAGTTCAGTAAAGTTCGGGAAATCAAAGGACGGCGGCAGCAGAATATAAAATTTTTGTGGGCTCTGTGTTTGAAGAAGGTACAAATCTATTTGAAATATGAAATTGTTGAAAATTAATGATTTTTCATGAATATTGAAATTAAGCATTATTTAAATTAATCAAATGAATTTTTTTATAATAACTTATGCATTTCTTTGTTGTATAATACTGCAACGTAATCATTTATCATTTCTCTATAGAGCAATCCGACTCTTTAAATAAAAGCAAGCTTATACTAAAGTGATGACTCCATCCACCTGAGCTCAAGACTTCTTCCTCAAACAAATGAGCGCGCTCTAACGAATTCTCCTGCAGAAAGTCTTCGACAAGATTTCCTTGCAGATCGATCTTTCTCTTCCTCTCTATTTCTTCTTAAAAAAATACGTGCTCCACCCCTTTTCCTGATTAGTTACACTCACTGCATTCGTACGCACAGAACCCGTGCACGCGCCAAAACAGCAACAAGTTAGCCCTCGACTACGACTATCGTATATCCACCCTTGAAGCCAACTGTACTACTATACCCTTAAGAAAAAAATATTTTTCCTCTCGGAATGAAAGCGCGCGCAGCAAGTTTGAGAAATTCCTTTCGCTGCACCACATATACGCGCACTCTCTTAACCCTCCTTCTCACGGTCCCCTGTAATAAATGGCTTGCTCCTCAAGACCCGAGCTCTACTTCGACTTCCAGCATTTTTCTCCACAGGTCGAGCCCTCCACTTGATAAATGGTGATCGCTTGGTATGGGGAGAAACGAGAGGCAAGCGATGACTATCGTCTCTCCCCTCCTTCTACCGACTCTGCCTTTAATTATAGGGCTGAATATTGTCAGGCGAGATTAATTAGTGCGCGAGGGAACGACGGTGGATGATGTAAGGGACAGGCGCGAATGGAATTTTTTTTTCGGAATTTCAGGGTTGTTTTATGGTGTGACGAACATGATTGATATTTTTTACGGTGAGCTGGGTTCGAAAGGGTCATGTGTATTCATTGATCGGAGTGAAGTTGTAGGAAAATATTTCGACGGGTTTTACGGTTGCGGGTTTTATTTCATCTGCGGGTTGGGATTTTGAATTGATTTGTGTGTTTTTGTGGTTTTAGAATTCAATTCTGCATTCCAGATGTTTCAATTATGGGTGCAAGAAATATCGAAGTAAAAGATGGAAGATGTTTTTTTTACTTTTAAAGTTGTCTTGTTTAGAAAATAATTAACTAGTGTTTTAAATGCTTTATTACGCTTACGTAGGTTTTACAGATCAATAGTATATAAATAAGCGATAACTATTTCCCTTTTTCTTCATATTCATAGAGTTCTTATGAATACTTAACATCTTTATAAATTTTCATTTATATTTTCTTTCAAGCAACATATTAACACATATGTGAATGCTAAATTTTTACACATTATTTCATTTCACAGCCAAGAACTTTTACCAAGTGAACATAAATTTTATAAAACTGAAATTTAAATAAGATTCTAGCGAATATTTATTCGGACTCGAAATAACGCATTCTACAGTCAATGATTCCAGTGGAGCGTTGGATTCTGAAGCAACTTACTTATAACTAAAATTGTGCTAGAAAGTTCCTCCGTCACTGATATTAACACTCCAATGCCTCGGGAAATGAAACTGGAATAAATGAAAACCCCTTGAGTGGTTTATTGGATCTTTAAAGTTTTTTCATTACCAAACTAATAACCATCTTAATATGATGAACTACCCATCCTGCAAACTTTTAACCTTGATTTTTCCCCCTCAAAAAAAAGATCCTTCTCCAAAAGTATCGATTCGAAACTTTAAAACGAGAACAAAATTGCTTCTCAGACGTATAACGTACCCTATAAACAAGACTCAATACTGGTAAGCCAATTGTGCTTATTAAAAAGTTCCCTCTAAAAAGACTTAATCGAAAACACTTGACTCCGGCTTCGTCAAGAGTTCCACGCTATACAAGCGATGAAAGTAGACAGGCGACTATAAGCGAGCGAGAAAGAGAGAGAGAGAGAGAGAGATAGATATCGAAGAGCATGAAGAGCCCAAAGAAAAGACGCGACAAAGCGAACCGAGAAGGATGGAAAATATTTGGACGTGTCCCAGAGAGTGCGAGCGAGAGAGAAAGAGAGAGTCTCGGAAGCTTTTCAGATTTCAAACTCTTTCCATTCTTCCCACTCCTCTTTTCTTCTCACTTTAGCTGTCCCCTCCCCTCTACCCTCACCCCTCATTGCCCTCAGCTCAAGCTCTTTTGTTCTCCCTGCCTACACCGCCTCTCGAGAGACCCGTTCAAGAGGCAGTGTAGGCCCTACATTTTCACATCGGAATATCAGCGTGTAGCTCGCGGCGGCAGTGCCGCTGCTGCTGGTAGTAGTCGTAGTAGAACAAAGCGGCCGAGGGGGATAAAAGGCTAAGTGGCCGATCACAACAAATCCACGTATATAGTAAGAGAGAGAGACTTGCTGTACTATATATACGTACTAACCCCGCGGGGACCACGACATCGTCATAATGAAGGCCCTCGACGAGCTCCTTGGGAGCACACGAGAAAGCGAGAGAGGGAGAGAAGGACTTTGATGCATTCGCACAGCGAGTTGAGAGCGAGGCAAGCGTATTGTCCAACGTCTTCTCTCAGAAGCTCTTCATAGCGCCCTTCGTCTTTCACAAAGATGCCAGTGAGAGTGGCTTATGTGCAAAGGTGTGAGGTTGCATGTGTAATGCAGCCCTGGAGGCCGCTTTTTTTTGGCTCATTGGCCTCTTTGGCGAGGGTTTGAGTTGACGCTTCGGTGGTTCTTGTTGCGGAAAGAACGCTGCGTGATGAACTGGTGAATGTGATCGATGACGACTGATTTTTGAGTTTATTGCAGTGTATTGCGCAGGTATTTTATGCGTGTGAATTCTTAGTTTGAATGTTTATCATTGTGACTTGTTCCGTGATTTAGTCGGTTACTATGGAGATTTTCTTCAATAGGAAAAATATAAATGCACATTTTTAAATAGTAAATGTTATCGACAATCGTAGTGTTATATGGTAGCTTTAACAATAATAACTAATATCGTATCAAAGAATCTTCAACATAACGGTTACACAATCGCTACACGAATTATTATTATACCTACTAACAATTTTAAACTATCCGACTGTCAGTGTATATCACGAGATCATAAATATCTTCACCGACAGTTGTAGGCTTCGAAGCAATAAAAAAGATTCTTGCAATTCCGGCCGACTTTTTTTTATCCTCCTCCGAGTATTCAGACAATACTTGGCAGTTATAACAGTCGCATAAAGCACATATTTTTAGTCAGTGCCGTTCGCCTCCTTTCTTTGCCCATTGTTTTTGCTTTGGCTAATTCAGGACTGGCGTGGCGAATAAAACCCAGTCGTCTCCTAGGTCTCTTTTTCATCCCCTGTAGGCGGAATACCGCGCCAACGCTTTGATAAATTTCTCTTCATTCTACTTCATCCTTGATATATACATCGAGGAAATAATGGCGTTTACTGATTATCAAGCTAAATGCGTACAAGCCTTTCTCGTGTTTCTTAATCTAAGTTAAGCTGTTCTCTGAATAGATGTTATAATGCTTAGCCGAGAAATATAAAACTCAATTTGTCCTCTTTAAATATTTTTGCAAAGGAGCTTTGATTTTTAGCTCATTACTCGTGTATAGTAAGATATAAGTTATTAATTTTTATGATATTTACATTTATACATGTAAATTATACCAAACAATGCATGGTTTTAAAAAAAAAACCAAGCACACTTAAAAAAATGTCTACTTCAACAAAACAAAGGATATTTTAAAGTTATGATATCTTAAAACTAATGTACATTCTCGTGTATAATATATAAAGCCACAGAAATTTCAGGAAAAAATAATTTCTTTAACCCGATTCACGCTAAGGCGCCGTTTCCCGAGAAAAACAACAAGTCGTGTGTTCTCCTCACGTGCAATAACAGCCTTTATCGCACGAGATTCTAGAACGATTTTCTTTCCGTATAGCGCCGTATGCATTGACATATATTCACATATACACACATACACGTAGCAGCAGCAGCTCGCGAGTTCGTCGAAGTAGGGTGCAAAATGTTATATATATACACACACATATATCGCAGTTCTCAGCTGGTTCCACTGATTCTCCTTCTCTCTTCGCGAGCGCGCGAAATTTTCTTGGCACGCAATTCGCTAAAACTCGCGAGAGTTCTTCGCTTATCCGCTCTTCTCCTCGACTTTTCTCTTTCTCGGTTTCTCTCTTTTCTTATAGTAATATCCGTGAAATGCGATGGAAAACAGGGACGAAGAAAAAAACAACACCAAAGAAGGTAAAAGCGTTCTATCGCACTTTCTTTCTCTTAATTTAGATAATATACCGAGCGATTGCGTGAATGGTATAGAATTGGCAAGAGGAACACTGCACCTGCGAAGTTTTTCCCTCTCCTGTTTGGTTGAAAATGTCTGGGGCTGAGTGGCTACGTAATTGGATCGATCTTTCTTAGGCTGATTTAATAAAACAAGCTCTATAGCAATTCTAATGGCCGATGCGGAAGAAGGGAGAAGACACTTTGAACTAACATAGAGAGGCGCGAAATACGCTTCTTTGCTGTTTAAGTAGTTTGCGCGTAGTTTTTCGCAAAGAAAACTTCGATCGTAGTCAGTGTGTTTTCGAATTGTTAGCTAAGGGGGAGAAGGGGGGGCGGACTGAATTAGGTTCGAAATTAAATTTAAGGGAAATATATAAAGATTAGGTGATAGAAAATGTTTTGCAAACACGGAATGAGTTCTCTCTCGGTGAGTAATTTATAAAAATAAATTTTATTCAACGTTACCATAGTTTATAAAGGAAAATTATTTAATTGTATTTATAATGATGTTTTACTGCATAAAACTAGAGTACTTTTTAATTGTAAAAGTTTTTGTTGTGAAAATAAAATAAAATATTTTTAAAGAAATATATTCTTTTGATACATTTTCTGTTAAATACCATCCTCATTAATTTGTCAAACGTCTAATATGACTATATGAAAAATTGTAATAAAAGTCTATTTCGTTAAAAATTCAAAACTACCCATTTAATCCCATCTTAAAGTTCATTAAAATCTCGGATCAAAAAATCTCTTAAACGCACAAAGCGTCCTCTTTCAACACGGCGCAAACCTTAGTTTCCTCAAAACAGACTTCCATATTAATCTCAATAACGACGAAATGCAAAAAGTATGCCGCGCAAACATATAGAGTATATATATATACACACGGTCTACAAACACGAGAGACGAAATTCCTCTTGGCTCGGAAAAGTATCCTGTCAACGCTCCTTTGCCTCCTTCTACTCTCTCTCTCTCTCTCTCTCTCTCAATGGTCGACATTATCTTCTAGCGCATTGTAGCCAGCGGACAGCGACGTTGTGTTTGCTAACACGAGTCAAAGAGCGCGCGTGTGTGAGTGTGCGCACACGGGAAACGAGGCAAACATCGTATGGAGGAAGATAAATGAGATTCTGAAGATATTGTGAGGAAACGAGAGAGAGAACTTGGATTCGTGCGACTGTAGCGAACGCGCGCGCTATTGTTTGATTTAATTGGTTGATGATTGGTTTTGATGAATAGGAGCGATGCGTCTTATATAATAATTATGTGATTTTCTAGCGTATATAGGCATAAGGTAGATATTAATGAAGCGCAAAAAGTCAACTTGAAAAATACTGAATACGTACAGACTATGGTCAGGGAACCGCAATTTACCGCTGCGTCTTTTAGTAGTGTTATACGCTAGCTATTCATTTTCAAAGTATACAGTGTACATTTCTACAGCGGGCTTATAAACTCTGAGTGGCAGTATACAGCTGGCCGTTTGAAAAAGAAATCGACAGTTAAGTGGAAAAAAAGTTTATTATATATATAAATGTGTATTGAAGTAACGGAAAAATTAATAAAGTTTCCGAACGTTGGAACGTCAATGTATTGTTAGTATGATACTATTTTACGAACTGCGACAGTTTCTCGTGTTTGAATCGATTTATCGAAATGCGTATTTTATACCGGCAAATTTATCGCTTCTCGGGTATTGTGCCGCGAGAATGCAGAGATTTTTTATGTATATGTCTTGGTTTCTTAAATAAGCGCCGGAGAGTAATGAAAAATTGACCGTATAAATGTTAATATTAGAAGGCGGAAAGTTATGAACCGACGCATATAGAAATGATACTTGAATAACACAAGTTTTTAAATAATCAAGAGAATTGTATACTTTAATTTGAAAAAAGACATATCAATGTAGTACAAACATATTTCCTTGGAATTGCGTTGTGTAACAGAATAAATTTTATATTCTTATATACGTATTTTTATATGTTAATAGTGGTTTTGATATGTTTTTTTTTGTCAATTTAATTTACAATAAATGTTGATACATTACATGTGTTTTATTCTAGAAGTACGTTCTCAAAATGTATAATTCTATGTTAGCGTGATTATTATACAAATATAATGGAATTCCGAGGAGAGAATTCCGGTTGTGGTAAGTACTATATAATCAATATCCTGTTAACTACTGTCGACTTGATTATTCCATCACGTCTGCGGGAAACATTATCTCGATGACAACGTATGTAATAGTATTTTCGTGGCTCAATGTATGAAATTACTCATTTTTACGACAAAAATAAATATTTGTTTTGATCATAGAATAATATTTATGTTAATTTAATCACAATATTGGTATTCAAATATGGTATCATTCTCGAAAACAAAGGCCGTTATTACATACGATCATATAACATTATTCTAACATAATAATTCATATTTTTTGTTTCTTATAATAATCAATGATCATATAAAAAAAACATAGGGTTAATAAGGTATAGACTGATTTTTTAATTACTAACAGACCTACAAAAATAAAAAATTAGTCTGTAGATGTATAATATTTTTAGGGTTTCTATAAACAATGTAAAATACTTTTTTTTTATCAATCCATTGATGAAAAAAATCTAGAAGCTTCATTCTAAAAAATACTATAGCATTGCTTGCTCCCTTTGGATAAGATCTACTTTGAATCATTCATTGACTAGTTTTTCTTCGGAATTTGGATATGTAAATTTTAAAAACCTGTAGCGTTCTTAATATTGAATTAATTATTTCTATTTCAAAATTTATACCTTTAAATTGAGGGGACAAGGAATCTAAGAAGAATGATCCAAAGTATTCTGTTATTTTTTTGGATACATTAACAAAATCATTTTTTTACTTTATTTTTTATGTACCTCAAAAAATCTTACACTTCTGATATTTCAAAATTCTGACTTGCTGGATTCATTTTATTTACGAGTTCGTGATGGTCTAGGCAAAATGACAAACAACAGTTTCGTGGTATGCAAATCTTATTTATTCATTATAGTTGATCTTGTTTAATAAACTCCTATTCCACAACAAATTCGGTCTATTAAAGTTAACAAAGTCGTCATGCAAATCAGACAAAAAGTTATAAGGGAAAACAAAATTTTTGACAGCTTTGTCAACGCATTATGTCACAATCCAAACTCTCTTTCTCCTCAAAGCAAAAGCTCAAGTCATCTTTCCCTCCTCTCTCGCTTAATTTCCGCACCCTCAACGCAAAGCCCGCCTCATCCCTCTTTCCCCTGCTCTCTACGCACACAAATTGTGCCCGGGAATGAGCAAAACCGGAAGTGTGAGCGCATAATGGAGGAGCAAAAATCTCGAAGCAAAAAATCCGTTAAGTTTCATTGACCAGTTCGAGCGCGACGTCAATCTTTTCTCTCTCTCTCTCTCTTTCTTTCTCACCGCGGGAGACGCGAAGCTCGATCAAAGCTCGCCGCTATTGTCTCGGACTGGAACTGCGCGAGCCGCATGATGAAAGAGAAACAATGGCTTGGGAAAGAATCGTGCGGATTGAATGAGACGTCGCGCGTTGGCTTATTGTGTGCTGGATTACGATTTGAGTGACAGAGAGAAAGAGAGAGAGAGAGAGAGTAAAAATGTTGTTTTGTCAGAAAAGTGTAGTAGATGCCGGTAGTTTATGAGTGGATAATTTCGAGATACTTGGTCGAGTGAATTATCGAGTTTGTAGTTAAGTAGTTGTTGGGAGTTGTTCAGCTAGTATAACGAAGAAGGTAAATTTTAAACACGATTTTTACAATGGTTCTTCTTTTGGTGTTATAAATAAAATTGCGGTGTTATAGAATAATTGGTCAATAAATAACATATATTAATTAGTAGATGTGAGCACCGACGTAATTTTTCGAACATGAACATCTCATAGAAAATACTAAAAAATTTCGAATAAAATTGTATAATAATTAAATAATTAACTAAACCCGAGGTGTCGGTAAGGCAGAAATCATACACTCAGAGAAAATTCTAGTAACCGTTACTAGAAAAGTACTAGAATTTGTGGTGCAATATTGGCATAACCTTAAAATTTATTAACCCTCACAAGTCGAAATTCTAGTTACACTGACTATAAAAAAAAGTAAATAATTCCATATTTTAAACTAGACATATATATATATTAGAAGTTACTGTCAAACGATTCTAGTAAAAATTACCAGAAAATCTTATTATTCTAACTATAAGTCAATCAATATTACATATAGTATTGGAAACTAAAATCTTTTAGTTATTTTTAGTGTATTATAGTATCAATTAACAGAAAACAGAGTAATCGTGACAAGAATTCACTTTACTATGCTGTTTAGTTAATTTTACCGAATGCCTTTTTGTCGGTGTATTTTTGGAAATTTTGGAACATGACGAATTGTATATTAGATTAATGTAACCGCTCAAAAAAAAAAAAAAAAATCAGTGTATAGTTTTTATCATACACGGAGGAAGAAACAGACGTTTTTCAGCAACGAAATATACCGAAAAAAAAATAAAATATTAATAATCGAGTCTCATTTTTCCTTAAGAGCTGTCAAAAGTTTCTTTAAAATCCTACGAGTAATCCGTTCAAATATCCTCAAGAATTTATTTATTTATTTTTTAAAATTATTTAATTAAAACCCCAATAACAACAAACAACCGTATTGAACCATTTAAACTATCCAACTATATCCCAAACCAACATTAAGTGTTCCCGGAAACAGCAAATTATCACACCACCGCACGGACATTTCATAACACATCCCTTCGCGTCTCTATTCTCTCTACTATATGTATATACGCACGCATATATATATACACACGATTAACACAACGACCATTATGCATTACACTCGACTGCACCGTGCGGGTTCCACACTGAAAACGATCCGTTTACACACAGCGAAGGGCCGCGTGTACGAGCGCGTGTCGCAAAACAGCATATTATACATATACACAGCAGATCGAGCGAGAGAGAGAGCGCCAAGAAAAAGCCGTATAGCCTGAACCGGTTGACCTTAACGATATCCGGGGTTATTCCAGAAGGGTCTCGTCGTCGTCGTCGTCATAGCACATGCGGCAGCGGCGCACGTAAACTCACAGGTTGGCCTACAGCCAGAGAGCTACGAAATGTGGGCCAAACGTCTCGTGTGCCAGCGGCTATGTTCCCTCTCTCTCTCTTTCGAACGACCTATACAACACTGCACACTTGCCGATTGACGATATCCGCGTTTGCATGCACACACTTCTAGAGCGCGATGCCGTTCCCCGATATGCTTCCCCTCCTCCTAATTGTCGAGAGAGAAGGGCCATTATTGCAAGAGAGAAGTGTATATATATATATGTATAGTCTGGCGTGGAGGCTGACAAAACGGCCTATAGTGTGTGTGTGCTTCTCTGAAGCGCGCGAACGTCGAGTATCGGAAAACAATTTACGATAAGGCGACGGCGGTGGCGTGCTTTTATAATGAAAAGATAGCCCACGCGTATATATGTATATATAGTTGTTTCTCTGTGTACGTGTGGTACTGATCTATCAGTCGTTATTGCGCGACTACGAGAGCCGCAGCAGTTGTACTCTCGGAGGAATTGGCCAAGTTGTATGGGTTTTGTGCGAGAGTTAGGGTTGCGAGGCTGAATAATGGCTCGACTGTGGCCCTTTGAGGATCGTTTTCGAACGGGTGAAAGGGAAGGATAGAGATGTGTGGAGTCGCTCTGTTGGCTTCTGGACTTATATGTATACCGGCTGTGGATATAAATTGGATAGGCTCGAGTGAGGCTGGAGGAGTAGCATTTTGGGGGAGGTTTCTTTTGAGTTTCGAAGTGGAATTGAACGGTGATGTTTCGGTTGGTGGGAAAGAGAGTTTCGATTGTTAAATTTGTTATGTATAAGTGTTATTTATCTGGTTATTAAAATAAGTTATGGTATATGAGATAAATATCTGGATCGTCAAAGTTGTATGATAACCATGTCGAGAATGCTTTACTAATTCATATTATTATAACGGCGATATGTTTTTTTTTTCTATACAGATGCGAATGTTTGATATAGAAGTTTTTATGAAACTTTAGTATCCAGATTATTAATATATAAATAATTTTATAAAATAATAAGAATTTTAATTTATTAATCGATTTGCACAGACGTATTTGCAGAAAAAGTAGAATCAGGTCAGGTGTATTTTAACTACAATTATATATATATAATTTATTAAATTTTTTATCTCTTTTATATTTATGTAAATATTTCAAAAATGTACTTTATTTAATTATCTCATAAAAGAGCAAAGTTGTGAATCGAAATTTTAACATTAAAATATTATGAAAATACTTAAATACATCAGTCAACCGATGATGCGTGCTACAAATAATCCATATTAAATTCCGCATTACGATCGCACCTATAATGCACATCAGCAGTAAACTGAAAATTCAGATTCAATGAAAATTTCCCGTCGCTTAAGTACATCCCACATTTCTTCCATTCTAATAAGCGTAGAGAAAATCGGGTTTGGAGCGCCACGCGTATCGAGTCTATTGGATATATACGGAAAAGATGCACTCGATTCATTGCTTCTGCACTCGCGAAATCGTCGTACCATTTTCAATGATATCGCGAAGAATCGACTACGTGTCCAGCGGTTCGTACAATTTCTTGTAAAATTCTCTCTTTCTCCCTATTGCGTAACACGGATTATATTGGCGATGCATAAAATCATGTTTGCGTATTAAACGCAACGGTTGCCGGCAGCCGGATCGATAAAGTGAATTAATTTAATGACCCGTGTTACAATAAGTTTCCGTGCTGTGACTATCGTGGTAGTGTTGTTTTTTTTTGTTTAATCTTTTTGTGACCGAAAGTTTGTGAAAATTATAAATTAGCGAAACAACTATGTAGTTACCTAAGTAATTTTTTATAAAAGTTGTTCCCTTCATAAAATACCTTTATAAACAAAGATATGATAGAAAAGTTTGAATACACGAAGTATGTTACTTATAAATAAATATTTATTCATGAATTAATAGGAACTATATATTCAATAGTAACAGACATTATCAGGGCCTATTCAAATTCATGCATTATACACATACGTATAATCAGTTAACCACGTCCTACAAACTCATTCTCTCTCTCTCTTTCTCTCTCTCTTTTCCAGACAATAAAGGAAAACTCAATAATATACGATTTCATTAAGCGCCATATAACAGAGCGAAGTGCACGCGTAGCGCTCACAAAGCGTATATATACACAAGATGCCCGCGTACAACAACTCGATACAAAAACTTCCTTCTCTACCCGTCGCCCATGCAAATTTCCCGCAACAATGCCAGCCGTCAGGTTCTCGGAAGCCCTGGGAAGTCGGAGAACCTCGTTAGAACGGCGAGGACGTGGAAGAAAAAGCAAAATCGGATTCCCCGGTAAAGTGGCCGAATCCACGAGAGAGAGAAAAACTCCTTCGCTAGAGACAAAAGCTCTAACGTGCCTCCGAGCGAGGCGCATTGTCGCAGGCGTATCCGAATCGGGCAAGAGACGAAACCTCCTTTCAAAGACAAAAGTGCGAGAGGAAGAGAGAGAGAGGGAGATCGGATTCTCTCTCTCTCTCTCTACAGCGGCCGGACGCTGGATTCAATCGGTTTTTGTTCGAGCTAAACAGAGAGAAGGGAGAGAAGCTGCAGTGGTAGAGCAGCTGCTCTGTTCAGACGCGGCCGACGGGAAATCCGATTTTTTCCCGATTTTTCCGTTAACCTCGGCTGGCTCTGTACCTTTGTGCCTCCGGCGTTGGTGATGCAGCGATCTCGTTCTCTCGTACGCGCGGTCTCGCGGAAAATTACAATGAGCGCGGTGGCCGTAGATCTTCCCTGCACTTCGGTTATGAAATTTCGTTATGGGTGAAATGAAGATGTACGTATATATATATAGCGAATGTATGATACGTTGAGAATTTTTAAATTTTTTTTTAACGTTTTTCGAAAATACTTTTTAAGTTATTCTCATTTCACTAATTATTGTAACGCTTTTTATTCTAAACCGGTTTTTGAAGAATTTTCAAATAATTTTTTTATTTGTGGATTATTAGATAAACTATTCATGTACGAATGATAACAATGGAATATACGGCGAGGTATTTAGATATTACGCTGGACTATAACAATCGCGGACAGCGGAGTGATAAACAATGAACTAGATTTTCACTTGACTACCCATGAGTCCTTTCAACTCTATCTCCCTCTCTCCCTGGGTAACAATAGGTTAAGGGGCTTGGCCAATTTCCCGGCAGCAGTCACACAGCCCACTTTCCATATCATAGCCTCATAACCGTATTATGAGCAACAAGCGGACAAATATTTGCATCTACACGGGATTCGTCGTTTCTCGCTTGGATTGTGCTTACGTACATTTTTTTTTTCTTCAAATCTTAATTCCTTTATATCATTTACTAAGTCAGTACTATAAATTTCGTTCTGTTATTTTTTGAAATGTTGCCACTTCAGTCAATATTGTCAGCCAAACATTTATATATGCAAACCAAACAGAGTAAAAACAAAGTCTTCGAAATATATATATATATATATATATATATATATATATATATATATATACGAAACTTCGAAATTCATCAGACAAGTGCATTGGCCCGGAAATACGCGTCGAGATGAAAAACTCGCATCGGCACATAACAAAATTCATGCTGATTTCTCAAATCTACGCTTGACACAGTTTTCTCGAACTCTTCTTCTTTTCCTCTTTCTCTTTCTCTCGTGTGCGCTCTCTCCATTTGATACTCGACTTTATTGAATTTCATCAAACTATAGAAAGAGAAAGAAGGAGAATTCGAGGGCATTACCTACTTACACACAGTGTCGACGCGCTCGTTCCGTAACCTGTGTATATGCATATACTTTCGCGATGTCAAGTTTCATATAGAATAAAGAATAAACGTGTGTATACGTTGCGCGTTTCTCGACAAGTGGATCAGTGAGCTGGGATCTTATTGGTTTGAAGGCATTAATCGCAACGTTCGCTGTTAAGTTCGTCGGATAAGGGGTATCCTGTATAGATTGAAATCCATAGGAATATTTTTACGAGGAATTCGAAATTAAATATTTATGCTCTAATGACTGCTTAAATCGAATAACTAATGAAGTAAGCTATAGTGCATATCTGTCGATTCGAGCTCTAATGGTTGGCACTTTATTATTCAGTATATCATCGTTGGATTATTTAGTATAGTATTAGTTTAACTTAATATATTTCAATAATTTTATATTATTTTTATATTCTTGTAGAGAATTTTGATCTAACCTTTGTGATATGAAGTTTTTAATCTTTACTGAAACACACATTAATAAACATAGAAAGCATGAAAGCTATAAGAAATGGTATGTCTTGCGACACGGTTGAGAGCAAAAAATATGAATTGAAAACAAAATAGTCTTTCGTATCTCTAGGGAAATTCGTGAGAACGGTGGTTAAAGTTGATAGAATAAAATAGAAGGTTCATTTTTAATACACTTAAATCTAATCCAAATTGTTATGTACAATAAAAATAGAAAATGTATCTAAACCGTTCAAACTGTTTAATCAACTTAAACTTATAGTTCTTTTTTAACTTTCTTCATAAAAAAAGAACTTGTTTAACTTTTAAATTAAATTTATATTCTCTCTAGTTTAAACAGAGATGTACATCGCTTTAGCAAATTCACAATTTATGCTCTATATTTATGGACTCTATCCAAACTTTATAGGTTATTTCGTATATAATTAAAAGAAACACTTTATAAAATTCGCACTACCTTTCTTTTTAAAATGAATTTTCAATAATTTAATTACGAATTTTTATTGTCAACTGCAAATGGATTGAAATACAAAACGTGCAGTTAATTCTCAAATTATTTTTATCGTCAATCATAGAATCAAAACACGAAAATGGTCACTCACGGGTAAACCGTCGATCAACAGGATTTAAACCATCCCTTATATCTTACTTTTTGTTTCCCGACTACTCTCATTTGTCTTCAACATTCTTCAATCAATAGATTTTCATCCCCTTCTTCCCTATAACCAAATCAAAATGGACTCTAAATCACTAGAAACGACAGCCCATCAAAAGAATAAACTTTTATCTATCCTCACTGTCCTCCAATCATTTAACTTTGACCCTACCTCTTCCAGTCCTACAAAATCAAATCATCCCTTCGCATGGGGATAAATCGCTATTCTATATTGCTTGGATGTTTCTTAATTCTTCATCTCCACATCAAAAAGACACGCACAAGACCACCCAAGGACAACCAACGTGTCGTCACATTCCACCCCCTACACCCATTCCATACCTACTTTCCTCAAAAACCCTTCTCACCCTTCCTACTCTCCTCAAAAACGAAAACTCACCCCCAATCAAATTACCATGAAGGGCATCATCTGCCTACACGACACGCCATGCCCTACAAATCCTCCTTCAAAATTCTTTCCCTTACCCCCTCGCCCTCCCCCCTCTCTTTTTTTCCACCCCCATGTGGAGGGCGCGTTTGACTTCGTTACCCTCTCTCGTGACTGCCGCCAGTACGGCGGCAACAACGACCATCTCTCTCTCTCTCTCTCTCTCACTCACTCGTCCTCCCCTATTGATTTTCTGGTGCGATACGGCAACCCCGAGGTGGAGCCAGCTTAGCGCTGCCGAGCGCCCGCGGCTTTCTCGGATATCTCCGCGGCGGCAGAGCGGCGAGCCGGCGCCATATTTGTTGTGCAGGCAGGCTGGCTGACTGGCTGGCAGCAGCAGTAGCAGCAGCAGCAGGGTGACACCACGCGCGCGCCCACTGCAGTCTGACAGGCCGAGGTCGTCGTCGCCGCCGTCGTCATCGTCATCTGCGGGCCGCGCGTACGTACGGACAGCGAGGCCCTCGTTCTTCTCGCAGCTGTGGTGTCGTTGCAGAAGGAGCAGGACGTTTTACAAGTGAGTATGTTGGAATGCTGTAGATCATAGGGAGGTGTTACAGGGGGAGGGGGGATAATGTAGGGACACGAGGGTGGTGGGTGGAATGAAACGTGGGGTTGTTTCGGTGCATGCGGTGGACGATGCAATGATGAAGAAGAAGAAGAAGAGATGCTAATGTTTTGGTGTTTTTTTTTATGAGATGGGGGTAACATTTTTTATGTGAGAGGATTACATGGGAGATTGTTGGTGACGACTCGAGAACGTCTCCGCGGCGATTACTGCAGTCAATGAATAGAGAGGTTACTGTACTGTAATTCTGGCTCTACCTCTGTCTCTCGTACGGCAGTATAGGCTTTTGTTTATTCAAGATACGCTTGTTGAAAAGTTCATTGAGTTCTTTACATTGCCACAGTAGATGCAATATTGTTTTGTCTTGAAATTATCTGTAAGATCTGAAGTATTGGAAAAAAATTTTGACAGTTTTATTTTAAGATTTTTAAGAAACAAGTAGGGTAGTGTGTTAGTTCTTCGCGTGGTTTACGTCATGCGGATTGGATTTGCAATGTAAATAAAGTAGTACACGAAAGTCACATGCTTTTAGGTTATATAGTGTCGTGTTACGTGATGCGATGATATAAGACTATGTAATTAAAAAAAAATTCATTGATAAAGCGACAGGCCTTATACGTTTATTGCGGCAACAACGGTTTTACGTAATATTATTTGAACTTGAAGAATATTTTTTATATAGAATTTGATAGTGCACTTAGAATTATCCTAACCTCTTCGTTCAAGAGGAAAATCTTGTTCAATAAAAAAGTTACATTATTAGATGAATGTTATAATTCTAAATTAATTGCGTTTAATTCACAATTTTTTTTAAATTAATTCAAGGATTTACTTAAAACTTAGATTTGAAAGTTCAAGCTTGACTTTACTGTTGTAAGCAAATTCTAGATTATCTGAAAATTCACTGATAAATTTATATCTTTCTATTTTATTTCTAGAAGTGACATGCGAAAATAAAGTCATTGTAAGCGCGCTTTCATTCAAGAAAAATAGATATGTACATTACAAAGCAAGCTAAATCGTGCTAAAAATAGATACGCCTACAGTTTAAAATAGAATAACATTTCTTTAACGACTACACCCTTTTCCAGTAATAATTGTACACCAAATAAAAGCAGACAGTGTAATTTTGATCAAACCTTGGAATACAAGATATTTTGATATAAGAAAATTTATGTTGAATACATATCATGCTCTGAGATTTATTAAGAAACATGATTAATGCTACTGTACCTTATTTGTTATTTTTACACGTTATATTAATGAACAAGCGAAATACAACTGTTACGTAACCACGCCGGTTTCTCGCTATATCTTAATGGTCATTCACCCGGATACACGGCCTAACGTTATTATCAAACATTTTTAATGAACTGAATCTTTTCCTTGAAGCATGATTCTTCTTGACGCATAAATAAAAATTACAAAAACAAAAAAAATGTATAATTTTATCGTTTAATTATATCAATTACGTATTTTTATCAATAATTTAAAGTTACATCCCCATAAACTGTTCTTCCAGAACAAATTTTGCTACCTCACGCTATACGATTTACAATTTTAAAATATTAAACGATTTCCCTAAAAATATCTAAAATCCGTTTTACCTATATCTCACTCGCTCCGTAGAAACGTTTCTTCCTTTCACTACCTTCCCTCGGCGATTGAAGTCAAAACGTCCTCCGACTAATCTGTTCCCAAACTGGGCCATTGTGCCGAGCGTTTACACACACACATACAGACGAGGCCTATAAAACTATGTCAGAACTAGACGAAATTCATCCTCATACCACACACGCGGGGTGCAATCCTCCTCTGTACGCGATCTCGATCGTGCATAGCGAAAGACACGTATAATAGGGATCACGCGATCATGCTCTGTTAGCTGCAGCGTATATAGCGGAAGAGCAGCGATAAATCGAGTGCGAATACTCTGCGCGTGGATCGATTGGCCGTTATTTTAATGCTGTTAATGGTACGTGTGTCGACGACGACACCGCGTTGCACGAGTATACGCGCGTGGGTATTTGGTTTCACGCCGAAACCGATACTTTCCGCTCCCTTTGTTTGCCCCCCCTGAACGTATCGCTTGCCGATGCACCGCACCTCGAGGGTGTCGAGTGTCGTTTGCTCTTGCGTCTCTTAATGAGCGCAGTTTTGTGCCTCATTGTACGAGGTTAATTGGCGCAGTCAGTTTGACTCTTGATCTGTCGGATTTTTAGTTGTAAATGAGGTTGGATGTTGATGCTTTGAAGTGGCGTTGCCGAAGGTTTTTATTTGAATAAGGGTTATATTGCAAAGGATAATATAATGATTCGGTGGTACGTTGAGGTTGAAGATTGAAAATAGCTCGAGTGAAAGTAATTACAAATCGATCGCAAAATTTCTGTATTACGTAATGCGCTGCCTTCTGCGGTGATCTAAATATTGATATTATACCCTGCATGTTAATTTGACCAATATTTTTTTCTAAACTAACATAATTATTTCAAGCTTGCAAATATGGTTAATTCGTTTATTTATAATCGTAGAGCAATTAAGGCGATAAGAAAACTATGTATACGTAATACTTTTTGTTCGTAGATGTGAAAAGTATTGTTTGGTTTCATGCAGATAATTAGTAACCGACATTTCGGAAGGCATTGAGGTCTCACATGTCAAAAAGTTGTTCGTTGTTCAATTATAAGTAAACAAAAAAAAATAGTTTATATTTTACAGTAATGTAGATATAAAACAATATAAAAATTAATATAAAAAATGGTACAAGCTCTTGTTTTTATTGATATTTGTTGATAAAAATTCATTAAAAATACTATAAAGTTGAGTAAGAGGTGGCAAAACGGCATGTATACATATCAGTAAAATACAGTAATTACCTCGTAACAAAGCCCACTTACTGTTAGTAAAACAATATAATTTTTTGAAAAATGTTATTTACCTCCCTTAATTACTTACCAACGAATTAGGTACTACCCATTAATACTATTATTATTTTTTTCTAATATTCAAGCTCCTATTTTTAACATTTATTCAATTTAATTAGTCACAGAAACGTTTTTATTCCTAAATTCTTATATAATTATTAAAAACCTACAAAAATCAGAATCACATACTAACTACCAACATATCCACCATTTACGCAAAACTTTCTTCTTATCTCTCTCTCATTCCAAAAATCAATGAAAACCACCCCTTAATCTCCTTCCTCCCTTCTCTTCCTCCCATTGATTTTCCCTTTTCCCTCCCTTTTCCCCACACCCCTCGAGATACGAAAACTGTACATGGATCGCTGGCGAAAACAAAGACGTGCGAGGCGGCTGGCGAACCTCCGCTGACGCGTTAATTGCATGCGGCATACTGCATGTGCGCGCCGGCCGGCAACTGCCGCAGCGCGAAGCTTGCACGCTCGATAAAACGCGCGAGTGAGCTCAAGCTGCCGTCTTTTTTTTTTCTTCTTTTCTTCACTTAGTTTTCAATTTCGCGAGCGTGGGAGTTCGCGTTGCAATGAAGTGTAAAGGGGGAAAAAAATGGGACGAAGTTGAGAAGTTCGCGTGAGATTTGAAGATTGCAGTAGTTCGATGGTTTTGATAATAATTGTGGTAAGACGAGGTCGTGTGTTGATTTTATTTTTCTGTTTTGTATGAACTCATTAGAAATCGATTTAGGGGTAGAGAAATGTGAAACGAAGTAATATTGTTGAAACGTACGAAATAGAAAATTAATTTTCGAATAGAGATGCGAGTGGATTTTGAAATTTTCGTGAAATGATAATTGCAATTTGAAGTAGTTTAATTTAAATTTTATTCGGAAAATGTAGGATCAAATTTTGTATTATTATATATTGCAGCCATTCCATCATAACTTATATTCATAATTTTATTCTGAGACAAAAGAAGTAATATCTGCCTTATAAGTAAATAATAAGCTCAAAAGAAGAAATCACTTTTATTTATAATCATCGTTTCCTTTGACTTCCTTTTACGAACAAGAATAAGGCAAGTGTCCGTAAAATTTTTATGTAGAATCTGCCAATATCGAAGTTCAATTTCGTGTTCCATTCAGGTTTACGTCAGCGTCAGATTTATAAATAATGCCAATATCGCCGTTATTCTTTGAAATTGCAAAGCTTAAGATGAAATAAATAATATATCTCTCTAATAATTTAATAAACCCGTAAAAAAATCATATAAGATATATTATATACGTCATAATTAAAAAAACACGTACGAATATCGTTTGCATGAATATAGTGTATATGTATAAAATCACATTCATAACCGATCGCAATTAAAATACGTCTAGACGAATCTCATGATATTTCCAAAGGGCATCTAAAGTGACCTCAGATTAATAATTCCACCATTATCATTTGTTATTCAGTCTGACACGTGGGTGAATTCTCTCTCAAATCGATACCCCCAAACATCTCTGCGGAAACCTACTTTTCCGTGGGCGCACGACGCGTAAAGAAATAACGAAACACCGGAGCAAAGCGCACAATACATGCTGGAAGAGTCTCTTCATCTCTCTTTCTCTCTCTCTCTCTCTTTCTCTTTTCCTTGCTCGACGTTGAGTGTTCCGCCGTAAAACTTTACTGCGGACCTCAGCTGTCCCCGCGTGGAAAGCCACGGCACAGTAAAGTTTTTACCGTATGAGCTGTACACGTATGTGTACGGGTATCTTATGTTTACTGATACTCGCTTTAGAGCTACTTCTGCTTATAAGATTTTACTTTGACTTCGATTTTATCCAGGGACCGAAAAAGATCGTCTGTTGACTTTTATTCGTGAAAAAGGTAGTTTTTCGAAGTCTTCTTCTTTGCAGCGAAAAGTTATGTTGGATTATCTCAAAGTCGCAGTAGTAGCGAGTTAGATGACTTTTAATTGTAAGAGGACGACGAAGATTTAACGATTGTTACGTGATCGGTACACGTTGCTCGTTTGACATAAGTGATTAGAAGATAATTGTCTTAAGTGTTTAATGGATTAGAAGTAGAGTTACGTGATATACAGCGTTGGCTTTACGTAAGTAGTAGTAGTCAAATTGTGTCAGACATATAGTCCGCATAGCTAGGTATAGATATGTCTGTATGTAAAGTTAGTAAAAATAGCTATATTTTGATGTATCTTTGGAGTATACTCAAATCGTGAATTAAATATTTCTTTTAGAATGGTCAGTTTTACAAGTCATATAGTAATTTTTACGGGTTCCAATGATACAATCTAGTATATTGATCTAACAGTTTCTCTATTATTTTGTTTAGTAAAAAAATAAATAAAATCAATTTACACGTATTCAGAAAACCAACTGAAAAAACAAACTCAAAACTAAGAACCCATGCTATTTTCGTCATCAACCCCCGCAACGTCATCATCTCACATTCCTTCAGCCAATCACCAAAGCACCCTTACTCGTCCCTTTTCCAATCGCTACCACCACAGCCACTATACCACGTGCAATCACGCCAACGCGTCGCCCGGAAACCAAATTCCAACCCCTAACGAACGCACTCGCGACCGATCGAGGAAAAGGAAGCACGAAAGAGCAGCGAGTTTTTCCCTATCTCTCGTTCTCTCTCTCTCTCTCTTCCGCGGTCCTACTGAATATTTTACATGCGTGTCGGAAATCGAGGTCAAAAGGGAGCGCGAGCGCCGCAGCGTTGGTGGTGTAATGGGCAATCGATAGGACTCGGGTGCACGCGTCCTCGCGGCCACTGCACTGAGTATGAGTATAAGAGCGAACGCGGGCGCCAGAGTTTTTTTTTTTGTCGACGACCCGAGGAAGAGAAATATATATATATATACACGGGTTAGGAGATTGGTGCAAACTGGTATCGCGTTGACTTTTTTATCGTCTTGTTTGCGCGGTCGTTGGAACTTTGATGGTTCGCGAATGGCTTTGGCTGTCGGTTGCTTTGATAAACAGGATACGAGAGTTACGGAAGATGTCGGTGTGTAAAAAATTTGATTATGTTGAAAGTATATGCGTGATAGATAGAATATGTTGTTTTTTTTTTATTTTGATCACTTACAACTTATTTCAGAATGTAGCTTCTAGCGTTCAGTCGGTATGTTGATAGCTATATGTATGTTATATTGCAAGTTAGAAATTCCTCTGCAGTGAAAGATAATTGTTGCAGGTGTACGTTAAATATATTGTAAACTATAGTCGAGAGTACAACTTCATGTATTATGCATATTCATTAATTTATGGTTATGTCATAATAAGAGTTTTATTAATTTATAGCAGAAAATAATTTATATGCAAATAAAAGTATATTATAGAATGAAAAAACTTGAGCTTTAGATTGAAATTCTAGATTTCGGCTAATTAACACGTAAGTTCAGCTATTCCCATTCGAAATAATCCATTTTCAAGTATAATTTGAAGCCCCGAAACGGTCATATCTCTTGGGTACAATGGTCAGAAATGTAAAAATCCGAACTCTCCGAACACTCGTAGATTACCGACTCTAATTGAGCTAGTAAATCAAACCGTATACTGACCCTACATTTAATGGACTAACTGCGAACTAACCCATAAATTAACCGCGAAATTGCGGCAAAAATCCACTTAGCATTCCCTTTATCCGCACTATAAATTTTCTCATTACATTTTCATCGAACCATATACCAATACGTTCCCTATCGCTTCAAACATCCCAATTCCAAAAAGCTGTAGCTTCTTCGGAAAACCCATCGACGTACATCAGCCATAACCCAGAGGCTCTTGTGGTCTCTTGAGTGCCGCGTATAGAGCAAGTATATCTGGCCACAACTGCTGTCATCTTCGCTGCCGGAAATTCAATAGTTTATAGTTTGGTCGGTCGGTAGCATAGTTACATACATGTATATGCATTCCTCTGAGAGTATCGATAATACGGGTTCTGCATTGTTGGATTTTCATTCAGTGTGGGTTTATTAAGTTCTAGAACATGTGCAGAGAATGGGTATATATATAAAAATATAAGTGAGACACGAGACGTATAAGTCTCTCTCGTCTGTGTCTCGTTTCAATGAATTATTGGGTTTCACGGCTATATAGTGGAGAAGCGGTGCGTATATACGGCGCGTTGCGTGTAACGAGCGTGGATTGAATGGATGAGCCTACCGTTGATAAGAGTTTCTTTGCGCTATGCAATTTATATAGGAGGCATGAAGTTTTTTTTTACATTTGAATTTACTGGGTCTTCGTAAGATTAGAATGGTCGGTTTTATTTTTTTAAATGCAGTGTACAGAGATTATTTATGAGCCTTTTGGATGTTCATATGAGAATATTTATTGTATGAAAAACGCAATTTATTTAATCGAAATATAAAGTAAGTTTATCGTATATATAATTATAACCTACTTTGAATGCTAACCTAAAAGTAAGTTACTTATAGCTTTTATTGATGTGGAATATTTACATTTTCAATTATTCTATAGTGAATTCTAGCATGTTTGAATAACATTTTTTACCTTGAGAGAAAAAAAACTGTGACCTACATAACATTTACTTGTTCCATACGTTCTACCCTCATTCACCTCTCGCAACTTATATGTTATTACTGGAGGAACTACTGATTTAGAGAATTAGTATTTATCTTTTCTAAAAATAGCCGTGGACTGAAAAGTCTTTTGTTAAGTGTATTTTACAAATCATCATATATACATAATAATTATACTATTACAATTTGATTGATAAACCGACCAAGAAAATTTTTTTATCCAAACATTAAAAACTTTCTTACACTAGAGAAAAATTTGTAGATACCTATAAGCACTACTTCCAAGACTAATTCGAATCTTCCATTCCTCCCTCCCCCAAGCTCTTTCGTACGGAATCCACCTTGTAGTATCTCACCTACAAGACCTCTAGCATCGTCCCAGTAGCACACCCGCACTCGGTCGACCCACAGCCCCATATATATAGAATATACATAGAATAGCAGTGGCCCTGTCGGTATATAAGTGTACTCCGACACCAAACCCCTGTACGCGCGTGCGCGCATACGGCGCCTCAATTCCCGCTCTCCTTCTCTGCTGACGTCACTGCGGCACGAGACAGAGTAGCGCGGCGCAGCCCCTACACCTACATGTATATATAAAGCTCGGCTAGAGTACGCGAGGGCGCAGGCTCGGCACATCGATCGACGCGTATGCGCGCGCCACTACTCTCAGCTCTCTCACAGCGAGCAGCGCGCGCATCCCTCTGCATGTGTGTGCGGTGGACGTCGCCGTCGTCGTCGTCGTCGACGTCGTCGCACAAGGACGACGAGGGGCCGAGCAGCCACAGCCAGAGCTACAGCAGTGCGTCGTCGTCGTCGTCGTCGCCACCGCTGACCTCCGTCCTCCCTCCCCCTTCAGGCGTTAACGCACACGTATACATATATACCCCATATACCTAGAAGAGAAAAAAAAAAAACGAGAGTTGAAGGCTGGAACTGAAGTTAGTGAATACGAGGAGACTAGCCAGGAGGAAACGTATATAAACGGGTCGTCTGTGTGTGTGTCGTCGTCGTCGTCGTCGCATCGATCGGCTTTGAAAGGGAGAGAAAGAGAGTAAGGAAAGAGTGTCGCGCGCTGGTTCGCGCGCGCTCGGCCGCGCCATAGGGAAGCCAGCAGCGTCGTCGTCGGCCACCATGCCGTTCTTCTGCGAGCTCTGACTGGGTGATTCGCTCGCCAACTGCCGAGCCAGGGCCCGCGGCCATAATCGTCGCCTCGACATCATCATCATCGCCAGCGCTGGTGATCGTAGAGAGGAGGCGGCCATCGAGGATACAGGATGGGCAAACCAGTGCCAGTGGAGGACCTAGTGGTGCCACCCCAGGACGGCCGTATATGCGGCACGATATGCATCTGCCAGATGACGGCGGTGCTGTCGTCGGTCGCCCTGGTCTACTTAACGGTAGCCATCTACATGCCGAGCGGCCGAGCATTTCAGTCTGGTATAAGCGAGATACCCGCCATGTGCACGACCATACGCGCCACCAATGCCGACAATTGCGACTGGGGTAGTTGTGGCGAGTGGTGCTTGTCAAAGACGTCGGGACCCTGCGTTCAGATCCACGTGAATCTGCGCAGAAACGGCTCGTCCATATTATTGGCGAACTGTACGAACACGACGAACAAGACGTGTTACGGGATCGATCAGGAGAACGCGAAGAAGTCCAAGTGCATAGCCGACGAGTGTCGCAACCTGACGGGCACGTTCAATTGTACCACCGGCGTATGCATCAACATTACCGACGCATTCGAGTGCATGTTCCACGATACTGATCCACCGCTCAAGTGTTCCGGTAGGCGTGGCAAGATCACGTGTATAGAGATCGACGGCTTGTTCAATTGTATCAGAGGGACTTGTGCTAAAATACGCACGCCGTACAATTGTGACCGTAGGTGCGTCGACATACCGACGCGCAATAAAAACGTCATACTGCTGAGCGGTGACAAGGTGTACCTCAGCCAGTGCGAGAGTGCCATTGACATGGAAACAGACAAGGAGATCTGGAACGAGAACCGTGGCGATATAATGATGGCCTCGTGCTACGGTATATTCAATACCAGCCTAGGCGTTGAGGCTGTCGATTGTATCAACGGCTCCACATTGGAGAAGGAGATGCTCACCGATTTGACGAACTTCACCTACCTGTCCTACCTGAACATCTTCGCGACGAAGCCATTGGACGACACGCGCAAGGTAACACCACCAGAGGCTGACCTTATCATCGCCAACGAGAGCCGGTTACTGATCAACCTCGAAGGCTGCGTTAACACACTTAGGGACGAGTGCAAGGCTTTTCTGAACGATTATGGTAAAGACGGTTCGGATCATAACGCCAGGGCGAGATTTCCATGCTACTACGCGGAGGATAAACCAAGTATCGTCGTGTCGCGGTTCGATCTCGAGTCGACGTACAAGGAGTTTCTCATTGCCTTCCTGCTGCCGAGCATCCTATTCGTCGTCAGCTGCCTGACCCTAATACTCTGCCAGAGGACTGTCGTCGTTGGCGACGACGCTAAGATGAGGTTCAAGGGCACGCCCGGGGCAGCCCTCGACAAGGCCGCCTCCGGACAGCTCGGCGACTCCGGCGGAGGAGACGCCGTCATGGCGCTCTGAGATCAGTCACGTAAGACCATCACATATCTGAAACTACTACTACTACTACTACTACTCCACACTACTACTTCTACTACTACTACTACTACTACTACTAGTACTACCGCTACTACCGCATCCTTTGACAAAGCGAAAAGACTAATCGTCCCCTATTTCGAGACGGCTCTCGATAGTGTTCTACTACTACCTTTGCCGATGCTGCGATAAGATAAATAAAACGATTACAAAAAAAAAAGAAATAAGATGAATAAGAAAAACAAAACACGTTACTATATTGTTAATAATGCCGATGATGTTGACGATTCTTTATAATAATAATAATATAATATCGCTTGCGAGACACTTGCCATAGAGGAGAGGCGGACTATTTTCATTCTCAATCCGGCCTGGAAATATTCGGAAGCACGTTCAATTACTATAGATAAATAATATACGTATATATATGTATATATATATATGTATATATACTCGCTAAGAAGCTTTGGAAAGAAGTGAACGATGGATTTGTGAAAATAATAACGGAGTCTGTGATTCTCATGTAAAAATGTATAGTCGGTGCCGATGAGGATAACCTGTGCGTGTTACTACTCGACAATATATAGTTTGTTCAGTTATCGAATGTGTTGATCCAAGTTTACACAAAGTGTAAATGAAGGAACATATATATATATTTATATATGTAACGCCAATGTGTTCTGATAGTCTATAGACTTTGTATTATTGAATATAACGATGGAATTTGCAAGAGTTTTTTCGTAAAATTATTATGATGCCCAGTATTATTTGATAACGTTTGTACAAAATATATACATTTAATCTTGAATTCGTTGTTGATTGTTATTGATTTAGACAAAATGTTGACAGGAGCGCTATATAAGTATTAACCGTGATAACCAAAGAAAAATTCAATGATATTTTGTAATAATAACGAGGGAAACTAAATTAAATTTTGATAACGTACTTTAAGCAATAAAAAGAATATTATAGCCAATCGTCTGAACAGCCTAACCACCAAAAATTGTGATATTTAGGAAAGAGAAAAATTGTTAACGTCCTTATGACGCTATTCGACGTCGAAGTAACACACACAGAGATATCTCGTCGAAGTAAATATAGAGACACTTATTATTACGTAACTGGATGTGTTTAAGTCAGATTAAAAAGAGAAAGCAGTAAAGCCACATGCCTTAATACTCGATGATAGAAACGCTAACGCACACTTCATTATTGTTCTTAGTAAGGTTTCTAGTCGTGACGCATACATATAATATACAACGCGGTGTTTGATCGTATTTGAGACTAGATTAACTGACTCGTACGTATAAAACTTTTGTAAAAAGTAACCGCACGAGTAAAACTACAAATGTTTCTAAAAAATTTTTACTACACTATTGATAGTTATTATTATTATTATTACTATTATTATCGCTATTGCAAGAAACTTTAAAATTCAACAGTCACTGTATTACTAAATAAATAATTTTATAAAGTAATGGTTGTTATAAGTTTTTTACATTTTAATCAGCACTCCGATTTCTTTAGTAACAAACTGAAGAAATTATATTTCCTATCTATATCTCACTCTTTGATTATCTCTAATCTTTTAATTTGCTAATACTTTATAGAAACAGCTTCGATAATTAATATTCCTTTTTAAAATTAAAATTTGCAAACTAATGAATATCCAGGATTACATATGGAAATTTTTATTATTTGCTAAAAAATTACGATACTTTAAGAATTCTATATTTTTATTTAATTTATCTAAACTATTTTTTTTTTATAAAATTTAGGTCATTTATAGTTTTCTTCAATTTTTTCTGCCAAAAGAGTCGTCTATTTAAATCTAAAATTTATGATACATTTCTCGTATTTTGAAATATTAATCCCAATTAACTTTGCGCAATTTCGAGAGCTAATACTATATAATTCCGAAAATGCTCTCGTGGTAAAATTAACGTCGTTCTAGATGTGTATATACATATACATGCATGCCCGTCGCCACAACACAGTCGAGGCACTCAAATCGATATTCTTTCCTTCTTTTTTCAGGCATTCCCCTCCTGGAGGAGAGGCACTACTAAGGTGTGGGGAGGGGGGGAACGCGTGGCTCAAATTCTTCTTATCTCATCGGGCACATCAAGCAAACTAAACTACCAAGCAGCAAGCCGCTCCAAATGAAAGCAAACAATAATTAAAAGAAAAAAAAGCGCGATTAAAACGAACCAAAAAAAAATAATAATAATAATAAACAATACTCTCAAGAGAAGCGTGAAAAAAAAACGAAACAAAAAAGCGCAGCAAGCAAAAGCAAGCAATGCTGATATAAACCGAGATTTTCCTACTCTCACTGCCTGCACATTTTTCGGATCGAGCTGGGATTTCGTCGTGAGACTCGGCTGAGGAATTTCCAATTGGGACGCAAACGAACGGAGGAGAAACTTGATCGATCGGCGTGGCGCGGAAGAGAACCGTAACCTTTTGTTTTTTGGCATTCGACACACGTTACACACGCGAGTTTAGCCACACGTACACATATACTTACGTAAACGTAAATATACAGAGAGATACACTAACGCGCGGACGACGACGCACGTATACACGTACAAACACACACATACACGAGGAAAAACCTAGAGGTATTCATAGAGTTCCCCTTGTCTCGCCGCGGCAACAGTAGATAGGCAAACAAACGATTAAGCGCATAAAAGTAAAACTAAACTAACGCGATTGTAAGGAGTAAACTTAAATTCTAATAATAAATTCGAGTTAAAGTAATTTAAAGAATTAAAAAAAGAGAATACTAGAGTTGTAAAACAGAAAAAAAAACAAGTCGAGCCAAAGTAGAGCAGAAAGCAAAGGCGCGCGAAGAAAGAGAAGAAGAAGTAGAAGAAGAACACGAAGATGCGACTATAGCTTAGCGAAAAAAAAGCGAGGCCTGACGAGAATCGAGCGAACCGTGAACGCGCGCCTGTTTATAAATACTGACAGATGATCAATTCGTGACAAGAGCACTCGAGCGTGTGCGTGCGTGTGTGTGTGTAAGAAGAGATCCGAGCGGGTGCACGTGAGAGAGCGAGAGAGACACGCGCGCGTTGTGTGCGTGTCTTTCGACCCCTCCCACGTGTAAAATACTCCATCGAAAGTAAGAGAGCCTCGTGGGTCCGCCAAGACGGGGAAGCTCGGGACCGGCACGATTAGGGGCCGTCAGGGTGTGGCCTCGGCGAAGAGGCGCTTTTATAGAGCGCTGCGCTACGGGGCCTACTCGTGCGACAGCGACTCCTCCACGACTGTCATCATGGCGAACGAGGAACGATGCTGCTCGATCGACGAGGACGACCGAAGCAGCCGTTACAGTGCTGGTACCGGCACACGGAAAGGCAGCCTTGCCAGCGAGGCTGGTACACAAACGGCTGGTGGTGGTGGTGGTCCAGGCAGCGATGCTGGCGGTGTACTAGCAGAGATACTGCCACAAGTTGAGGTGGCCACGTTGATGGAGAAAGCCAAGTTCTATACGTCGCTGTGTATGGGATCAACGTCGATTCTGGCTGTCTTCGCGTTCCTCTTCGCCATTCCGTTCGTTGTGGAGCCGGCGATCTCCACGATACTCGCTGACTTCTCGCCCAGTCCTGTGGCTTGTGCCACCACCAGCCACGTGCTCGCCGAGGGACTGAAGAACTGCTCGTGGGCTAGTTGCAGAGAAGGTGTGGTAACTCATAAACTTTTGACTCTTTTTACTTGAAATTTTTTAATTTATCATGGTTATGTATATA
>JAWWEQ010000027.1:3924650-3968897 GCA_035583055.1 Torymus tubicola
TATATATACGAAGTAATATTCGTGTTAATATCATTCGATGTAGTATACTGGAGATGTAGTTATAAGAATTTATTCTGTGTGTTGTACAAAAGATGATTCTTCCAGTTTTAATTTTAGTCACATTAATGAGTACAATATGAACTATAGAGTCATCATCAAGCAATCAAGATTTCGTTCGACAGTTTGTAGTTAAAATAAAAAGTACGGTTTAAAAGCTTATTACTTTATACAGAAAATTACTTTTTTTTTAGAGTTCTTAAAACTTTATTCCCAGAACTCGCGCTCTACAATTTTAGTAGGTCTCTTATGGTATCTACCTCAACATAACCACATTGACAATAAAGTAGATAACTTTATTAACTACTACTAATTTCAAGAACGAAAAACTTAATTCATCCAAGTCAACTTGTACTCCATCTTATCTTTTTCAATAACGCCACCATATTAATAAGACCACAATACACAGGTTGCACCGCGGCGGTTACGAGTTGTCATCAGATTCGTGTCAACTACTCACGGCTAACGTACGAGGAGTACAAGACGAAACCCCGCGGTAGTGTACCCTGGGACGTGGTGGACACCAAGTTCTACGTGAACGCTGAGGGCTGCGGCTATCCCGATACTGGCGTCGTCTGTGCTGTGTTCGCTAAGAAGTACGGCAACATCACGCCCGGCAACATCTTCCCCTGCTATTACAGCAGGACCTATCCTGAGACTGTTGTGTCCAAGTATGTAGTCGCGTAAAGGTCGTTGTTTTCGATTATATTTTATGTTAATAAAAAATAACCAAAAGAATGTCGAAGTGGTATGGGGAAAGTCACTTTTTAAACTTTTTTTTGTTGCAAATTAATGATCGGTTCAGTTGATGCTGTTAAAATTTTATTATTTTCTATATCCTGAAAAACTGTGATTTGAAAAATGTTACTGAAAAGTCAACGGCTGACTAAGCTCGGACTATAACTACTGACATTTATATAATGACTTTCATAACTCTGTAACCTGATTTAATTATTGTTGGTTCTAATCATTTTGGATTGATAATAATAAAAATACAAATTTCACGAATTCTAATGAGAAAATAAAAAGATCTAAGTTAACATTATTTTTCGAAGTATCTAACGATTTAATAATTATATAATAATGTTCAGTCGACTGCCACGCCATCTATCGCATTCAATACATTGATTCCGACATCCTCTACAAATGCCTTGAATGAGTGATAATCGAAAAACTTTTAATTATTGTTATGATTAATATTAAATTTATGGGTAGCAAAGTTTTGAAGCAAAAAAAAGACAAATATAACTAGAAAAAAAAAACAAAATTTCGAAATTTTTTTTCTTTTGCCCACTATTTCTTGCAGAAAAATATCATTACAATGCGATTTTATCAATTCGAATCGTTAAAATTCATTCTCGTATAGTAAGTTAAGTGGTTGCAATACACTAGACCTCGTAAATTCACATCGACAATGCCAACAGGTACTCGTGGAACGACAACCTGCGCAACCTAATATTGGCCTTGACGATTCCAATACTGCTGTTCGTGCTGCCTCTGGTGGTGCTCTGCTACTGGTACTGCCCGCCTGTGAGCAAATCCTGCGGTGGCCCCAGCAGAAGCCTCATTGACAAGTACGATAGGAAGGAAGAGTAAGTAACGTGTATGTATGCAGTGCCTTGAGCGGCTAGATGGAACTTGTAAATCGTATTATTTTTTCTACTTTTTTTTTTAATCATTATGCTCTTTTTGATTTTTTATTATTATTTTATTATTTCGCTATACACGGGCGTACATATATTATTTCGGGGACTGCGCGATAACTCTCCTCTCTCGTATTGATTTCTAATAAAAAAAACCGTTGTCTTTTTGTTTTCATTTCCAACGCTCTCTTTTTTTACCTTTTCTTTTTATTTTCCTCATTTTACAGTATAACATTTGTATACTTATCGAGGATGCCTAGATTCGGCAGTAACGTTGAGATTTGCAAGCAACTAGCCTAAGCCCATCCGTTGTAATGAGTACAGTTTGACGATTGTTTAAGTGACACTTGGCCGACTAAGTGAATGTTACGAATTGTTGTTTTGTTTTATATGAATTTTGTTAATAAAATTTTTACGAAAAGTGAATTCTGCTTTGCATTATTGTTATCCAAGATTGAGAGATTACAGTAAAAATTATTTTCACTGATTTACGTTACGAATACCGTAGTTATCGTGTGTGGCTAATTATTGTTGATCGTAGAAAATAATTTTTACTAAATTGTCTTTTTTTAATATAATATATTTATTCAATAATGAAATTAATTTGGCTATCGACGTTGTGTCTTGTATTTAAAAGTAAACTTAAAAATTTGTTTGTAATTTTTTAATTTATGAGATATTTCCTCATAGGAATAGTTTTTTGCTGATGAAAAGAGAATGTTGATATACATTTGTTCTAAATAACACTTTTGTTAGTACAAAAAAACCTTAGTTCAGTATATTGTGTGTAATAACTATATTGTAAAAATTTTGTCTAAAATATTTTTTATTATTTTGTATTTTACTGTAAAAATGCCTTTTAAAAAAATGATAATGTATTCTTTTTTGAATTTGCATTGCAATACCACCTTCAATCCAGAATCGACATTCCTACGAATTTAGATAGGTTGAGGGTATTTTATTAGACTAGTCAATTTTCAAATGACCTTGTAAGAATGTACAATGTTTAAATTATTTTTCAAAACTACTGTTATTTTAAATGAAAATATAGAAGATAAAAGTATTAAAAGAAAATAATAGAAAAACATATATTTATCAAAATTGAGGAACTACTCATTCATTAAGACAATAAAGTAATTATTCTAGGAAAATAATTTATTAAACATTTGTAATTTTCTATATTCCAATCAGCAATATAATTTTTATTAAAGTATAAATAACTGAAATGTTGACAGTCTGATAAAACACTGCCACCAGTAGCAAGTGCACGCATCGAAAGCATAATCATAATTGCCAATACCAAAGACTAAATAATCAATCTCGAGAATGCCCCTGATTCCTTTAATCATGTGATTCCCGAAGTAATATCCTTGCCTCTTCCCTTTCCCTTCAAAAAAAAAACGCCAGCGCGCGTGCGGCCCGTAAAAAGTGATCACGGTGCCCCCGTGCACGGGGCTCTTGTTTCCAGCATCCTCGTCGAGGAGGACTTCGAGGAGGAAGAGGAGAAGGACGAGGAGGAGTACTGACTGTTGCCCCGGGCTCACCCCCCGGCACGGGAGTGACGCCAGACGAACGACGGCAACGATCGGCGCTGCTGACGACGTGGGATGACTGAGACGAAAGATAATGCAATGCACGCGCGAGCGACACTTAACACACGCGAGCAATTTGCTATAAAGAAAAAATTATGTAAACACACCTACACACAACTCACACAACGAATCCTCGGGGAAATGTTTTTTTTAGCAATAAGCTTCGTTTGGCCGGGAGGTTAGCGGGGCACGTTTGTCGCATATTATAGGCAAGAAGATGAAGGAATTTGATGATGATGATGATGATGATGATGATTCAAAGCGAACGTGCAAAATATAGAAAAATATCTTGGAATCTGATGGAAATTTACCGGGTTCCGTTGTAATTGAATATTATATTTTAAGTTCATAATTGTCTGATGATGTTAAATTGTGCAAACAATGCGTTTTTCATTCTGATTTATAAATGAGAAGAAGAGCTGGATATCCTACGAGATAATTATGTTCTATTCTCATTTACACGGCAGCATTGCATTGAAAAAATTGTTAATAAATTTTAAAGAGTTCTATTTTTTGGATGAATTTCTATAAATATTTTAAAGATTCAAATGATATATAACTTCCTCATTTTAAAGTTGAAACATCCATGATCTCATGAAAAGTGCAATATTACCAAACGTCTATGTTTTATATGTTCGCACTTGAAACCAAAGGTTTAAACCTAAGGACGAATAATACATTGGTCGATTAAAGAGATATTAAACGCTTTGCACACCGGCGAGAGATTTGCCTTGCCTTACTTTTCTTGAAGCCAAAAACACGGCAATCATAATTGCGTGCGTCTTTTTTAGCCGACATGAAAAAAAAAGAAGAAAAAAAAAATCAAAAGCCGCATTCAACCCTTTTTGCGAGAAAAAAACTGAGGCATATTTAAGTACGTATTAAGCAAGGATGGGCACGATCCGTTATATATTTTTTGATACGCAGAAGAAAAACAAATATTTATCTTCTCGTTACTCGCATTATTGGTATTGATAAGTTTTAAGCTACCAATATTTCTTATAAGCTAATTATTAACGTTAAAAACTTAATATTATTGTCTACAAACGTACCTTACTTGCATTGGTGATATTAAACTAAGTCGTCGTGGTAACTAATTTCTACCAAATCAACTTCCAACTCTCTTTAATTTTTATTTTTCTCAATGATCTGCTTATTTTTTACATGAATCGATATTTTTTCAACGCAACTTCTTAATTATATGAATTCTATCTTGGATTATCTCGAGTATCTTTCACAACCAAAGTTTGTCCATCCACAGTGCTATATTGTCTATATTGTTTCTATACTCAGGATTCGATCATCTCTCAGTATGAAGAAACGCGCGAAACAGAATAAAGTGCGAATGTCGAAATTTAACGCGATTAAGTATGAGTAATTAAAATTTAGCTGCGCCTTTACAAATAACAAAATGCTAATAAGAGGCAAAAAGATAACATAAGATCTACGATTCTTCGAATCATATAGGCTAAGTTCATTTTACACAGACTAAAGATTAACACACACTTAAAATGTGGCCGATCGTAATGTAACATTATGCGTCTCACAGTATTTATTTTGCATTCGAAAGAAAGGAAGAAAAACAGAAATCAATAATCGAAAAAAAAAATAGACGTCACGTTTCGGCTCCACATTGTCACAGACGAAATCGCTGATTAAATACGAGGATAGAGTCGTTGTCTCTAAGAGTAAGCCGAGATAGGTTTCCGCGCTGGCGAATGAAAAAAAATTTGTATAAATAATGAGAAAAAAGTATATATAGATATATACATAAAAGCGATATATTGCATGTCGCGCTCGTTGCACCACTCGACTTCTGTTCTGTCCACTTTGTTGCTCGAGGGTCGCTGCGCGACGCGCGATTTTACACTGTGTAAAGATTTCCATATATATAGATATAAATAGTTAGGTTTTAAGATAAATAAAAATATATATATATAAATATATAAATAAATATATATATATAGGTTAAGTTTTGCCTGTGAATATTATTGATATTATATTGTGGTTAAAAACACACGAAGACAACGTTGTTAACCAGAATTTTTGTACGTGGCCGCCGCGCTGGCGCCGTGGTTTAGAGGTACGCGATTTTATTATTATAAATAAAGAAGTATAATAAAATTGTAGTTAGGTATAACGATTATATAATTATTTCTTTTCGATTTTTATGTTTTTATTTCGATGGGATTTGTGCGACTCGTCTAATGACTTCGAGATGTGCTGATCACTTAATATGAATTATACCAAACAATAAGAAAAAGTTATTTTAAACGTCAAGTGCGTTGACTTTTGTTTCTGAAGATCCTAGCGCTGAGGATATTTATATTGTTCACGGGAATTTCTTAACTGGACGAAAGAAAAACATTGGCCAGTGTAACAAATTGTTTATTCTTGACATAAAAACTATTTATTTATTCATGAAAATATCGACAACTTAAATATAAATCATATTGGTCCAATTAGCAGATCAAACATGTAACGTGTATTGTGCTGATTTATAAAATCCTTAAATATATGAAGCATATTGAATGGATCAGATATTTTTAAAATATTGTTTAGGTTTAATATAAAATTTGATAGAGAAAACATTTTTGTTTTGCAAAACCGAAGGTATTTGGTACTTTAATTCTATCTGGTACTGATTCCTATTACAAAATTTTTATTCACGTAAAACTCTGAAGCTTAAGCTCAACATCAAAGCAGTGCATCTGATGCATTTTTTACCCTAATAATTTAATTAATGTATTCAGGCACGTACAGAACAATACAGTACTGAGTTTTGGTATGAAATATAAATAGACAATACGGAAGGTAACAAGAAATTCATGCATCAGTTTTTTTATCAGTTTTCATATGAAATTGAAAAAGTCCATCTCGAAGATTTCTAATAGACACGTCGCAGCCCAAGTATCATCTAGAATGGTTGTGAGAATCTTTAAATCGGCCTTCGTCCAAGAGTCCACGCGATCAACAACAAAGTTTAGGTAGAATTGCAGATATTCCGTTAATTATGTATTATAAATATATACAATGTCAAATCGTTTATGTTAATACTTTTTGTTTACAGCGACTGTATAAATATTATAGTTATACTTTGCCAATGGATAACTGACTTCCTCATGTTTACTACAAATAATTTATTATGTTATTGTATTAGCTGTGATTAAGTATATCATGTTAGTATTACATTTTATCTAAACTTTGTTGTAATGGAAATGTATTCCTTGATCGGAAAAGCTCTTGTGATTTGGCGCTCATTCCCAAAATGGCTTGCTATAATAATATACTCGCATAAACACAATCTTGTACTCGCTAGATGCGAAATTGATAGGACATTAAAACGTAAAGCTATTTTTCCTAAGATATAAATATATTCTTCGATCGAAGAAGCTAATTATATTAAAACTAATTATTGTTGATTTCCGCTGGTGCTGGAATTATTCGAATTATAATTTAGTTATAAACTTAGCGCATTCGAATGCTGTACTATTCGGATTCAAGAGTAAAAGAAAATCAAATTAATAATTGTATAAGATGTTAAACAATTCGAAGGATATTGGTGACGAAATAACATACAAGACTGACGTGTCACTGTATTACAAATATTTGGATTAACAGAGTAATTACATTTTAAAAATTAATAAAAAGAAATATTACAGATAAATTCATTAAAGGGTAAAATTTTGTAGATTTTTAAAACTTATAACATTCAATTCATTCTATAACGAGTTTAATGTTATTCGTTGGCACAGAAACTAATAACGAAAAATATCAAATATTTTACTAAGTAAATCAATGAAAATTTAATACACTTCTTATTACCTTACTTATAATAAACATCATAAAAAATCAAATACTTCAATTCTAGAAGATATGTTATTCAGAAATACTAATAAATTTACTGAAAATTCTAAAATTTGAATATCTTACAATTCGAATAGCATTTCTAGCTATTATCCGTGCACAATTAGGAGAAATTAATTAACTCAAATTATAATATTACCAGAAATTTCACATAATTGGAAGAGATTATATCTCAATTAACAAATGCGACTATTACGAATTCAAATCAAAACGTAATGTACTTTTTTCGTCTCAATAACGAATAGTACAATGCTAGTTAGCATTGCTTTTTACAAATAATTATTTCAATATTAAGTAATGCGAACCAATAAGATATGTAATTAAAGAATTTTAATACGGAATTAGTTTAAGACGTTCTTTTACTATTAACACATTGATTGTTTGCTGAGGCGACATAATTTTGTAAACTCGCTACTCGGCGAGAATAAACAAAAAAAACTAAACAATTTTAAAATTTTTTGAGAATTTGAAAAATCCGTCAGATTTATACAACTTAATGTTTAAACAAAAGCGGATACATGAATGTTACAATTGTCGATCGAACGAGCTTGTATAAATGTCGCTAATTTTTCGGAATACCGCGTGCAATAGCCGTTAATTAATTTTACGAAACTCTATAAGAATGCGAACGAAAAAGAAGAAGAAGAAGAAGAAAAAAGAAGACAACTCGTCGTCGATGAGCAACTTACTCAAGACTAAATATATATTGTAACCGAAAACTCTAGCCGCATCTCTCTCCGTTTCGTAAATCCTCGACTTTTTCAAATTCATATCACGCACCAACTAAACACAATTAATACATACACTGATCGAGTTTTGTAAGGCACTTCGAACGACACCTATATACTTACCCAGCAGACAATCTCCGTTAGGACGCGACTATATATACAGTCGAATTCCGTAAGGATTCGCACGCGTCCTTCTTTACTTTTCTTCTATAATATGCCGTCTCTCTTCTGCAACGCGAATAATCGGCCGGAGGCGTGTCGAAAAATCGATCACCGCCACCGTTGCCAGAAAATAGTACCTCTCCGTCTCTCTCGTTTTTAGTGCCAAGAAGAATATATATATGTAATTGCAACGGTGTTCTCGGGTACCCGAACGCACGCGCGAATTACTTGAACGTGCGGATCGTGAACTCGAGCGCAAGTATGGGAATACGTAATTGATAGGTCATAGGGGATGGAAATTCGTTTTTCTTTTTTAGGCGTAGTCGAAGAACGATTTAGTTGATATACATATTATTGTGATGCAGACGACGTTATTTTCGAAGTATATATAAAATAGAGAGAGCTTCGAATCTTAGCGTTTGCTGGATTCGATAAAAAAAAAACAGGTCAATAAAGAGACGATTTGCTTGCGATAAGAATTGCAGCAATTCGAAAGAGTGTAGAATAGTACAAAATGTAATAGGACTTCATTCTTTGCTTCCTACCCCTAGTAGATGATAATAGAGTTAGTTGTCAGCGATATATAGCTTGCGAGCGCGAGATATTTTTTTTAGCTATTAATAACGAACGATTTTCCTAAGGATATTCTACTAGGGTGATCTTAAAATCAGTAATAAAGCACAAACTACATTGTCAGTTCTTTCTTCTTTGTTTTTTTAATATTATATATTAAATATAAGCAATTTAAAAGACAGACAAGTTTACTTTGTACCGATCTTTGCGAATGCAAAAAATGCAAAAGACGAAAACTCATTTCGTACTAGACTAACAGTACGTTACGAATTTTTCACATTTCTTTATACGAGCAAATCCACAGATTTGGGAGAGAGAAAAAAAGTGGCAAGCGAGAAAATGTGCGAAACTTTCTCGAGTACTTTGGAAAAGTCGATTGAAAGCTCGAGAAGCAATGCACGTGCTTTTTAGGCACACATAACTCGCGTTGCGCACTTATCTTGTCTCGAAATCATTTTGCTTTTTTTTCGGACTGTACGAATGCGGCTCCTCTCAGGTGTACCTGTTCTCTAACTTTGTTACGTGTATTTGTCGGGACGCGAGTTTTCCCGACTCGCGTATAAATAATACACGCGCGAATTCCAAAGAAGCTTCCTTCTACCTGATATGATAAATAAATAAAAAAAATAAAAAATAATAAGCAAGCGATGTATATGCTCGCCGGATACGAGAATTTCATCGAAAAAAAAGAGAGAGAAACTAAAAATAAATAAATAAATAAATAAAATAAATGAATAAAAGAAACATTTGAGGACTGTTCAGCTTCTTACGTACAATTGTGTCTGTGACAAAGCAAAGCAGAATAAGCGTTAAATTGTGGAACGATATATATATTATATTATATATATACGCTCTCGAACGCGCTGTACATACGAATCAATGTTCTGCGCATCTTGTCGATCGAGAGGGTTTATTGTAAATAAGAGCCATTGTACATCTTCATTTGAAATATAGTAAATCGTTTTTCCGTTAAGAGTCTCATTGTACTTCATTTACCTTATACCTTTTATAAATTTATTTTATTTTCTGCAATACTCTGAACTTTTCTATATTTACAAATGAATATTAATATTTCTTAATTTATATTGATATACTTAATTTTTCTGTCATATTGATTTCAACTTCAAATATTGGATAAAATTTATAAAAATTTATTTTTTTTTAAATTTACATTCTTTTCTCTAAAATGTTTTTTATAAGTTATTTCAAATTGAATTTCTTATAGATAAATCACATTCTTTCTTATGTATATTTTGCATAGCAATAGTAAAAGTAAATTACATGTAAATTTCAGAAAATGGCTTGCTCGTTTCTATGTAAATCGATATAGAACTGAGCATTACTACAACTTCTATTAGCACTAAAACATCGCGTCAAACGTTTTCAAACCCATTCAATAATATTACGGTATAAATAATTCAACACAACCGAAACGATTAAAGCTCCCTGTGCGCACGTAGACAAATCCTAATCAAGCATTAACGAAACGTTAATCCTTGGACCGTACCTAAACACGTGCAGAATTGATTTACCTAAATGAAATTGTCTCGTTAAAGAGACTTGCTACGAATAATAATATACATTTCGTGTTCTCATTGACATTTTATTTGCATCAATTACAATACAAAATTTAACTGTTACTGATTTAGTTTCCATCCAAAGTAGTTGATTATGTATATAATTTTATTTAGATAATTTACGAGTATACGAATTATACAATTTACGAGAAAACCATTTATAATTCCGTTATTATTATGAAAATTATTTTACTTTAACAAAATTTTAAATATTAAATATTGATAAGATAGCACGTGTGTGTTATACTCGAAATCTATCCGTTGATTTTAAGTATTAAAGCACCTTTTTAATTTTATGCAAAATTTTTAATACATTTTATTTCTGAAAGCTTTCGCGTCACGCTGTGCCTCGTTAAAACTAAATTTTGTCCAAACTGTAATCTCTTTTATTTCGGTTGTTGAATAATGCATTTTTCGCGATTCAGTATCGTAAGCTCCATCTTTCTCGGTGATGGCATAAATTGAATATTTCATTATGTTATCTCGTGGCTAAACCTGTGATCTGCTGTTAGTCATTAATTCTTGGGAACAAAGTTTTTTTGCTTATACACATATATTTCCCAAGAAGAAATACAGTAAGTATATTGATATTTATAACATTTATTTTCATGAACTGAGGAGATGGTGAAATTTAATAAAATCTGTAAATGTAAAAACTTATTTACAGAGGTTATTATTCTACATAAAGTAAATTTACATAAATATTAAATTTTGTAAAAATTTTCATATTTAAATAATAAATGCGTGAGCGCACGTAAAAGTTTTAAAATAAGAAAAGTCCAGAAAGTAAGAAGGGCATTCCCACTGGGAATCTTGGAAGCTCGTAAACATTTTTACGACTTGCCCGTTCGAGGACGACTAAAGTCGGGATTGATTCGATCTCAACGAGTGATTTGTATTCGTCGGGGTACAGAGAAAAGCATTTTTCATGATCGAACGCTGGTGTCGGACATTGGTCATGAAGAATGCAGAGCGAATAACGATTAGGGAGTATGTTTTTGTTTACGTTCGTGTGTGTTTATATCTGGCGATTTGAATTACAAAGAAAGTATTTATTGCTTCTAAAAATATAAAAAGAATTATGGTGATATTATAAAAGCAAATAAAATGTTACAGTAAAATATTTGTCAATTGAAAATTGGTTTTAAGGAGTATAATCCGGTTAAAGTCAGACATTGATCGATCAATACATTTCAATATCGAGTTTATTTCTAGTTTAAATATATTCTTGCCTGAATACATGTTTTATAAAGATCAATAGATATTAGGTTTTAAAAAAGTTACTGGTTTAAGAAAATAATTTGCTTTCCTTTTTTTCAGAATTTTTTTATAAAGGGTGCTAAGTATACTTTAGAGAGGTGAGAATTTGAGAAATTATATGAATAAAGAATATCTGATTCGAGGTGAATAGTAAATAGCAATTTCTCTTACGAAGACCTTTTTACTGCAAAGGTTTTAAAACTTTTACGCTCCAGAAATCTAAGTTAGTTATTACGGATCTTTTTACGCACGTCAGCGGTTCTATTTTCAGATATACTGTTTAAAATATTTATACTTAATAATAATGCATAAAAATACACCAATTAAATTCAAAATTTTAACAATTTTTTTAATTTTAAAAATCATTCTCAACTTTTTTAGTGTTCTTTTTAATTGTAACAATGTTAAAAAAATATTGTTTGACAAAAGTTTAATATATTTATCAAAGACAATTTCTAACTTGAGATTGCAAAATTACTTTGTGCTTTCATGTAACGGGAGAGGTATTGGACACAGCCTTGATTTAGACTATGTTGAGAAGTTTCTTTATAACCAACTTTAATATTAAAAGAGTTTTGCTGAACTTAGAAAGTTATTATAAAGAAGAAAAAGTGACAAAAACAAAGCGCACGTTATTTCACCAGTAACAAAAACTATTGAAAAAAATATTGAAAAATATCAAACCAACATTTGATATAAATCACTCTTTTATCAGTAGACTAACCCAAAAAAAAAAAACATTCAGCGTTGAAACCACCACCACGAGCTTTTCTCAACTCCAGCAAAGCTAAACAATAAACAGACATTGTAAGACCGTAACCTAGCGCGTGCTTTAAAAATCGATCACTATATACGTTCGGCTAAACGCATGACGACCGACAGGCGGCACCGATCGCCGATAACCTTATTCAAACGGAAAGCCAATCGAAAGCACCTAGAGAACATATATATATAAGCCTAAGCTAGCGTGTAAAACTACACGCCATCTGCGCTACAAAGCAAACGCACGAAGCTAAGTGGAGCTCGACCCGGTGGCACGGTATCCTTCGCGGCAACCTGTCGGCGCCAGTATGGAGGGGGGGGGGGGGGGAGTGGGAGTGACTCGACCTTCTTACATTCTTCCCTTCCAAGCTGTCGCGTCGTGTATATACAGAGCCTATATGGTGGCTATATACGAGAGCTTGAGGGGTGGGTGGTCGTTAAACGGGGGGGAAATCGTTTTCCCGGAACTTTCGAGGACGACGAGGTGCGCTGACCGGTATTTAGTGGGATGGATAGGCTGTGAAAAGATTGTATGGGTCGGGGATTTTTTTAAGGGGGGTTGGGAGTTTTAGGGTAGCGGTATAGCGGAGTATAATTAAACCGAAATTATTTAATGATAATTGCGTACGTTGAAGTTTAGAAGATTAGGATGGTTTAACTAAAGATGAACGTTTCTTTGGTTGAAAAATGTTTGTGAAAAGTACATTGGGTACGCAAAATCAAGAATTATTAAAATAAATTTTGAAAGCCAATTGAAGATAAAAATTGCAACATTACGATTGGAGATTAAACGATTTTAATTTGACATAATATTGGCACAGAAATAAAGAAATGATCGTCGTTAAGATCTTATTTAAATGTATTTTAAATTGCTATAAGATTAATAATATTTTATTATATTTAAATTATAGCATTGTATAGTAAAATTCAGGCTCCGTAAAATTTTTAATTTCAATTATTTGAATATCAATCTTTTTTTTTTAGATGAATTAAACTTTTGATACTAATATATTTCAAATTATGATGACTCATAATTATTTTTTTTCAGAATATTATTTATGTACTTTATACAATTTTATGAAATAATTACAAGATAAGAAAATTAAAAGTAGGACCTATGCAATAGATTAGACTACGATATTCTCACGTGTGATAGCTTCAGAGAATCCAATAGGATCTCAATTTAAAAACTGTACTTAGGATTTTATGACTCCTCTCATTCTATAAATCTTCAAAACATATTCATCAACTTTCATTTAATTCTTTAATTAGTGGTGTTTTTGAGTAATAACCATGTACTATTTAAAATTCTTTTTAAATCATCTGAATATATACCAATTCTTTTTCGAAAAATATAAAATTCAAATTTTGAATTATATGAATATGATTTTTTCCTTTTTTTTGAAATATAATCACTGAAAATTTTGATTTGAAATTCATTTTTATTTGAACCACTTATTTATTTCATGGAATTGCGTAATGAAGCTTAGGATGCTACCAAGTTTTCTAAACAGAGATATGTTAGAACCTGGGGCAATGGAGCAACCCGTTAACAACATTCAAACATTCATGAAAATTATTTTATATGTATATATTATAATACTACGATTTTCTAAACATATAAGAAAATTCAACAATCGTAACTATAATCAGTGCAGCATGTCTCATATGATTTTTCAAGCATTAAAAAATAAGAAAAAAAAGCTTACGAATCTCGCCACTCTGATTTCATGAAATCCCTATTACACGCGAGCACATAGCTATACCTTTCAACAATTGCATTGTAATATTCTCTCCACCTAAGCACTTGACTCACCTCTATATATATATAAATTGCTCATCGCGCGAGCTTTCAAGAACCCAAGACAAGACAACAGCCCCCCTTTCGCGCACACACACCCACACACTCGCGCAACTTTAATAGGTGCATTGCCCTTATTGCAATTCCGGCGCTGCGGTGCGCTTCACTCACAAGAGAGAGAGAAAGAGAGAGCACGTCGACCCGAGCCAAGTCACTGCAGAGTCTCGCGGGGGCGTCTGGCTATAGCAAACTGCATGTCGTCGTGTGCACCCTCACGTCGGTTTCCCGGAAATTCGTATCCAGTTCGCGGCGGCTCTATAGCGGAAGTAAAATCCAGATTGCACCGGTTCTCTCTCTCTCTCTCTCTCTCTCTCTCTCTCTCTCCATCTCTGTGATGGTATATATAACAGGCCCAACGGTGCCGCAGCACGCGACGCTTAAAAATTGAATCGATCTATATAGACGGAAATGGTATTTTTCTTTCTGCGATACGTATACAATGGGGTGAATTTAGGACGACGGTAGAATGGATTGGTGTAGTGGATTTATAATAGAGGTAGTTTCAATGAATAAGGTTGACGTTATTAGATGGGTACAAGGTATACATATATACACACGATAGGCGTATATTTAATGTGAAACGAAGAGGAAATGCGTTATTTGTTGCAAGCAATACTCGGGAGAGTAGTTTTCCGATTGGAAATGAAGAACCGTGACTGATAACTTATCTTCTGGCATCGACGCTTTTTAAGATTGATGATAAAGAAAAACAATTCAGGATACAGTTGTAGATATAGCGTATACGAAATATATAGCGATGAACGAATAAATTCTTCGTTAGAACTGTATTTTATGAATTTCTTTTCAGAAATGCTTTCAAGTAACAAAGGATAGCGGTGATTAAGAGAAACGCATTACTATATATATACAATATAGTTTAATAAGCAATCGCTAATTTAAATTTCACGTCCGACTAAACTTTTCCATTATCCACTTAGGCCGATTTCTCATTATACTTTATCTCACGAATTATTCAGAAAACTTTTTTCCGCGTGAAATAGCAATAATTTATTCAAATTAAATGCTCTCCTGGCTATGAGTAATGATGCTTCTCGCGAATGAAAAGTATATCCGTTACATCTGCACCATCGTACCATCTAAAATCATCCAACCCACCTACGTTCCTATATATACCCTACTACACCTTACAATCAAAATACTTTTGGCAAAACACCAAAACAAATTACACCTCCTCCCAAAAACATCTCCGTACAAAAATTTATCTCCCTCCCCGTCGTTCCTATTCGAAATGAAATTTTCCCTTTCCACGCCCGGCAACTCACGAAACTATCCTACCCGTACTGCGGAAAGAGTTGGGGGATGGGGGAGAAAAACCCGAGAAGAATTTTAATCTCCCATATTTCTCTCTCTCTCTCTTTCTCTCTATCTCTATCTCTCATCCCTCCCTTATAGCGATGCGCAGACCAAGCAACATATACACCATCATCAGCGCATATATATACATATAGCTTAGTAAAACTGGCGCGCGCCGGTTCAGCTGCGGCAGCGCCTGCGCAGATCAACTCTACCCTCCTCCACCTACCCTATAGACACAGAGAGAGAGAGAGAGAGGGCACTTGAACGACGGGGTCACGCACGGTGTTTTCAAACAGTCGACACGCTCGCCTCGAGGCGCTCTCATACTCGTCGTCGTCGTCGTCGTGTGTCAGCTAAGCACGCGCGCACGACGGCCAGCCATACAGTAGTAACAAAATAGCCATACTCCTAACCTGGACCGTACCGGATACGGTGTGATATACCACAGGGGACGCGATAAGCATCGCCAGGCTGGAAAATGCACCATGGATGGCAACGAGCGTAGCTGAGGACATGTGCGTGCCCTTGTGTATATATACCTTCTGTGTCTTTCTCTCTCTCTCGAAAAAAAATCGTTGTACGTTGTAGTATATACGCGTGTGTATGCGCTATTGGTGTCTTGATGGCTTCTTGGCACTTCCCATGGTGGACTGCTCCGGGCCGCAGGTGTTGTGTAGCTTGTACGTGTGCGTTATTATCATTGCGGGAAATTATTATCGTTTTGTCTGTGGTTCGAACGCGGCGGCGACAGCAACAGCTTTTCTATATACCATATATATAGGAGCGCGCGGTGTATACCTAGGAATTGACGTCAGTGATAAAGGAGCGCACGCGCGCAGGACGATGACTTTTTGATTATATAGGATATGTGTATATATGTATCGATATGCATGTGTGTGTGTGAGTAAATGTGACGTCTGTGATGATAAATGCGTGTGCGAGAATGAAGATTGTTGAAGAATTTCAGATGTTTGATCAAGGTGCGTATACGCCTGTGTGTGTCGTTTGCCTTTCTTTCCTTTTTTTTCGTTATAATAGAGGTCTGAGTGGGTGCTGCTATATCGAGAATGTTGAAGTTATATGTGGTGGGTAAATAGAATTGTAGAGTTGGGGGTTTTAATTGGACGAGGTTTCGTATTGAAGCTCAGTGTTTACATTGCTAATATATACATGATACCGCGGGAACGGAAGCTAAACGCTTTGCTGGATTTTGTTTGGGTTTCGAATGGTTGACTGTATTGTGAATTTTGTCTATGGAACTGAATTGGTTTTTACTAAAAATACGAGATTAGAGCAAATGTAAATGCTAGCGAAGTAAAAATAAGAGAATATTATAATAGGGAAACTATTAACGTAGAAATGGCTTGTTTATATCTAGCCTTTGAGATAGTTTTATCTCAAGTTAATCGATGATAGCTATAATTATTCTTAATACATAACGGTTATGTGACGATTTATTATCGCGGGCTTTGAAAGGCATAAAAATAAATTGTCGTTTAATAAGGGTCGAAATCCTTCTGATGAAGGTAAATTCATCTTTAATCGTAATAGATCATAGCATTCGTATTACAGTAAAATTGTTTGTATTCGATGTGAGAATAAATTAATTACATAACAATATTTTTTTACTAATAGACTAATAAATTTTGATAAAAAATACAAAAAATTTACTTTTTGATTTATAACAAATTTTTTATTAAAGAAACTGATTTATTATTTCAGCAGTAAATATTATCACATTTTACTCGTAATATATTGAGTTATTTTAATGATAAAGTTTTTAAGTCAAATACCCGCGTAAAAATATGAACTATTGCCAATACATCGCATAGTAATTGGCAATAGTTATCGCAAATATGTTGTAAACATATTGCAGCAACGACGCGGCGAGTTGAGCAGCTGAGCCCGTAACAATACTTTTAATTCAATTTCTTATCAACTATTGCCGCTACATTGGCGCTAGTTTGCGAGTGGACACTTAGTAACTATTGCCAGTATATTGCAAATATGTGGCAGGATGAGCTTCGGCGCTCTATTGCCGGTATATTGCCGCGTCGTTGCTGCAGTATATTTGCAATATATTTGCGATAACTATTGCCAATTACTATGCGATATATTGGCAATAGTTCATATTTTTACGCGGGTAATTGAAATGAAATGAAAAAGGTGAATTAATCAAATAAAACTTTACGCCAGATGCTTTAGTACATTAAACATGAAAAATGTCCTTTGATGATAAAAATATTCTTTCAATAGCTTTTCAAATTCATTAAAAATCGTCTAAAACTATTTAAACAAAAAAAAACAACTATTATTTCCTTCGCAATTTCTCACAACAACAAAAAAAACATTTTTCCATTCCCGTACAAAATTATTTTTTTCCACAATTCTCTGAAGTATTCTTTAATATTAAAAACGTTCTCTCAATTAAATCCCCTCATTCACGTGTAACCTACTTTCAAAACTTTAACGCCTGCATTAAATTATTCATAATGTCAAATCTTTAGCCGCTCGCGCACGCTCTGTCACACGCACGCTTCAAATCGACGTCAATGTGCCGCTGCTTCGGTTGCTGCTACTGCTTCCCAACCCCTCCTACACATATATATGTATTCAAGAAAGAAATTCAAATTACATTTGCTCGTACCCCCGGGGGCGATAATGAAACACTCGGCCGCGCTAATTAATTGCTTACGACCAAATCCAAGGCGATAAAAAGCTCGCTCGCTCTCTCTCGGTACGGCGTTAATAATGAAAAATCAATCGATCGTAGCAATAGCAGCATCACCGTGCGAATTAAAGCCGCAGCGTGACGCGGCGGAAAATTCGTTTCACACGTATAAAGCGAGTCATCAATGGGGTCATCGATATAATGAATTAGCCAGGCCTTTACTTACGTGCCATCATATCCATTTGCGCGCGACAATGTGTGTGTAGCGTGCAGCTTGCGACTGAACGAACTAATGCCGTTAAGTGCGCGGTAATTGCCATAAGTGCATTAGGGAAATTCGATCGCTCTGCGCGACTTTACCCGCGAAGAAAAAGGAATAGTAGAGAGGGTGAAAGAATCTCGCGAGAAAGAGAGATTGTTAGAAGGAGGGAACGTCGAAGAGTTGTTTCCGTCATTAGGAGCGTCATTTTCGAGGCTGTTGAGGGGCCGAGGGAACGTTATATGAGCTCTTTCTCTGGTATGTACTTTTGAGGTCGCTAGCGTGGCATAAAAACAACATCTCGTTGGCCTTGGATTATGGTTGAGATATTTAGCTTCCATTTTTAGCGTTGCTATATTTTTTAATGGATGTGGACATACGATGCTGTAATTATCGATCGAGTGGGTGTCTGTAATTAATGGGAGATTAATTATATTACAAATTAATAAACTCATTTATCAACTGGATAAATTCATTTGATTAATTATTTCATTTTTATAAAGCCGTACGTATGTATATTTTAAGATTTTTATTTTGAGGTTTAAAATATCAAATATCTGCCTAACGAGTATAATTTTCATATGTCAAAATTAAAAATATATAAATTTAACTTGGATGTACGCCTTGATAAAATTTGTATACTTTTGAAAATTTTTCATTGATTGAATTAAGAAAATTTCAAAAGTGTGTGTTCTCAACGCTTCGGGGGAATATGTAGGTCACGAACCTCCCGCGTAACAGGTTGAAACTTATATATACATTAGCGTCATTAGACGTATACTCGTATCATGCAAACATACGTACATAAACATGGATACAGTCTACTTTCACATACGGTATCTTTCTTTTTTATAATTGTGAATTCTGTTTAGAACAAGAGTCATTTGACATCATTTGTTATGTGAAACGTAGTATTATTTTTTATTATAAAAAGTTTTTGTGTCCATGAAAAAAAATATTTGTTATTCTGAAATATATAAAAAAATATTTTGTTTGGTAATAACTTTAAAAAATAACCTAGGAAGAAATTTTCTTTTACAGTAGCTCGTGTTATATAAAGTCGTAGAAGCATTTTTGAAAGAGCATTTAGTGTGAAAGAAATTTTGTTTCAAGTTGACTGAGATTTAAAGTATTCAGAAGTGCGTTATAAATACAGCAAAAAAAACTTATTTTTTATAGATTAAACTGTCTTAAATGTTTAATATTTACTTGATTGTTTATTTTGTAACTTTGCCTTTTAATAAAATGAAAACTTTTTTCACCTTCACGTTAGACAATAAAAAATTCAAATTCAGTAATAAGAAATATAGAGTCAACAAATGTAGAAAATGCAAAAATATGCAATAAGACGTAAAGAAGTGCAAGTATATATACGCCTTGTACTTTATACGGTACTTATTCGTTTTAATTGAACATTCTAAACCTGCATTACATTATAACACTTTTATGTAATCCCTTTTACAAAATTAGCATCCCTAAAAAGACTGTTCCTTATATACGAGATCACGAAGTTAAGCAACTCATTCAGCTTCAAAAACATAGATCTTCGTTGAATGACGTAACACCTCATTTGACTATCAACGAAACCCTTGCAATATTGCACAATGTTACTCGAAATATCTGCAACTTCTACTTAAATTCTTCTATTTCAATATGAATCACGATAATACTTCTTAGAAACGAATCGATTCCTCGTGACTCAGTAATGCAATGGCCCGCACGCTATATATAATTCATCAATATACCAAGCCACGCGTTTTCTTAGAAAATTCAAAGCAAATTTCGACCGTTTATCTACGGAGAAGCTTTATATTACGCTAAATCAGAATCGTCAGATCGCGTGCCCGATACATTTTGTACCCGTTGCTTATACCAAAACTATACAGACGGCAATAGCCCTATTAGCTATCCCCATACCCTGATAATATCTTCGTCCTCGCATTAATAACCTTCTTCTTTATCTTTCTTTCTCTCTTCTATAGAGTCTACGTATCGCAGCTGTTTACTCAAGACGAAGAAAAAAATATAGAAGCAGCAACATCTTCGACAATTTTATAGGAAAAGAAAAGCCCTGCGCAGCTGCGTACCTCAAAGTGTCTATTCGCCTCGCTGGCGAGTGTAGAAAAAGAGAGAGAGAGTGGGAGTAAGTGAAGGTGGCTCGTTGCAATGGGTCGCAAGTACAAGCCGCGCTCGATAGCCGAACAGGATCGCAAGTTATGCGGTAGCATATGCTTCTGCCAGTTCACGATTGTCATCAGCTGTGTGGCACTCGTTTATCTCAGCGTTGCTATCTACATGCCCTCTCACAGGTAAGATGCTAAGATCAGATTACCGGGTTGATTTTTTCGGGAGTAAATTTATCTTGTCATGTGGTGTACGCGCGTAGGGTATGATATACGGATATGACTTGAGAGTAACGTATTACACGTTTATTCAGTTACTTAATATATTTTATTTTCATTGATAACATTTTAATGTAGCATTGGAAGAAGAAGTTATAAGTGAAAATTAGTAAATAAACTAATAATAGTACGTTAAATCCATGAATGCAGGTGTAAAATCTTTCAGCAGCAAATTTGTAAAGTTCTCAGGCTACTTACTCATTTAAAAGTTAATCAGATTTCACTGATAAACTTAATGGTAATACGATTTGGAGGGTAGACTTTAAATCCTATTATCAGAATTTAGCTTCACACGTCGCTTTTATCGATCCCATTACCAAGCTTTGTTTATAAGTTCACGCGTAAAGCTTTAAAACTCACCTTCAGTCTAAAAATATGCTCACAACGTCTCAGGAACATCCGTATACCCACAATCCCATTATCTCACCTTCAACAAATTCAATTGTCCCTCCAAAAAATTTCCGCGTTCACGTCAAACCAACCTATCCAATTCCTCGCAGGCTTCTTTTCCCTACCTCTCATCGACTTTCACTTATAGACAGCCTGTGAAAATACAATACGCGAGCTAAAAGATCCCGAAAACTCATGTTCCAGAGCCTTTCACGCGGGTATCGAGCCGAAACCTGTGATGTGCCAAACGGTCAACACGACCCTCGTCAACTATTGTGGCTGGGCGAGTTGCGGCGAGTGGTGCCTGACTAAGACAACTGGATTCTGTCCTCAGATCCATGCGACCGTGCGACGCAACGGTACGGATCTGGTACTCGAGAACTGCACGAGAACTGCCACTATTTCCTGCCCCATGGTACGTATCTCGTGAGGAGAGTGCGTTAAAAGAAAAACTTGTTTTGTCGATGAGGTGCGAATGAGGATCCCGGATAATAAAGCTAAGATTTGTGGAAGTATAAGGCGCGGATATGTGAATGGCGATTATGGGCGTACGTGAGAATTATTATAATGGGAGTGTTCATGCGAAGTTATTGTTGTATGATTTGAGTTATTTTTCTTTTGTTTTTATGTTAGACTTACTTTGTTCGATGCTTAAGACATTATTATACTAGTCAAATGAATATTATTTATAATTTATATTTTTCATTGTATAATATTTTTTTAAATATTCAAATAATTAGAGCGTGAAAATACAATTATTCCGCAAGAAATAAATATGTAATTGGATAACCATTCACCTGTTAAATTTAATCAAGAACTAAATCTTGAGAAACTGAGGAGGAAATTTTTAAACAAATTTTCTTTTCTTTTACTCGTACCATTGATATAAGGGTGGATTGATATTTGCATTTGATGTAACATGTTATGATTAAACAAGATGTTCTTGATAATTTGTCGGAAGCTTATAATAATAATAAAATTTAAACCGCCGAAAAGTCTACAATCTGCAACTGAAGCAAGGGAAACGTGAGTTCTTGTCGGTTGCCGCGTGAGTATACTAAATGTAAGAGTTAATTAGATCTTTATCCGACGAAAGCAGTGACGCAAGAGCTTGTTATACTCTAATACGTGGTAATTAAACGTCATTACGTGTCGAGTGAAAATTTCGATTGTTATATTGCAGCGAAATCGCAAAAAAATGTCAGGCTTTTCGAGTGATTACCCTGGGGATCGTTTGAAAAAAATAAAACGCTACTTTCAAAGATTGGCGTGCATTTAAATAAAAAAAATGATATTTAGTGGGTAGGGTAAAAGGTTTTTTTAATCAATTCGAATTCTAATAAAATGTTATTTAATTTAATCATAATATATTATGAAAAAACAGTATCAAATAATGCTAAAATCTAATGAAGAAATTAATTTCCTGGCAGAAATGTTAATCAAAAGTTGGCAAAATGTTTGTTCATTCTTAAATTAAAAACGTTAAACTATAATTATATTGTTATTGCTGACGATAAATAATTATTTATACGTGTGAAAATATTATTGTATAGATGCTTTAAAGTACAATATTATTATTCTTTTAGTTCTTACAAATGGATTATTTTCAGTTGGGTTATTTCAATTATAATCAATGTATCCAATTAAGCTTTAATGTTAATCTTGAATAGAAATGCCTCCTTCCGATTAACACGTTAGCCGTCAAAGTTAGTTTATCTTCTACCAGGATCACAATCCACATTGTTACGTATGACGAAAAAGAAGTCCCCGATATACTCAATCACTCTACACTCTTCTTACAACACAACCTATAATCATTTCCCTACATCTTCCACTAAACGCTTAACCGACAACTATCCCTCTTCGTCGTCTCTCATCAACAGGTGAACCTTGCCGCTGTGAAGCGCTACAACTGCAACAACGGCACGGAATGCGGTACGCTAACAGGCGTATTCGAGTGCAAGCTCGGCCACTGCTCGAATATAAGCGAAGCGATGCTGTGCCATGACAAACCTGACGGCGCAGTAGTTGATGCAGAGAAAGACAACATGAAGTTAAACGGCAACTTCCGCTGCATCAATTCGCGCTGCACGCGTATTAAGAATCCGTTCACCTGTGACCGCTACTGCCCTAAAATCAGCACCTCCAATGTTAATGTGTTTCTCATGCAAGGTGACAACATCTTCACAGCCCATTGCGACCGAGCGCTCGCACTTAACAAAGCGAATGGTAAGGAGCCTGGTGAGAGACTGAGCCAACCCAAAGAGATCTGGAGGAAAGGCGACGATGCCATCATCGTTAGCTGCTTCGCCGTCAAATATGCCGGCAATAATTTGAGGTAAGACATTGCTTTAGTGGGAGTTTTATTTATAATTGCTTGATGTCGAGAAAGAGGCTTGCGATGTGGCGAGGATGATGATGTGGATGGAGGTTTCGGTACAGTGAAATTCAGACAAGCTATAGTTTAGTAAATATAGGAGATATATTATATGGTTTCTTACTGTGCAGATTTTTTAAATATCCATTGATTAAGAGGAAGTATTGTTATTTCTCAATTCTGACAATCAAGAAGTAAGGCTCAATATTTGTCAGGCCATTTAATTTTTCTGATAAAAACCCTGTATTCATATATCTTTACATTGTTTTGAAATTATACACTTAAATAGAATGGATTTCTAGAGAATAGCTTAATTTATTGATACTTATTTTAAAAAACTTATTCGTCGGTTATTTTTTAATCGAAATTTTGTTGTACTTTATCTTGTAAGAACTATATGTATTAATGAATGATACATCCAGTAAATAATTGTACCTAAGAATACAAATACAGTTAATAATAGGAAACTACGTATCGTATAATATAAAATAATATGATAAAAGAATAATGGTTTTATAATTAAGAGTTGATTCGTTTAATTTTTTATAATGCTACAAAAATTGATTTTGAAGTAATTTGTATATAATTTGAATTTTTAATACAAAAACTACATTGTAAACTACAATATATGTTCCAAAATCGACTAAACACTGAAAAATTACTAAAACAACAAAACGAAAAATAGAACAGTTGTGGTTCAATTGGCAGTCGATTTACTAGACGGTTAAAACTAATTATTTTTTTAACATTTTATACATGAAAAAATCATATATTTATTAATGTATATGTAAAAGCAAATAACGCATGAATCGAAATATATTTTTTTTTATTCAAGTTAACGTTCGCAAATTACTTCTATCTTAATTTTTATTACACTCTTTCATAATAGGAACTACTTTTTGAAGGTGTTTTTAGTCTGTCTATGCCTTAATCCGGCCCTGATTATTTTGTAGTGATACTGAAGTTATGGAATATAATATTTTTTTATAAAATAATATACGGATACAAAACAAAAAACCTAAAATTGTAGCAATAACTTTTGAATTACTACATATTATAACTCTAAAATAATGGATCATAAAAGTATGTGAGAAATGCATGAAAAAAAATAATGAATTTCACCTCGAACTCTTGGAAAAAAAGTACAACATCCATAAATATTTTAAAGTAAAATTATACTGACACGGAAAATTTTTATCTTGTCATAATATAATAATTTGTATTGACAATAAATGAAACAAAGAACCAATCACATATTATTATTATATATTATAAATATGCGATTAAATAAAGTCGAACTTATATATTTGATGACACAATTTTTTAATAATACAGAAGATAATTTTACTGTGAAGTATTAACATTGATATTTTTAATTAACATATATAGTGTAAGACAAAGAGAACATTTTTTACCACAGATTGTTGATAATGAATTTTCATCTTCATAAGCTTTTCGAAAAAAAATTCTTTCACAAGGCAGCTCGTTCTAATCGATAGAGTGACCTTGCAGATCCCCATGCTAGAAATTCCATACTAAAAATATTTATCTTTATGGTCAAAAGAAAGGCTCTTTGAATTTCAAAAGCAATCGTGCATTCTCTCCCTGCTTCTAGCAATTTTTCCCGCAGACTTCATAAACATCAAAAGATTCCATCCTTGTTACTTCGTCTCGTCGCGCCCTTACTGCTGAGAAAATCACGTATTTTCACGCTCCACTCTCTAACGACACCTCAACGCCGCGCACGTTTATACAGTAAAGAGAGACTAATAATCGCCCCGGTCTCTTAACAGCGAGCACAATTCGGTGACACAGCTAGAGGGCGAGGAGTGACGAAAAAAGAGTCGGGAGTTCAGCGTCCGCGGAACGACTTTACTCTCTTCGTATACGAGAACAGAAGAATAAGAAAACGAGAGAAACAGGAGGGGAGAAAAAGGCGAGAGAGAGAGAGAGAGAGGGAAAGCTCGAAGTGCCCGGGGAGAAAAAGATGAGGGAGAAAAGAGACGCGGTGAATGTGCTATAGAGGCGAGACTTACGAACAGACGCAGAAAAAGTCCTGTAACGTCGTTACCAGCTGGGCATGTTTATTTTTAGACATCAGGGTAAAGGGAACAGAAGTAGTAATAAATTTAGGGATGTGCCGAGTTAACATTTTCGGTGTAAAATACGTCCTATGTATTAGCTGCTATGGTTGGTTATGATTTTTTTTTCTTCCTTATGCGGCTGTGGTTTCTCGTCGGATTATTCTTATGAATAACTTCTGTGAGAGTACTTTTCTAAATTACAAGCGAAGAAAGTTGTCACCGACGAATGTTATTCGCGTTCGGGGTTTTCCATTGCTATAGCAGAAAGCATCATTTTATCCTGCAAACGAAACCAATTTAAAGATGAAAGTGAACACCGTAAAAAAGAAAGAAAAAGAAGCTGATCATCCTTACGGTAGATAAGCACGAAGGAATAAAGTTCGTAAAATGGGTCGTCTAATATGGATCGAAAAAGTATAAATTCGAAAAACTGAAATCATTCGGAACGAAAATCATCAACTTTTACAACTTCGATGCGCTCACGAGGCGTTACATTTCTTTTATTTTCCAACTATCTCGTCTCCTCGATGCGTTGATCCTCAAATTTTACGACTTTGTAGCCGTAAAATGAAGGTTATGCCACCCGTTCGAGATCGCGGCGACGAAGACGCCGAGCAGCTCGTAAGCTTTGGTGAACCAAATTACGCTGGCCTTAGACAAGGATTTTAGAGGCTTTAGGTTTTACATTTATTACTCAACACGATCGATGTATTAAAAATTCCTGCTTTATTCGGTCAATTAAATTAATAGATTCATATATTTCATGTCAGAAATTTATTGCATGAAAGCAGAAGAATGACATAATACCATGAGTACAAATCAATGTTTCTGATTATACTGCGATATTTAAAAAATTCCTACTACATTTCATCCCAATCAATTTATACCCCGCCATACCTTCCCCGTGTACTTCAATTCAAACTTCAATAAATCACAGCAAAATGAAGCAAGCAATTGATTCCCGGAGGTCAACAGTCTTTTCGAAGTATATACATCCACATATACGCAAAAAAGTAAACAGCATCGCGTGCGCCTGAGAAATATCGACCAGCGAACAAAGCGATACTACAGATTCAAAAGAGAACCAAAGCAAGAGAGAAAGAGAGAAAAAGAACATCGTGCACAGTGATGTTGTGTATATAGTATTTCGCAGATATATAGGGTCAGAATCGATCGCGCGAGGTCTAGGAAAGAGCTACACAGCGAGTGGCGGGCTATCTTGCAGATATATGGAGATAGAAGATTGGAGAGGATACCGTGGACCGAACCGATCGTTTCTACGCGAGCTACTAGCCTTTTTTTTGCTTTTACGCCTCTTCCTTTCTTTTTTTTTCTATAAGGATTTATCGCGTGTAGGTTTACGTGTCTATTTGTATGTTAGGTATGAAATATTAATGTTGTAGTTATATGTTAATATTTATGAGAGGACAGAATGAATTGGCTGCATGAGTTGCATTTGTCACGAGAGTGATGTATAGTTGATTGTAAATATTAATGACGGTTCTAATAAGAAAGTTACGAGGAAAATTTTTGTTGTTATTATTAAAATGAAGTTTGGAAATGTTCATTAATGATAGTGCAATAATTGGGAATTAAACTGGGCAGTCTGCTCTTTTTAATGGATTTGTGTTGCGCATATATCACGTACAGCAATGTGTAACTAGAAGAAAATGACAAATAACGGAGAAAAACTAGAGTTTATATCGTCAAACTGATTTAGTAATGAGAAAAGATGATTATCGCTTACAAATAGACGTCTATGTTTAGGCGGCCCGATAACTATTTAAACTGATTTATATCTGTTCGTCTTGGTGTCAATCTTTATTGCACGACGAAAGTTTCATGCTATGAGATTGAAAGTAAGAGATTAAGAGTAAATTAAAGGCAATTAAGATCGAAGATTAAAAGTAGGTTTGTAATGTTGACGTAGAAATTTTCACTGTTTTCTTGAATGACCCAGTAATAAGAGTATTTCCTAAAAAAGTTCGTGAAAAATATAGATTTCTTTTATATCTACATATTTTTAACATGCACATTTAGCTTTACGTTTGTTATCGAACCTTTTTGATAACGTATATTTATACTTGCAATGCTTGTACATAAGCAACGTTCTGTTTTATTCCATTTATCCACAAATCGCGTGACAAATAAATAACTTTACACCATCTCCTAATAAAATTAATTCCCAATATACACAGATCCATTTTCCAAACTTGGCTTTAGTAATTCAACATCAATCCATTCGTACAAACTTATGCCACTACGACAATCCACCCGAATCGTCAGCCATTTTCCATTTTCCGAAGAATTTAATTTATTTCATCGTAGGCGTCGTCGTCGTCGTCCTCGTCACCCGCCTACTTCCAACTATACACACATACACACACACACACGAACACGTGTCCTCTCTGTATTATTTCGACTCTCTCTGGCTGCTCGGTCGTCGTCCCCAACTCGATGTATGTGTATATATATGTATACAACCACAGCCAGAGGTAGTTCCTTTACCGCAGTGAGCAGTTCGATTATACAACTCTCTTCTGTAGCCGTCGTTGTCGCTCTTTTGCCCACGGCATTTCTCTCTCTCTCTCCCTCTCTCTCTCTCTCTCTCTCTCATTCTCCCGCTCTGTCAATTTCGCTCGACGCGGTTCTACGCGATTGCCGGCTATTATTTCTTATTCGCTTTTCCGCAGGGAGTGCGGCTTTCTTTCGCCGCTGGGGCTAATGGCTCAGCGTGTAATTGAAGCTGGTTATCTGTTGGTTTGTTCACGTGGTTAAAAAGGGGACAAGAAAAAGCAGAAAAAGAAGAAGAAATTGTGAAGAACGTCGACAATTGGTGACGATGGATATAGGTGATTATGATGGTATTGTGGTTTCGTACTCGTTTGCCTGGAATTGTATAGGATAAAGAATGACATCGCTGTGGGAATTCGCGCAGGAAAGCGTATATATCGATTTTGGTTGATTTTCGAGTTTTTCTTTGCTGCTTTTTATTAGCTTATACTTTTTTCTTCCCTTCCCTCCCCGGCAGTATACTGAAGTCGTCATCAAGTATCGAGTGTGTAAACACTCGTATATATGTAGACTTATCCGCCGTTGACGTATAATTATGAAAAAGTAGTTTGCCCAAGGCATTTACATCGCAACTAGAACAAGTCCAAGATTTATCGATTCGCGCGGCCGGCCGGCACATTAATATGTTCATGCAATAACGCTCATTGAGATTTCTTCCCTTTGATAAAAGTGTACACATCGATAAAGAGAAAGAGCCAAATTGTCGGTCAACTCCAATGCGACAGCACAAAAAAATAGATTCAAAGCAATACGTATCGTAAAAACTAATATAAGAGTAATTCTCGACGTAACAAGCGAACCCTACTATAGGAAAACTTTATTTCCTATCCGCAGAGGAAAGAAAAAATACAATCTTTTCACAACAGTGTGTCCCTCCTCCAGTCCTTTTTCTCATTTCGCCAATATCCCTTAATCCTTGCGTACTAATCACTTTTGCCGCCAATCGAACGCTCGTACCGCAATTAACCTTTTTCTTTTTTTTTCTGCTCGGGCAACCCTTTCGCCAACGCTCTATTTCAGAACGGAGGACTGCGTGAATGGTACGTTAATACTCGAAACTCAGGTGCCACAGCCGTTCATCAACTTCACGACCTTCCTGACGCTCTACAGTAGCAGCTTGAAACGTAAGGTCGACCCTCAGGATGCGTACGTGCCAGCGCAACGTACTCTCACCATCTACAATACATCGAGGTTATACATCAATCTGGAAGGATGCGTGAATACGTTGAGAGGCGAGTGCCGTGAGTTTCTTGTCACGCATGGTGCCGACGGGGATAATCAGACGGCTCAGAGTCGATATCCATGCTATTATAATAAGGTGAGTTGTGATAAAGTGATGGACTTGGTTTGGCAGGAGGCTTTTATAGTGGGGGAAAAGTTTTACAAGTATACTTATTAGAATATATACATTAAGTCGCATTTGGGAATGCCAAAAAGTTTTGTTGATAGAAACTGCACAATATCAAATATTGTTATTTAAGTTTTATAAAGATGTAAGTATTACAAAGGATCTAAACCTCTAAAATACTGAAAGAAAAAGATGAAACCATATAAAATAATGAATATAATCCGACTTTCCAAATCCTAAATTTTCATTGCAGTTTTTTTTTTTAAACTTTATTAATGCATTTAGACTTCACTGTCTTTTCTCAATCCAAAAATAAATAAATATAACATAATTCATTAAAATTTTAATTTATCATTTGAATAGAACTTCCAACCCTCAAACCACTCTAATATATCCTCAAAAATATTACTGCAACTTCCGCGTTCTACTACCACTCTACTTAATCGAATGATAAATCTAGACAACTAAAAAAACTACTTATACCATTACCATCGATGAATATTCCATCATCATTCATACGCCCTCTTGCAGGTACATCTCTCACCCTCCCCCATTATACATTTGAAATCAACGTTCCATCAATATCCTTCCTCAAGCCCATTTCTCGCCCAATAAACGCGCGTCGATCTCAAAAACTCCGGACATTAATCTTCGGGGGATCCTCGTACACACGCATCCATTTCGATTGCATCCGCGTATATATAATGCTCCACCTATATACACGTCGCTGCAGGTACACGCGCGCGTATATACTATAGCGATCAGACATCGCTCATCCGCGTGCGGATATCCTTCTGCAGAGTGGATATTGTGTGCTCGCCCGTTGACCATCGATGCTTTATACAAGCGTATAGTGGATATATATATATATATATATATATATATATATATGTCTATCTGTAGTGTGTACACGCGATAGAGGAAAAATATATAGGAAAGAGATGGATTTTCACGCAACCGCGATTTCGTTCGGAGTTGGAAGCAGAGACGCGTTGACGTTTGATTCCCGCACGCTATACGAAGAGTCGACGTTTGTTCGTGAACGGGTTAATTGTCCGGACGTGGAAAAGTGGTTTGTGCTGGGTATTGGCTGGTTGCAGCGGATTTCTAAATTGATTGAAGAATGTTACGGGGAAAAAAGAAATTACGGAAGAAATTGAAGATTGATCATGGTCGAATGAAAATATTTAGAAGGTAATTTTTCTGTTAAGCGAATCTTTTATATAAACTATATACGTTTACGTTGGAATGGTAGTAGAAATCGACGAGAATTTTTCTTGGAAAAAGCTTTTGCTCTTTACCCTACTGCGTTTTTGTTAATTCATTTTGCTAATATTTTACACTTCAAGATGAAAATTCTTATTAAAAAGCTAAATTCTAAAAATAATCCTTGAAGAATTCACCCTTTTCGAAACTATTCTTGGAAAGACTCCAGAATCAGCGACGCGAGGTTCATTAATGGCAGAGCCTTTATATAACATAATCGCCTCTAATCTAATTCTGGTATGTATGACCATGGCGTTTTTTCGCTCGAGATGCTCCTGTAAGCGGTTGATTGAAAAAACTATCAGGGAAGAGGAAATACCGTACTTTATTTTAAAGCTATTAAAAATAAAAAAATTAATTCTTCGTTATAAATTTTGATTTTTATACGAAAATTGAAAATTTTATTATAATTAAAGTGGTGTTTAATTTTATTAATGTTTCCGTGAAATGACTATATAATCAATTTACTTATTTTTAGGATATATTTTATTTTATAAAGCCTAATTTAAATTACTAATTTACTGGAACATTATTATAAAGGAATATAGATAAATATATGTTTTCAGATTGATAAATTCTAATTTTATTGAGAAAGGAAGTTATTCTATTAAAGGAACGATTAATTTAGTAATTCTTTGTTGGTAAATAATATAAAATTTGCGTGTCTATTTGTGGTTGCCACGTCACGTTTTCCAATAAAGCGGATTAACATGGCCACCATCAGGTGGAAAATAAAGAATGAAGGGATAGAAAAATTTATACAAAAAAGAAAGAAGAGGTAAAAAGAAGAAGGTTCAAGTTTACTACTAAACTACTACATCCGTTAGAAAAGTAGTGTTAACCCTTTTAAGTTAATTATCAATGAGAACAAAAGAAAAACTTATGAACTTTAATCGTACCCATATTTCACAAATACTACATCTTGACAAACAGAAATAAAACATAATGATTAAATAACTATAATTAAAACTAATTAAATACATTTAATTCCCCCAACCCTTAAGCAAAAAAAAAATAACTCTGCCCACAGAACGACTCGTTCTTCGTGGTGGCTCGTTTCGACCTCAACAAGACCCGTACGGAGCTCCTGATTGCCGTGATCGTACCTTCGTGCCTCTTCGTCATCAGTCTCACAACTCTCGTGATCATCACACGTTCGGTGCAGGTCGGCGACGACGCCAAGATGCACTGTCGTTATTGTATCGACAAGCATCCAGGTCGTGGCGAGGCAGAAGGCGAGGGCGAAGGCTTAGTAGAGGCTCATCAACGTAGTAATAGCCACGACGCGCCCTCGTCAATGGGTAATAAAAGCGACACAGGCAGCGGGGCCAAGGCGACTTAACAATTCAAGCCGGGCTTGAGCGGCAACAGCGGTACCAACGGCGCTAACGGTGGACTGAGGCCCGAGTACGAGAGCCTACCCCTCATTGATACCGACGAGGAGTCCGCCGAGGACTCGTTCTGAGAGATGGTAACGACGAAGGGTGATACATGTGGTTCCCGCGCGTGCAGTGGCGAACGACCGGCCTGTGGATGTGCGATGCTCGTGGGAGATGGTGCATGAGTTGGATGATTAATTTAACGGTGCGTATTCGTTTGTTTTCTTTTTTTTTTGGTAATTGTTGAAAATTTCGGTTATAAATTTTATTTGTGGAATGGAGAGATTGGCATTGGAGTTGATGCCAGTCATCGAATTGTGGAATTATTTCGGTACTGTAGGGATCGATCACATCCCCAGTGCTACGTTTCGTATATTATATTCAAAATGACACACAGTCAATCAATGTACTAACGTTAATAACATCGCGATGCTATCAAATGAATTTCATATAATGAATTTCATGCTTAAGGATTGATGAATTTTTTAAATTTGACAACGAATTTTGTGCTTGTGAACCTTTGAAACCATTAAGAAAATCAACAAATAAAGAAAGAATGTAAAACAAACAGAATAAAGTTTAATGCCGCGAATGGCAATGGAGTGGAATCGAGAAAAATTACGTAACAACTAGTGTTTGCCTTTATTGCAGGCTCATTTTATGCTCAATCTCCCACGAAATAAAAGGCGTCGCTTTTCCAAGGCCGTCGCGTTTCATGCATTGTCGCTTAATGCATCGGCGAAATTGTTATGCACTTCTAATTTTCGTACAACCTTTGTTGACACGTCATGAAAAGCCTTGAAGTTTTATTTTTATCGATATGTTTTCCAGATCATGATAGTAGGATATTAATAGAATTTTTTACTGTATATATAGTATCCCTATTTAAGCTTTTTGCTTACTTATTAATTTTTTTTTCAACGTTGTTTTGGAAATTATCAAGATATTGATAATTGTTTTTGGTTTTTTTGGAAAAAATATAAATGACATTCAAACGATGTCATCCTGTATACAAAGCTTATTTAGATACATTTAACCTATTAGGACTGAAGTTATTTTTTCATCTTCTCAAAAACTCATATTGTATCTTAAAATATTTATATATTATTCAAGGCATCAAAAACTTTTGAAAATCATTATGGTCGTATTTTATAAGTAATTAGAATAAGATTTTTTTAAATTGAACGAAATCTTTGAGTTTCGAAACCAGATCGAAAATCAATTATGATTTTAGTTAATAAATATGTCGGATAATCCTAATTTAGAATAATTAAAATTTTGAATAAGATACAACAATGAATTAAATTTTATATGGCATATGAAAATTCAATTAAACTTCCTCTAACAAATATTATGGACGTAATTAACGAGCGGAATTATTACGAAGGATTATTTTTAGAGGTCAATTATTTATATAGAATTAGATAAATATATCTCTTTTGATGAATTTCGATGAACACAAAATGTGTGTCAAAACCAATAAACAAAATTTTGATACTACTATATCTGATTCGAAATTTTGCAAGTTTTCTGTAATCAATAGTCTTCATATTCAACATTTTAATTATTCGAAAAATTACTATATTTAAGATATTCTCATGAAGAAAAATACAATAGAAAATCTTCCTTAGTTTCTGAATTGAAATCGTTGGAACGAAAATGATGCATACGCTAGCGATTTATAACGCCAATCATTCAGTGTACGCGTTTACCCTCGAGGGGCCAAAAACTGATAGCGTAATTGTTGTATATTTCCGTAAGCGTGGCCTTTTTGTAATGCTGCGACCACTTGATATTAAAATAATTAATTATATATAATGTAACACAAGTTTTTATACTTGAATATGTAATTTAATTTGCAATGATCATTATAATCACTGCAAAATTACGTCATATTTTTCTATTATTAATATTACTTTCTCGGATCGGAAAATGCTTTCAATTTGAAATTCAAATTCACTTATACAGAATACGAATTTCGATGAATGTTTTATTATGATGGTTAAGATTGATAAATTATTGATGTTAATAATACACAATTGCTTAGAAATTAATTAATCGAGTAAAAGCATAGCTAATACTGATAATCAAAACAAAATGTGATACTCATTTAGTTCATGATTTGTTTTTGTTATTATCAGAAAATTTGATGCGCTATTTCTTTGAAATTTTCTAAAAGAAGTAATATCAAACTCTTCTCTTTTTATACTCCTATAGAAGAATATACTGAAGTTTGAAAACGTTTTCAATATCTAACGAAAGTTTTTACGCTACAAAGTGTAAGTTTTACATAATTCTAATAACAACTCGAAAGTTTGAATAGCAGGATCGCATAGCATTTAAAGACTTTTAAACTTATTAATGAAATAGGGTCATATGTCATACTTTACAATGAGTAAAGTTTGACTTTCAAAAGGAGTGAATTTGTACAAAAAACGATTTTAAATTGAATTTCATCTTAAAATTTCTGTGATCTAACAAAGACTAAATTTTCTTACCATGGCATATGACACTACTCTGTCCTCCCTTATCCAAATGTTTTAAACATGAACAATCTTTGGAGTTTTATAAAATATTTATTTTTTTCATAAAACTTTTATTGTATTTACAGAGCTTGAACTGCCCTTAAGTATGATATGAACTTGTTTATTTTTATTTTATGATTACCAATTCATTCTTTGAAAAATTATAGGCTATTAAGTTTGTCTTTTTCATTATGTGTTTATTAACAATAATGTACGAGTAAATATATGATATCCAATATATTATCATAATATCATGCATTTCACCATGTCAAATATCATGGAGAAATTTCAGTAATAACGCCTAAAACGATTGTCATGTCACATCGTCAAGAATTACTCATATACGAAACATAATAGGAGAGCTTCTAAAATCTTCAAAATAATAAAAATAACGCAATACATAAAAAAAGAAAGATTATTATAGAAGATATTTTTAATTAAGATAGAGGCATCGCTTTTGGCCACAATTATTTTAAAATTGACGTTTTTCTATTAAGAAATATATATATGAAAATTTTATTTATGTAAAACTTAAAGGATTGCTGCGAGCGGCACATTTTAACATCTGTGTGGGTAATATTATAAACCTATATGAAGTTTGGAATATATAAAAGTACTATTATTATTTTTAAAATACTATCAAATAGTATACATATACGCAAATTTAATGCTTTTATTGCCATTATATCAGAAACCAATTTAACACGCTTAGGGTCGTAAATTCATCAAATCTTTATAAAATAGTTGAATGGTTCAAGACTCTTTTATAATAAATTCAAAAATACGTAAAATTTTGTACACATTTTGACAAATCGTGCGTTGGGTTGGTAACTTATTGATTTATCGTATACCTTTGCAGGTACCAATTACAAAAATTTTATTTAATTGAAGGCAAACGTGTTAATTTACGAAATGAATTAAACTTTTTGTCGAATAGCTTATATATTATTAACTATGTTGGAAATTTATATATTTTCTTGAATATTAAATATGGTACAATGTTATTAAATCGAGTATAAAATGAAAAAATGTGTACAGTGATTTTATATAGTTTCACAATCAGAGAAAATTCTTCACAATACATGTTGAAACATAAAAAAAACCTTGCATTTTCATATAATCGATAAAATGTAATCTATGAATTCATATCTTACAATTTATTACCTTCATGCGACCACGAAATTTTCAAATCAGTCGAATTTATAAAAATATACTTAAAAATATATATTATACACTAAGAGCGCCGTGCGTTAAAAGAACCGAATGAACAATTCACTTTACCAAAGCGATATAAAATATTTAATGCATCGACGAGGAAAATAATGATGAACTGTACGACCACCTTTAAATGTACTGTACTCTATGTGCCTTCTTCCTTTTAAGTTCATGCCATTTTAACTACCACGCACCTGGAAAATCGAGAACAGAGCGATTTTCATGCACGCCATATGCGTAAAACGAACTACGTTGACTATAAATACGAAATATATAGTATAAAGTATTATCTGCGACGTCCATCGCGGATGGATTTATTTCTAATCGAGATTGCAAGTTTCATTATTATATACCGACGTTCTATTTCACCATTTAAGTATTTATAAGTGCATACTGTCACTGTGAATAATAACGTGCGCCATTTTCGTTCATAATTAGCACGTGTAACATGTATGTTTGTATAAAAATAAATTCTGTCGAATGTTTATGTCACGTTTGTCATATTAAAATAACATTTTTATTAAGAATGTAATTTTATTTCTTTCCCCTTTCTTATTTCCTGTTATCGATTTTCGTTTACTGACCGTTTTAATTATTTATTAACCACATTCTGAAAATGAGTAAATTAGCCGCTACTGGAATATTCTTTTATTTTTTTATTTGATATCTTTTAATTTATACAAATTTGAAAGAGCTCATTATTTTATTTTTTTTTGCTAACTGTTAATGTTTTAAAAACAACCTTATTATTATTATTTACAAAAATTAATACAATACAGTTTTATTTAGGTCTTTCCAACGATTATTCTTTTTTTCGATATAAGATCAATATTCAGAAACTCAACAAGTTGGAAGTGGGCATTTCGACTACGCAGCGTGTTGGACGACGCATGTTCGTGGTTCTCTTTACTACCTTCTAATTTATGTAAGTACAGAATATTATTTCGCTGTATTGTAAATTAACCATTTATGTCAAATTATCAACATAAATATGTAAGAACATTTTTTGCATAACGGTTGTACAATAGAATACTCTAAATAATTAGCCTAACTCTACTGTTGCTTTCTTCACTTAACCATCATACTCATTCTTACCAATTGCATTGATAATGATTTGTGTTATCTAACAATTGCAGTAAACCTCAGCATTCCACAAAAATAGCATTCTCATCCAACCTATACAAAAGAGAACTATGCAATTTTCTCCCTAATAAACTACAAGAATTCCACCGTTCATAAGAGCGACTCCCTTTCAATTAACTCTGACGAAAACGATACTAGCCTCATAGAACAACAGACGTTTAATTCGTTCATTAATCAGCCCTCGTCTACGTTTCATTGAGGTAGACGTCCGCTCCTCTTCTGTACAAACACCCACACACGTATACAACCAATTACCTGACCACTGCACAACAGTAATAAAGCATAACACTGCCAACCTTCCTATACATATACTCACACCACACTATAATAGCAACTCGCGTGTTTCGCAGCACTTCCAAACGAGATCATCTTCTCGGTGTATATACCCTGTTACACACTCACATGCAAGCGAGCTTTCAGGGTTACGGAAATTATGTTTTTGCTCATTTCTACGAACGTTTCACAGAAGCGCGAAAAAAAAGTACGGCGTCCTTTTTTTCATTCGATTGTTATTGCGCGTATGACAAAGAATCGAATTTCCGGGAAATTGAGAGAGAGAGATTGCAAGATCGATGTTAATTTTCTATTGCGTGTTGTTTCGAAATAGGGAGAATTATGGATGAGACGGACGGCTTCATTTGGATTGCCTTGGATGTGTGCCTATATTGTATTGATTTTTCACAATCGTATATATAGGGGCTTGATAATATCAAAGCTCCTTAGTTCAGAATTTTCAACCACAAATTAGATGTGTTTTACTTATAGTGGATCGTAGGAAAATCTTGATGGAAAATATAACCGTGACTCATCAAATTTAGTACGAAGAAAAGCTCGTATATATGCCAATGCGATAACAGAACTTTATTCAATTTACTCATTCAGATAATAAGTGTCAGAATAGAAAATAGGTTATGCATTTTTAGCACCCTCGTATATCATATTTTACCAAATAAGGTCAATTCATGAAAAATATTTCGTTTATCTATTTCAAATATGGGATTAATTTTTCGTATAATATCACTTGTAAACTGACATCAAAACTTGAACAATTTTGAGAAGGAGATTAATCTTTATTTTTAAGAAACCGTTTATAATTATTAAAGATTTTTACATCAATGTGTTACAATTTGAAGAAAAAAAAACCTACACGGCTCTCAACCGCAAAATATATTCTACCTATACAAGCATCACCTCAGGAAACTTACCACAAGGAATATTTATTAATCCCTTTCATGAAACACCATCCAAGACTAAAAAAAGATCAAGAATTTTCCTTTTATTACCCCCACCCTTATCCGTGAACCACGCGTTAATCTGCGCGTGTTCTCTCTGTCTCTCTCTCTCTCTCTCTCTCTCTCTCTCTCTCTCTCTCTCTCTCTCTCTCTCTCTCTCTCTCTCTCTCTCTCTCTGCGTCACACCGTGGGATATACGCGAGTATACGTATAAATATTTGTCCCCGGCTCCCTCGAATAAATTACACGACGACAGATAGCATCAACGGCGTGCGAGCTTCTCAACTCCCTTCTATTTTCTCCTTTCACGCGCGAGAAAAAATCTAAGGCCGCGTCCTTTTCTTTAATTACCGCGTACCATTGCCTTTTGTTCTGCGTCTCACTACGCACTATAGCATGGTACGTTGAAATTTCTGTATGGGTGTGTCGTTATACACAGTGACTCATCCGCCATATATACTTTAATCCGAATCGATATATATATATATATATATGTTATGATATAAAAACGTGAATGGCCGGTTCGTTGGAAGGCAACGCGAGGAAGTTGAATTTTGCGATTTTTCCTTTGATTGCAGCAGTTGCAGCGATTGCGCGGGTTGTTCCAGTTGCCGTGACGGTTGGTATTCGTTGTGAAGTGCAACGAAAGTTACGTCATGTTTTTTAACTACATTTCTAGAATTTTCCGTATAGAAGTATTCACCAACACTAAGTTTTGTATAAACTGTATATATTTATTAATAGAATCGGTCTTTGAAAGTGTCAAACTATATTAAAGTCGACGTAAAAAATATATCGAAACTATAATATAATCATTGCAAATACTTCTATTTACCAAAAACATTTATTATAAATATATTTGTATAAATAATTGATAAACTAATATCTGTTTAAAAAATAGTAACTACTTGATCTCAAAAATATATAATTTATTGTTATACGTACTGCATTTTTAATTGTATACGAAACGATACAAATCGAAAACAAACTTCGATTGCCTCTACCACAATTCCTTTATCCTACGCTATTTCTCTTTAATTATACAGTACACGAAAACGTCACCGCGATTAACTTCATTCTCGTTGTAAGCCTCATCGCGTATATATGTAGTTACGTGTACCACAACTACGCGGCACATACACGTAAGCGCCTGTCGTAACTCTCGCGAAATTTCGGTTCATCAAACTCGATGCATTATGGGTGCTAGCGGCACGAAGTGAGCATATTCTATATATATGCACATTGCAACGATGGATGGGAGAGGGGGGAGGGTATATAACGGTGAAGTAAATTGCGCGACGGGGATGAATTTTATTTGCTGAAGGCGTGCATCTATTGGCTGTTTATCAAGAGAATTTCAATTTGGAGGTTCTTTATCGTAGCCGTCGTCGTATATATATACATCGCGTGCATCCAGGAAAGTAGATTTTAGATATATAGATGGTATCCTGATGTAATAACTCGAGAAGATAGGGGTTTCTTGGAAGAGAGTGGAGGATTCTTTTTTTTTTCAAGTTAATTTAACAAGTTTATAGTTATCATTGTATTGTGCAAATTACGTAGAAAATTATAAACTTTCGAGCACAAAATATTACGATGTACTTTAGTTCGAAGAGATTATGGTGTTATACGAAAGTTTCTCAACTCAAAGCCTGACTTCGCTATCTTCGAATTATCATAACTGCGTGACTATGCTATCCTATAAAATGTCAGCATTATAACATTATCACATAAATACTTAATAAGTTACGCATTATACGAGTACATATACATCCCAACTGCATATCATGTGAAATTTAAACTTTTCCTATCCAACCAAAACTATTACTCTAAAACTTAAAGTAAAAAAAGAAAAAAGAAACTTTTCATCCCCTCGAATTTATCCTTGACACACACTATAAAATCCCATCATTTTTCTCTCACCGTATATCTGTCACTCCTCCACTACCACGACAGCTTTACACATACATTTGTCAGCGTTAACAAAGTCCATCTGCTCTGCAGATATGTATACACACCCTCGTGCTTCTCATCTCCTCGTTTCTGATTCGCTACGTCAGTAAGAAACTTCTCATCTAGTATATACGCAAGCAGTTCTACTACACCATCTCCAGCCTTCTCGATAAGTCCTTTATCTCTCTCGGCCTTCGTTGGAAAGACGAACTTGTCGTCGCGACGGATCTCGGCCTCGTCGTCTAATGAAAACCACCGCGATAGGCGCGCGCGTACACCTGAGTTACGTGACCGGCCTTCCCGATATCTTCGGTGTTAAGGAAAACTGCCGCTATACGGCTGCTCATGAAGATTCACGGCCGGATATAGGTTTGTTAAAAAAAAAAAGAGACGTGGATGTGGGAAGGCAACTGTTTTCGCCGCGTGGGGGAGAAGCTGCGGATAAGACCTTGCGAATAGGGAGTGGCTATATGGAATTCTGCATGGTCGTGTCGAGGGTCTGGGAGGAGAATCGATGCGGAATGTTGTCGTCAAATAATGTCAGATGCAATACTTATGGGGTATTATGTAAATAATAAATAAGAATGGATTTGACGTGAATTAAGAAAAAGATATTGCTTACTCACAGAGGAAGCTTTGTAACGGTGAAAAAAATTTCAGAAAAAAAAATGTTCAACAAGATGTATGGCGATATATGTGTATATTATTTGATTCTGATGATTTTTATTTTCGTGGATGTATCGATGTGTGTGTGTGTGTGCGTGTGTGTACGTGTGTGTGCGCGTGTGTGTGCGTGTGTGTTTTCGATTTTTTCATATCTTATAGCCATTATTACATAATATAATAAATTTTTCTTGAAAAGTATTTAAATTACCTACATTTTCCTACATAACGAAAAAAGATATTTGAGATTGAAAATTTTTTTTAAGAATGTTTGAATCGCGTTTTTTCCATGAATAATTGATTTATCCACTTGAAATTTTAAGAAACATAATTGACACACTTGCAATAGATTTCCTCAAAAGTTTGCTGTAAAATGATTATTTACAGCCTCAATGTGGGAGTGCCAAAATTACCCGCCAGGATAGTCGTGACCAAAATTCCCATACGTTTTTTTTATTGAAATATCAAAATTTGATATTAAAACGATTGAACTCCTGGAGTTATATAATTTATATATTACAAATAGATTAAAAAAATAGACGGATTAAAAAAAATATATATATATATATAGCAAAGTCTATCGGTAGAAAATAAAGTATAAAATTTTAAATATTAGAAGTAAAAATTAATTCAAGGAATAATTAAATAAAGTTTGAGGAAGCTAAGTGTTTTTTTTTATATTCAAAACATTAATTATAAAATGATAGGAATAGTAGATATATACGAAAAAATCATTTCTTTTATTTTTTGATGTTACAATACCAACAAGATTTTAACTTTTTATGTTCTAAATTCTTTTAAAAGGAGAATCCGTAAGTTTTTATATAAGTAATAAAGCAAAGCGCATAACGTGTATGCGGCTTGTAAATTCGATGAATACGAAACATTATATACATGCCACTTTTAAAAATGATTCGTTAAAATTTGCTTTCGTTCAGTTTTATATAAGGTTTCTGAATGAAGCTCTTTATACTTTTTTAGTAATTTATTTCCCACTTTTAAATACGCCCGCACTTATTTACGCCAGTCGTAAAATATAGCAGACGGGTTTGTATTAATATTTCATAAGGCTAGCAGAAAAGTGAAAGAAATTATTCATTGCAATATATGAGAATACGTTTGAGCCATTACGTAAGAGCAAATTGTATAGTTAAATTTTTAATACGTAACAGTGTAAAAGAACCGCGAATTCAATTAAACAAATAGCCTATAATAGCTGCACTTTCTTTGAAAAGTGTTCAGAACATTTCTATTGAAAAACATAATGCATATCTCATAATAAATCTACAGGTTATTCTTATATTCGCATAAAATTTTTATACACATTCCAAGAACATATTTATTTATATCTGTATTTCTATAAACCTATACAAAGAACATTACCCCATTCATTATATTTTGAAACACTTTACACACTCTATCAATCAAACCTGTCTCTCTCTCCCTCTCTCTCACCCACAATCGTACGATACATAAATGTCAAAATAACTCGAAGCATACATATATAGACAACGAATAACGAACATGGCCTGGGATCATTATCAACGCGATCATAGTTGTACTCGTAAACGACAGTATACGAAGCAACCGCGTGACGCAAGACAAAGTACAATATAGGAATCGAGAGAAACTCATTCAGTTTAACTAGGCACACACAAAACTGTGTGCGAATATCGATCGGATGGGCATTTAAACTTTATTAAATTTCCGACCTAGATAATCGCACAAGCATGGGGTCAAGCGCGGGACGGAAGCCGTTAGCTAATTATCCGCAGCGCGCGAATCAAAAGTAAACAGAGGTAGTGCATGACGGACGCGCGCCGTAAGTGACGATGTTGACGGGAGTTAATTTGACGTTAAAAGGTGAACGTGACAGGATTGAGGTGAATGGGGTCTACGGTATGACTCGTACGGAAAAATATTTTCTGAAATAACTTCTAGCTTAAGAAAGCATAGAGAAAATATTTGTTATGAGCTCATTGAAAAAGTTCCATAAGAAACATCAACTATATGCGCAGGTATAGTTCAATAACAATAGTGTATAGTTAATTCGCAGTAAAAATCTTTTTGAAAAGTAATTACGGGAACGTTCATCATAATCCATTGTTCTATATATACTTTTCAAAAGATAACGTATCTCATATTTCAAAATTGTTCGTATACCAACTTCCCCTGTATTCCCCCGTAACACGAGCGATTCGCGATACAAAGGAAAACCTCCCAAGGACCATCCAATCTTCGCAGTTCATCGGAAAAATAACTTTCCACGCGATCGCCGGCGTTGCTTCTGCGTGCCCTACTCCTCTATAATGGCTTTCCAATGTACGAGTCTATACGCGGCGTGCCCTCTATATAATGGTACTATACCGTCTGGCTATTTGAAAACTCGAACCGTTAAAATGATCAAACACACAAGACACATACTCCTTTGCCGTAATGCAACTGGTGCGTATAGTCAGGGCATTGGTTGTGTATATAGTTTGCGAAATAATCAATGTATTACATAATGTAGTGGGATTGGGACCATTGAACTCGCGATTAATAATGTTCGGGATGTCTTGTAATCGGGTAGAGAAGATTAGGAGATTTGACGGGAATTTGTGGATGTGCAGTGGATTAATTGATAGGGTAAACTGGTTTGATACTAATTGTGGAGTGGTGGTTGTAAAATAATTATGATATTGGGGGTGTTGGTAGGAGTTGATGAATTAATTTTAGAAAATTTATGTATATAATTTATTTGAATATTTATGTGAATTATTATAATTGCTTACCTTTGGAATACGTTTTTATGTGCGTGTGTCTGAAACTCATTATTTATTAGATTTACATTAAGATAATATAAAGAGTGCAGATGGTTATGGGTTAAGATCATTTATGGCTCATTGACAATAATATGTCAAGTATTGATTCAGCTCAGTTTTAACAAAAACTGTAAATTCATTAGTTTCTACAAAATTTTTTTTTTCATTTTTTATTTATTGTCGCATCCCCTTGATAGGTATTAGCGACATATACAGTTACAATTTAAATATAACATAATAATTTAATATATTAGTTTGAGGTTTACAATTTATGTCGATATATTATCGTGGACTTACATTTGTGCATGAAAAATATTCTTATTATTATTTATTTATTAATTTTTTTTTCTCAGTAATATAAGCAGTAAGGTTTTGATACATTACAGTTTATATCTTAATTCTATTTCTTCACGGAAAAAAATAATTCGTTAACTTAACCAATGACTTGGTTAAAAATGTAACAATGATTGTACATAGTTAATTCAACATCTGAGAAATGGTCGCTATAACCATTTTTTCATGGTTAATTGAAGTATTTCACACTTTGTTTGAATAACCATCAA
>JAWWEQ010000027.1:3968997-4018204 GCA_035583055.1 Torymus tubicola
TTATGGAGAAATAAAATTCAAAATCATTTTCCAGGAAAAACTGGTATATACCTTTGTTTATATACTTTGATGAAGTTTAAGTCAATAATCGGCTTATGTGTCGCTCTGGCATTCAAAAATTAGAGGTTGCTTATTTGTCAATACCATGCATTCTTCATAAGCTTTCTCCATATAGTAGGAGAAACAAACTGCTATTACGTGCTGCTTATTTGCGAAAGCTTCATAGATGTTTGATTCAAGAGTAACTAGGCAGTCTGTTGTTGACCAGGTTTTTCTGAAGCCAGTTTGATACTTGCATAAAATATTATTTTTTTCTAGGTAATTTCTTAATCTATTATCTATTATTTTTTCTAATAATTTACACGGGCAGCAAGTTAGTGAAATAGGACGATAGCTATCATTACTGTATTTATCTTTCCCTGGCTTTAGGATAGATATTACAGTTACATGGTTCCATACCTCTGGGAATAATCCTTTTGTATAGATTAGGTTTAAGATTATTATAAATAAATTGAGGGCACATTCTGAGAGGTGTTTTAAAAATATATTGTTAATTTGATCTGGTCCGGGGTTAGTATTTTTGCTGCTTTTTAGTACAGTTTTAAGTTCTGTTTGAGTGATTTGATAGTTTAGTGATTATTCTGTATTTGGAGATGAATTTGTTACGATGAATGGATGTTTTTCTATCTTATTTTTGTGTTCTAAGAAGTCCTTATTATAGTTGTTATTACTCGACTTTTCTGAGAATGTATTGGCTAGGATATTAGCGTTTACTTCGGGGTCTAAAATTAATGTATTATTTTCCTTTAGGTCAATTGTGTTATATGTATTTTCCCCTTCTATTGCTTTTACTTTGTTCCACATATGTTTATTTGATGTTTGGTCGTTAAGTGTATTGAGAAATTGAAGCCAGGATTGTTTTTGCTATTTTTAATAATTCTTTTTGCAATAGCCTTTTGTCGTTTGAATTCGATTTTATTTTCTTCCGAATTTTTTCTTTTATATTTATTAAGAGCATTCTTTACAGCTTTAGTGGCGTTTTTTATAATCTTCGTTCCACCATGGAGTATTTTTACTTGATGATCGACCTCTTTCGGAATGCTTTCGTTTGCTGCTTGTAGTATGATTTTATTGAATTTATTTATTATTAAGTTAATATTTATTGCTTATTGATTTGATGGAGTTGTATTTATAAGTGATTTAAGATCACCCATTTCGTTCGTTATTATTTCTTCATACATGTTCCAATTCGCTTTGTTAAAAAACCATCTGCTAGGTTTTTGACAGTAGTTATTTGTTGTAGTATATAGTTGGAGTACTATTGGGAAGTGGTCACTACCATATAATTCATCGAGAGGTTTCCATTCTATTTCAGTAGCAATGTCGCTACTGCATAGGCTTAAGTCTATGGCGGTATATTTGCCTGTTGTTGTATTGAAATGAGTAGCATTGCCTTCGTTGAGAAAGACTACATTATTTTGTATAAGGAGCTCCTCTATATAAGTAATCATCTTTTATCCACTTTATACGAGCCCCATAAACGGTTATGGCTATTAAATTCTCCAACCAAAACAAGTGGTTCAGGTAATTGTTTAATTAATTCGTTGATTTCTGGAATGTGTATTTTGTGTCTGTTGCTTAAATATATATTGCAGATCATGATAACTTTATTTTTTATATTTAGCGTTACAGCTACGGCTTCCAGTTCGGTGTTCAATTTGATTTCCTGACTTGTTATGTTTAACTTAATGAATATGCCTACACCGCCGAGGCTCTATTACAGTCGATACGAATTTTATTGACAGCTGTGCAGATTTATAGTTTAATATTTTGTTCGTTTTTAAAGTTTGTTTCTTAAAGGCATATTACGTCTACTGATTCTTTTATAATAACTTGCTGCAGATATTCAAATTGGCTATAAAATCCATTTAAATTCCATTGTAATATGTTAGCCATTTTATTGTTGTTTGGCTAAGTTTAACTTTCGTCGTCGGAGTTACGGAGGGTTTATAAAGGTGTTGAGTTATCGTTTGGGTTGTTAATCTTTTTTATTAAACGGGTGCATGTATTTTTAATACTAGTGTTCCTGGCATTCGGGTATAAAATCGTTTTGTATAAAATCTATAAATTTATCAATGCCGTCGGTGTATTTTAATCATGTTTCTGTAGAATTTTTAACTCTCTTTATGTTTTCTAGTAGGCTCTTAAACTGTACATAATTTAGGAGTGTATTTCCTTCATTTAGGTAATTTTTGATACTACACAGTTTGGTGTCTAATTCATCTGGGTCTGTGGTGTCTTCCATAAGGGTAGTTTGTGTTTCTGTAACGGTTATAGTTTCTTTTGGAATTTCTAACTTGCCTTTTTTAGATTTATTTTTAACTACAATAAAATTATCATTATATTCTGTTTCGATTACACTTGAAGAGCTGTTCGAATTTATTTGAGATCGAGTTCTTTTATTTTCAGTTTGTGGAATAAATTGAGGTGTTTTGGTGGATATCGATGGAATTTCCATTTCAGTAGTATTTGAGGTGTTTACATTGTCAATATTTATGTTTTATTTATTTATATAGAATTCGGTATTATTTGCACAATTTTTGGCTAAATGGCCTTCGAGATTGCAAAGGAAACATTTAAGTACGCCTGTACTAGTATATATAAAGTAATTTAAATCTTCGTGATTTGATTTAAATAGTTCTGGAATTTTTTTAACTTCTTCTGGTTTAACAAATACTTGACGCCTAAAGCTCATCACATGACTGTAGCCTTCTTTTCCGATGGTTGCTTTAAGAACTGTTACCGGTGAACCACGTTTAACTTGTAATTACTAGCTCTTTATTAGTTAAATACATACATATTCTGTTGTTTGATATCGTTGAGGCTGAGATGACATTTTTTGGTTGGACAATATCACCAACTGCACAGGTATAGTCCGTTAGATTCAATCCATCAAGACAGTCTAGTATCAAACCTTGATCTCTGGTTTTGGGCAGAGATTTTTTTGGGTTGTTGCTGCATAGCTTCGGTTTATTGGATCTTTCACTATAAAAGTTGGTATTTCTTTTGTGTTTGGGGTATAATTTTTTGGTAACTGTGAAGATTTTGGTTCTATAGACATGGTGATAAGGTTGGTTTTTCACTCGCGTTAGAGCGGTGATAATATGAGGCTAGGCCCCTTATTCACTAATCCACAACAATACTACACTCGCGTACTATTGATTAATTGACCGGACACAGTAAACACGTCTACTCTAGTCAACGGTTCCCGTTGAACTGACTTACAAAAGTTTTTATATTCTTACATTGCATAAATATTATGAAATCACGTTTAAAATAAATATTTTTAAATACTCGAGTTCAAATGATCGATATTCATCAATGCGCGCCAAATAAAGAAAAACGCACATTTGTATGTTTGTGAACAGAAATCACTAACACTGTCAAACTTCAACGGGAAACTCACACTTTAACTCTGAAAAAACTGGTACATTCAGCCTAAGTGAATTACGGCTTTCTATTGGAAGAAACTGACATACAGTGAAATAGCTTCAAAAGTTCGGAAATACTGTGGGATGCACCAATATTTCAATGCCACTTGAAAAGTAGCAGAGCCTACCATAAATCCGGAAAAGCTTTCAGCGTTATTCGCGTGAAGAGTAATGAAATCATCTTAGTAATATCATAAAAAGATGATTACTAGATGTGCTTCTAATTATTTTTAACTTTTGCATATATTTATTGTTACGTTTGTATTTCTCTTATTTCTATATGCAACTGTTCTACCTGTGCTATGCCATGCAATAATTTTATTTTATCACAGATAATAGGTATATATATATAATAAAGAGGGGAAAAACAAATGAGCTTAGAATTCTTTTCTTTATCCATTTTACCGTTACCACTTTTTTTATTACCCTTTCCATAATTAATAAAAATGAAAGTATCTGACCTATTTTGATTAAAGTACCATAAAAATATTTCACTAATAAATTATCATTTTCAGAAAATAGATGGTTGTAAGATTGTTTTATATAGAAACATGCGCTTCATTGTTCTTCACATAGAATAACGGTTCTATGCAGACATTACTCTTTTTAGAACTTTTACCCTTACCTTAGTTTCTATTATTGATCTGACGTAAGTAAGAGTAACTTACGAATTATTGACCTCCATCTCTTTTCTAGACGTGGTATAAAGAAGTTCAATAACACATAAACTCTTCGCCCGAGTTAATCTCTTTGCAAGATGTAATATGTGAACCATTTTTATAATCAATGCTTCCTATCTATAGAACTATGCCAACTTAATTGTATACTGGATTCTTAATTTAATTTTAAATTTATTATTACTCAATTATACCTTAACCTTATCAAGTTAAAAAATCTTTATCTAAGTTGTCATGGTATGCAAGCATTTTCCAAACATTCGAAATTAAAATCCCTCTTTCATATATAATTTTCTTATGTTTAATTTAACGTAAAAAAAACTCAAAATTATCATTTTGATTCACTTACCTGTCTTAACAACCATATATAACAATATTTGGTTGAAAAATAATTATACGAAACATGTTATCAAAGCAATTATTAAATAAACAAAACGATTGGTAAATATAATCACAGAAATGGAACAATTAAAAAAAAAATCTGTTAACAACAACTGTTAATAAAGAAATCTAATCTACCGACAACCAACAACCGGCAAAGTAGAAATCGAACGCAACACACTTACCTTCAGTTCCTCCTGACGCCTGTGAGCAAGTAGCATGAACTGCTTGCGCTCGTCGTCCGATAGAACAGGTTCGCGCGGCGGTGCACCAGAGCCTCTCTTTGACAGTTTAACCACGATCTTGGTCTTCTCGTTAGTGCCCACGAAGTCCTTTAGCGGATTACCTCGAATCAACTCTTTACCGGAGAACCAGAGCTGAGCCATCGGCAAGTCAATAACCTGGGATTTCGATTTATTTGTTTTCACATTAACAATTAATTCTGATTTATTGCTTATAACGTGGTAAAATATATAGGGATACGAAAGTATTAAAGTTATGTGTTGTTTTGATTGAAGAGAAATGATTTATTGTTTATACCTCGAGCGAAGCATGGGTACCACTGAGATCTTCATTATTCTCAAGCTCAAGACGAATGACGTCGTAGGGCGGTAAGCCCATAGGATAAACGATCATAACGGCACCTCTCAGTACGTTCAAGGCATCTTGTACTGTCTTCTGTGTGACTAGTTTATTTTCGTCTATTAATTTCTGTTGAGTAGAATAGATCTTAATAATGATTTCTTTCGCTTAAGGAAACATAAATAATTTTATATACGGTACCCTTGATATCATTGCGCGAGCATCTTCTATTGCTTTTTTAATAACGTTCTGCATTGCTTCATTAGGTTGTCTGCCGTTTCTTCGGCCTGTAAAAGTTATTTTTCAGAAAATGTTAAATAACGTAATAAAATTAGTGATTTTAAAACAGAAATTATACTTTTTGAACTTTGTACAGAAAATTATTGTTTGGTATCTTTTCATTATACGACTTGCAATTAAAAGTATATTTATAAAACTTTAAAGTAACTGGAAAATCAATAAAAATCACCAGCAAAGAATAACTGCTAAATTTCACTGCTACAGAGTAAATAAGCATTTCTTCACACAAAATATGTATAAATATGCATATTTTAAATCAACTTGCATGTAAAAAAATAAATGCCTAAAAGTGAACAGTATATAACGAGTACAACATTACCCATTATGTCTTTATTAAAAGTCCATCCGCCTGAGGGTACACATTTTTCACCCCACTCGTCTTTCAATCGTAGCTCCTCTATTTGCTCATCAGTCAAGCCTTGCATATTTGGTGGCAACATTGGTCCATGATTAGCTAAATCTTCCAAATCTATGCAATTTATCATAATTAAAACAACTGATAAAATATTCGCGTTATCAAATGTAAATGTCATGAGATGAAACTATTATACGAGAAGTTTTACAACTTTGAAAATTAATCTGTAAAAATAGAATTGAAATGCCAGTAATAAAAGATAATTATACCATAACAAAGTCTGGAAACTTTTAAACGTCCATTGTGAATGATGGTTATCTCCTGGATGATGTCATCAACCCTCGTCTCCACGCTGGTATCGTACAGAAACAGATTCTCGCTCATTTTCTTCACGTGCAGTCTCACCATTTTAGCCGCGTGTTTAATTAACTGCTTTCGGAAGTGCAATATATTAGCAAATAAATAAGTAATAACCTCTACTTTTTGAGTGGGTTTGTTTACGTTTCCACGCCGATAGACTAAATCCTAGACGACCTTCGCGTTGTAGTACAACCGAAGACACGTGTGACTAATATATCGCTTCAGCAACCGCATATACTATCGATCAAACAAGCGTGTAACGGCGGAATCTTAAAGTCTGTCTAGTAACGGCAACGTGTAAACAAACTCGTAGGTATAATATGTATATACGTCTGCACGACTGCATTTGATGTAAATTAGTTGCATTGATAAGTAGGTAATTTGTATTTTAACGGTCTATATGCATTGTAGAATGATTAATACGTTGTTTTAGTTTAGACAAATTAATGAAAATGACTTATATATAAGAATGTGAAATGTTGACTGCAATTTATTATCCTATTATTTGATTCTATTAAAATTTGAAATAATATTATATTAAACAGTGCATTAAATTTATATTATAAAAAATATATTTCAAAAAAGTATCAATCTATTGCTCATAAATTTCATGCGTTTTGTGTAACTTGAAATAAAAAAATATTGCATAGTAAAATCTAAATAGTAAAAGTAATTTATTGCTAATGTAAGAGATGGTATAGAGGATATAGGGAAAGGATTATAAAAAATCGACAGATGTATATTTTAGTGAATATATACGTATATATTCGTCATTCATTGTAATATAATGTACATATATACAATTCAACAGTGATACAGCGTATAACTTTCGCATCGTTCCTCGCATATCTACTGGCTCTTCGACACAAAAATATATCTTTGCATAAAACTTTACCTCTAAACTTCGCTTTAAAACCTTTTCGCTTCCGCTCGCTTTTTCTCTCTTTCTTTCTTCCGTGTTAAAACTCTTCTCGCGACATAGTATACTTAAATATATATGCCGGTAATATTTTGTTATTATTATTATTATTATTTTTTTTTATATTTTTCCTTATCTTTACATAATAAACATCTTGGAATATGAATTTACACATTTATTATTGTGTCAGTGATGCGCTTGTGTCTTTATTGTTATGAATTAATATTAATTATTAATTTGACGGCGCTCACCTTCTTAACTAAATTGTAACTTGACTAGCATTATTGTTAAAATACATCGACGATCCATTTAACGAATTCCGGGGCATTAAATTACAGTTATAATTTGTTTTTTCCTTCATTGACGCGATCCAATATATAATTTTATCTTTATATATTATGTATAGGGTTCCGGGCCACTAAATCTGGTCCCACGTGGTACATGTTTTTTATTTCCTCATAATCTTAGTTTTTTTTTTCATCATCGCGATAATTAATAATCCAAGAACAAGTGACAAACAACAACTTCGAACACATGGAGGACATTTTGTGGTAGATATAGACACGCATTCTTCGATCGGTCGACATCTGTTTCTTTAATTTATGTATTTGTTTATTTAATAATTTTTTGTTTTAAGACATTCACTAAACACGAAACTAATGGAACGCTTTTCTCTTTGAGTGACACACAGTCGTGGATCATTGAACGTACGAATTGTATATATATATTATATCATATTCTGTCTTTTTTACTTCGCCTTTCAAGTCGGAGGCTTCGAAAGCACAGTTAGCGAATAATTCATTTTCTCCTTTAAACATCTCGCGTATATAGATAGTTTTGTTTTTGTAATTGCATAAAAAAGGAAGGTGCGTATCGTCATATATCTCTCTTAAAATTTAAGGATACAAAGTTTCGAATTAACCATTAAAACTTCATTTTCTTTTTCTTTCTCTCGAATCGAGAAATTCTACATCCTACGTACAGTAGTAGTAATTCAGGTATCGCATTGCAGCTTCAAAAGCTCGGTTATTTTAGTTTATTTTTTTTTTTCCTTCATCATCGTCGATAATAATCAATCGTCATCTTTTCGCCATTTAAAAATATATTATATTACCATATAATTTTTATGCTTTATTTCAAATGTCCTTCTTCATTTGCATCCCCCGGCAAAAAATATTTCTCTAAACATCAAAACGTGAGAAAAGCCGTCATCTGAAACGCTCGCTTGCGTTACACCTTTGTACACGTAATTACGTTCTCGCGCATCTTTCTTTTTCTTTCGTCCTCTCTTTCTCTCACTCTCTCATCTCGTACGTATTAAAATACAGAGCTTACAACGTCTCGTAGCTCGCATACACATACTCTATATATACGTCATATATATATAATAATAATATCGTTACAATAGTAGTAGATTAAAAAAAAACGATCAAAACAAACACGACATTTGGTCCGAAAAAAAGAATAAAGAAAAAAAAACAAATTAAAGACAAAGAAGAATAAACATCTCGTACAAAAAGAAGTAAAACACTCGCAACAACCGGGCTTGACACATACCTCGTATCGTCTAGCTCCGGATACACACATCATTATTACTGGAATATACATAAAAAAAAGGGTAACAAAGGACTCGTATGTACAATCGCGTCAAATCTCTAAGAGAGGCTATTTCAACATAACAGTCTCATCCCTTCGACTGACCGACAAATACAAACGAATATATATATTTTTCTACAATATATCTCCTTACACTCTTTGCAGTCTCTGTGTGTATATCATATATATACGTTCTTTTAAAATCTTTTCACCTCTGCACTCACGCGCGTCTGTGTGTGTATATATATATATCTTTCAACGTAATAATAATCGTCGTTGCGTATTTATATATATATGTATATATAATACGCGTCGAGTCGAATTTAGTCGCTGTCGGTAGTAGGCGGCCGTAGATATCGTGGATCCGGCCTTGGCGGTTGATGCGGCTGCACCTCCGACATTTGGTCGATCGCCGTGGCTACGGCTGCTGCAATGACGGTTGCCTGTGGACGACCGCGCAGCCCTAGTGGCTGCGCGGTGGCCTTATCTCAGACTTTGCTCTCTGGACCGTCCGTTGTGTGCTTGAACGAGCTGCGGATCTTGCTTAGGTGTAGTGCAGCAATGTGACCGTACGATTTGTTGTACCATTCTGGTGTGCGGCCCCTTTGGAGAGGAAAGAGAGAAGAACATTATTATTTTTTTTCTTTGTTAGTTACGATGTTGAAAATTGTTACAAGAGATATAATCAATGATTTCATTTTTAAAGTTTTTAAATTTAGTATAATGTTATTATACGTGGATATTACTATAATGAAAGCTTTCAAGTATCTTGATATTGCAAAGACTAAAATATATAGCAAACATTGTTGTAAATTAATACTAAATTCATCAGCACCACTAGTTCCCATATAATATTATACATGAATATCAAAATTCTCAAACAATCTGAATTTCCCAATATACTAATGCCCGTCTAGCAATATATCTCACGTTTCCAGGAATCTGGAATAAGCCCGAATGACGTGTATATGATATATACGAAGAGTAAGAGAGAGATAGAGAGAGGATTACTCACTTAGTGTCGACTCGGGAGAGATGCATGATGCGTGATTTTCCGCTTCCGCAATGCTCGATGAGATAGCGCGAGGCGAGGACGATGCCTCGCGTACCACCGAGCATTACCGTCGCCTCCGGATGCTCTACCGACGTCTCTACGATGACGCACGCCTTCTTCGGGAGATCAGTCTGCCAAGTCCTGCAAAATTAACGAGGTTGCTTTCACGGTTCTGTCTTGTACATGGGGTGGCGAAGGTGTTTTGATATATGTTTATAGTGAGACATCGAGGTTTGGGGATTTTAATCGAAACTTTTTATAGCGTCTGGTGACATGTAATTTACATGTCTGTCTATTTAGGTTGTAGTAGTTTATGTGAACTATAAGTATAAGCTAGCCTTTTGAGGAAGTGATATATTTAATAGAAAAAGACAAGAAATTTGTATAGATACGATTTGTGAAATGAATTCATGCGTTACTATTATAATAATAATGACTACATTTGAAACTCAGAAGGAAGAGAAATGAAATATTTTTTCTTTTGACTTGTAAACTACTTGACGTTTTAGAAACCACTGAGAGTTAAAAAAAAACAAGTTCAAATTTATAACATGCGAATATTGAAATTATTTGAACTATACATTTATATACAAACAATAAAGGATAAAACAATTTTGTCAATTGTGAAACAGTATTACATATTGAACTGAAGTAATTTTCACGATTTTTTAATCTTGAAAATTGATTCATTGTTATATTTCACAATTCTTTTAATTTTGAAAATTTAGAGAACAACTAAATTCTACAACAATAAAAGAAATGCCTGTACCTGACAACACAGTAATCTCTGGCATGAAAAAATAAATAATATCCAGTTTACTTCCGTATATACTGTGTATATATTGAAAATTATTTTTAAACATATAAAGTGTATATATAATTATTGTTTTTTATTTTTAAATGTACCCATGTGATCAAACTTTTTAATAACAACAATCAAGTCTCAAGAAAAATACGTAGGCTTGTATTGAAAATTATTTTCAACTCAATTAAAAAAGATAATTTAAATTCTTCGATATAATATTTCGAGCCAATCAAACGAGCAAAAAAATCGCAACGCAAATTCATCACACCAGCATCGTTGAGCTACGAAAAAAAAACAATCGTGCATGATTTCCAAACCAAAAGTATTCAGACCCATTCACTTACATCTTTTCATAACTTCTTTACCCAAAAAAAAACAAAAAATTCAAGTTGAAAACAAAAAAAAAAGCAAAGAGATTCTTCCTCGGTAAAGAATACAAGCCCTCGAGACTCAAGGAACAAGAGACACAAGATAGCGAGAAGAAGAAGAAGATCACGCGAGCGAGCGAGCGAGCGAGCGTATAGACATTCCACAGTGTCGCGTTCCACACAAAGTATACAGCGCAGAAAAGAGTAAGTAACCAACCTGAGCACGCAGTAGTCCCTGGCCGGCAGAGGACTCATGTTCCCGGTCGCGTACTGGAACACCTCGGCGTTGCTGTCGAGCTTGGCCACCTGCCTGTACTTAAGCAGCTGCGGATCCCAGACGTGACGCTCGCGTAGCACCCGGTGCAACAACTCTTCAGGCGGTGCCTCTACTTCTGTCGTTACGCGCCACAACCGCAGTGGATGGCCGTCGCCGACCTTCTTGTAAGCCATGTCCACCGATGAGTCGGCCGGGTTGTTTACCGATACCCAGCCGCGGCTCCTGAGGAAAACAGAAGAGTTAACATTAGTTCAGTATATGATTTTCTAATATTATATAGTTATTATTTTTATCAAAGAATATATTGGATATTTTGAATATAGTTTTATCAACAAGTATCACAATAAAATAAAAAAAAATAGAATGAATTTACAACGCTTTCTTCTTTCTTTTTCTAAATTACTTAAGACTCATTAATAAACAGACGAACAAATAAGGAATCGCTGATTTCTCAGAAAAATGCGAACAGCTGTGACCCTTCCGTAAGTTTTTCTAGCGCAGAAAAGAGTCGACGGAACGCGAGAAAGGAGTTCTGGCAAGGTGAGATTCTTTTTCCGTTGCAATGTAGTCGTAGTGTATATATATATATATATATGTAGTAGCTTTTCCTTACTTTTCACGACCTTCCTTCAAGAGAGCCGAGGTGCAAGCGTACATGTATCCCCGCCAGTCCTGCTTGAGCTCCGATCCAAGTTCCTCCAACGGTACTGGAATGCTCTCTTCCATGTAATTGAAGTGGCACTGCGTCAATATGTCTGCGGATACCTGAAACGTACACGAGATGTGCGGTTGAAACGTCGTGAATCTTTTTGCTTTATAAAAAAAAAAACGTATACTAATTTTGCGCACGGGTTATATATCCTTGGATTTTCTATATAAATTTGCATGTTAAAATTTTTAAGCGTTCATTCACGTTTTTTTTTATTAGAAATGTGTATATACTAAAGCAACCTCGGCATCCGTTTTTATATTGGAACCCACACACGCGCGAAAATTTGTAGCTGTATTTCAAAACAGCGTGTCTGAGCGCTGAGTCTTTGTAAAACAGTATAAGTACAGATACGCGAGAGAAAGAGAGAGACTTTCGCAAACCGCAAAAAAGGATGCTGCAACCCGTCCTCGGCGTATACACACCGTACGTATATACATGCAATTTCACCGGAACGAACAATCTCTCTCTCTCTCTTTCTCTCTCTTTCGCTGGCAAAATAAATGCAAGCGATAGAAATCTTTCTCTCGCGTCGAAAGAAATCGATGCAAAAATATTTCGCCCAGCACTGAGCTTGCTTGTGTGCACGCTTCCGCATTGTTCGAACTCGTTTCTCTCCTTTTTTTTCTCCCTATATACTCTTCTTTCTCTTTCTCAACGACTACGACGACGACGACGACTACTCACCATAAAGAGATCACGATGCGTCTTAATAAGGTATAGGAGGCAGTCGTGGGCCGCTTTGTTCTCGGAGAGCTCGCGCTGATCCGGTATGCCGACAGTCTTTCTGCGCCGTGGCGAGACGCTGTTGGACCTGTTGCTCGAGACGTTGGTGTTGCTGTGATTGAAGTGGAAGAGACTCGGAGCAAGGCAGACTGCGAGGTTTGATGCGGTCATCTGGTTGTACGGCGAGTTGCTCGCCACGTGGTTGAGGAAATCGAGAAGAGTTTCGAGGGCTTCGCGGTGCTCGTCTGGGAGAAGCAACAGAACGCATTGCACGGCATCTGGTCGAAGTTCTACGGGTACATCTGTAGAGAAATTAATAGATTTGGCTTTAGATTGAGAGTGAAAAACCATTTTTTTAAAGATAAGTGATATCTAAAAATATAGTTTTTAAAACAGATTGAGTCAAGTTATTGGACTCAGACTTTATTGAATCGAATTCCAACATTTTACAAGTCAATAAAACAACTAAAACGTATCTATATAGAAAATCGTTGAACTTGAGTAATCTTATTTTATTCTAATATTAAATGGTATAAATGACTGGTTACTTACGTTGGAAAATGGCAATGAACGTCTCAGACAGTTTGTTTGTCAACAAAGCTTCGGGCAACTCCCTGAAGTACTGCTTCACCAGATCCGCGACATCGAACGCTTGCTGGCCGTCAAAATTGATGTTATCCCCTTGTGTCTCAGTCATAGCCTTCAGCTTCTGAATCCTTGACCTGACACCGCTCTTCCGGAAAATTCCCACCTGATCCAGCGCATTGGCCCTCAACCATCTCAGTGCAATTTGTATGCACTTGGGTAGCGCCTGTCCAGTACGTTGTAGCGACAGTAGTAGCGGTACACCGAACACCGTCTTGTCCTTATAATCCGGCGTCTTGATCTTACGTATGAACTTGGGCAATTCCCAGTTCCAGCCAGTACGATGAGTTGGGCAGTAACGTTCCATGCAAGCGGTGAGCTTGAGGAGGGCGAGTTTGCGCAGCACGAGGAGTTGACCACATGACATGGAAGCCATGGCGCGTGGACAAAGAGGATCAAGGGGATCTGGATAGAGGGAGCCACGTTGGAAGCTATGCCACCTGACGACGGTGCCCTTGTGCCGGGGTGACTCCTCATCCTGGTCAGAGTCGCGGCTCGCTACAGTCGAGCTGCTCTCCTGGCTGCCAGCAGTAACGTTAGTCTCAGTGCTCGTCGTCGTCGGGTAGTGACGCATGGAGGCGGAACGTTTGTCGGCTCGGTAGACAGTAACCTCCTTGGTGACGACCTTCTCGGCACGGATCGGTTCCTCGCTAGCCGTGGTGCTGGTGGTTGTGGCAGAACTGGCGCCGCGTTCGCTGCGGTGCCGGAAGCTCTTGTGGAACTTCTCCTCGCGCTTCAGGGCAGTGACCTTGTCCTCTTTGTGGCTGCTCGTAGAGAACTTGTCGCGGTAGCGCTGCGACTCCTTGCCCAGATTCAGGCTGCCGCCACGAGTGTTGATCGCAGCGTTTACCACACTGGATTTTACCGGTGAGTCCTTAGGGCTCGACGTCACGTACTCTAGGACCTAAATGGAATTTTGTTGATCAAATTATCTTTCATAGTAACAGCTAACGTTTGTAGTATTGTTTATTCAGTGACAGAGTAAAGTTGATTTAAGAAATCGATATTAACATAAGGAAGATGCTATATGATTTTATAAATTTTCAAATACTGGAAGTGGAATAGAATTCATAAACACAGTTGCTGTTATATTCTTAATTAAAGAAATATTTGAGACAATGAGTTCTTGTATTTCTACCAAAGATTTAATTTTCAAATCGTCAAAATAATCAAAGTTTCATCCTACCTTAGCATTGTTACTATTAGCATCCTTGAAGTAGCGATGCCTCCAGCTGGTAGGTTGGCATTCGGAGTCACTCAATGCTCCCTGATCCTCCCTAGTACCTCTATGCAAGAACCTCCTGGCACGGTTCATCTTCGTCCTCGTCGGCGTAGGTGTTGGCCCACCACCTTGCGAGCCATCTGAGCAATAACTTGACGAGTCATCACCAAATGGACTAGCTGCGGTATTAGCCTGTGGCGACGGTGGCAAGTGGAACGGTGATGCCGGCAGGGCAAGAGGTGACGGTGGTAACTGGAGAGGCGACGGTGGTGGTAGCAAATCGGCAAACGACACAGGTGGTGAACCTTCAGTTGGCGAGACATCAACACAATTCAGGTCCTTCATCTTCTGCTGCATGGATAGCACATCAAGGACCTGTGGTCCACTGATTACCACTCCATCGCGGTTGTTATGATGCTGCTGCTTCCTCCTACGTGACTTCAAGGATTCCATGCGTCGTAGGAACGCCTTGGCACCGTCACGTAGTCGTTCTGAACCGGTACGTCGAAACCGAGGACCGAGCTCATCGGGTAACGCGCCTGGTGGTAGGCTACGGTACCGCAATGTGTCCAGCATCGTGTCCTCGGCCTCCTCCTGCTCTAGGCGGTCCTCCAGACTGTCGTCGATGTCGGCACCGCTACCAGCGGTGCGCGCCGATTGGGTCGTGATCGTTTGGCCGGCTATTGCCTGTAAACGCTCGACGTTGCCGGGCGTTATGTCACAGACGCGTGACCAGCGTCGGGTCTTCTTCTCGAACGTCCAGTTCTCACTCAGTGCGCACTGTGTGTCCTCGTCTGAGTCGTCGCCGCCTGTGTTTCCACCTCCTCCCTGGAAAACGAGAATAATAATGGGATCTTTAGTTTTAGACATTTTGCTTGTTTTTCAAGGGGAATGAGTCATGTTTGGGTGAGCGATTATGGAAGGTATATGATGAAACATCTGGATTTAGATTCTCAGCTTCGTCTATGTTAATTTGTTTTCGAATACAATGCTATGCTAATGATTTGTCGCTTTGCTTATCGCGGTTCTAATTGAGCTTTAAGCGTCTGCATAGCAGAAGTAAAATACTTTATCAATATGGTGCAAGAATGGCTTTAGCAACGAAACAAAAAGAGAAATTAGGGCCGTTCGATGAATCACCTTCATATTTTGTTTAAGCTGTGCAACATATAAAGGTAAATAAACGAAAAAAATATATATAAACGATCCATTGACGTATGTACATTCATTGCTTAAAATTTCATAACGTATTGCAGAGTCCGAATCGAAGCAGGAAACAGGATCAACGCGCGCCGTCGTGGCTTCCTTGGTTATTTTTTATCCCACGAGTATATAGGAAGACACGCACTTCACACATATACACTCGTTCACTCACTCGTTCGTTCGGGGCCGCGACGTCTCCTCCTCACTCACTCGCTTTTCGTTTTTCTTTCGTTCCGCGTCGCATGACTCACGCTCTTCTACATGGGAAAACCGCTCGGGCGTATACGAGAGTCGTCGTCGTCGCCGCGCGGACACGCATATCAAAGACTCTCCTTTTCTCCCTCCCTCTCTCTCTCTCTTTCTCGCAGCACACATCCTCGATCGAAAACACACGCGCAGGCGAGCCTCGTCGTCTGCGGTCTCTCTCTCTCTTTCTTGATATGAGTCACTTGATAATACTCGCGGATGAGTTTTCAGCGTAACCCGAGCCTCACGATCGCGTGTATATACATGTATAGAGCTATATAGATGTCTACGTCATGGTACGTGTATGTGTGTGTGAGTTTGTAAGATACGCTTGTAACACGGTAGACACTTGCGCTATACACTCGCAGAGGGACGAGGATATCTGGACCTTTCATTGTGACGCCGGTGACTAAACGTTTCGAGATTTCAAGTATATACATACGTGATCGGTCGCGCGCGCATATACTGTCCTTTTTGCCGCGTTTACGTCAGGTCTCTCATATTAAAATACATGAGATGCGTGGATTTTATTTATCGCCCGGCTCTATATGGTCGCGCGGGGTCTACCGCGATACCGCTGTAACTTTTTCTCTCTCTCTCTCTCTCTCTCTCTTCTCGCTCACTCATTCTGTTGAGTAGACATACACACACGCATACACACGGAGATTCCGATCAAGATAATATGAAATTGAAAATCGCGAGTGAAGGAAGTATGCGTACGCATATACTGACTGCGGTTGATTCGATTTCAGGGAATCGCAGTAAAAAAAGTTTATCATGGTGATTGATTGGTTCCTGCAAAACAAAAAAGTAAAAACACCGACGTTTATCCTTATATTACCGTAAACGTATATATAACTTATCCATTGCCGAACGAAAAGCTACGCGAATTCACGTCACATTCCAGCGCGTTATACACGCGTATCTTACACGTCGGTACCCCCGAAAAACTGCCCTCGGAAAGACAACAACAACAACAAAAAAATGCGAAAACAAAGGCTTAAAGAGGCATTCGGCGACCGAACGCGCTCGCTCACGTCGTGACTCTCCCCGGGAGAGTCACGCATGCCAGTAGTCCCTTACGAAACTCGACGCCTTTGTCTACGTATATATATCTATATACACACCAAAGTGCGAGTAACGCGCGTGCCTTCACAAAAAAAAGGAGACGCACGCGCGCACGCGACAATGGGTTTATAGTTTCAACGCTCTCGTACGCGTGCGCCACGCCTCCGCTGCTCTCTCGCTATACTAGAGATTCAGCAGCAGCAGCAGCAGCAGCTTTGGCCTGATGCAGACGCGTTTCTTTCGCAGCTTAATGGGTTAATAAAACGCGCAGCTCGCGCTTCCTTTGTTCCACAACGCTTTCTTTGTATATATATATATATCTGCGTTGAGGTTCCGGCTGGGCAATTTTTATGAGGATTTTTTTGGTCATTTTGAGGTAAAAGAGAGAATGAGCGTCACATATGTTTTTATAGGTATACTATTTATGCGCTTACTTAGTGTGCAGTAAAGATTTGAATTCCGGATGGTTGGGGGGCTTTTTTTTTTAATGGTATTTAGAGGAAAAGGATGGGCTAGATAGGGAAGGTGAAGAGGTATTATAAAGCTTCGACGATTAAGGTTTCACTCTGAATTGAACGAGATAAGTAGCTTATGGCTCGACAATAAAGAGATAAAAAGAATGCCTATAAAAAGGGAATAAAATTTGGGAGGTAAAGCCGATTAGCAGTAGTTACAGAGAAAATTTGTAGCTCGCCATGTACGTAAATTTCAGTTTAATAGGGAGATCAATTATTATCAATCCGTTCGTTTTTACGATCGACCCAATATTTTGGAAAGTGCTTTCTTTTATAGCATTTTAATAAATTTTATTATATATACTGCATCGAATCAAGTTTTTTACTTTTTATTTCGTCGGAATCCATCAAATTTACATATTTACATGTTCTTACAACTTGTATTATATATCACATCATCCTCGACACCCAGTACTTGACAATAAACCTCATCTTTCTCTCTCTCTCCCTCACCTTCTCTATCCGCGTCTGCACTGCGTCAAGTAGGCCGCGCGTTAAAAATACATAGCTCGCGCCATAGAGAACATATATATATATTAAACGAGGGGGGGTCGACGTGCTGCTACACAAGCGAGCGAGAGAGAGAGAGAGAGTTGCGGAATCTGTACGCCCGCGCGCGTCCGCCCGGAATAGAGGCCTTTTCGAAAGAGAGCCGATGCACTTTTGCATACGATAGAATGAGAGAGAGAGAGAGAGGGGCAAAGAGGTGGCAGATGCCGGCTGTTGCTCAACGCTCCGTGACGTGCGACGCGCCCATTGACGTGAGCGGACTGAGCGATCATTCTCAAGCTGTTGCTGTTGTCGTTGTGCGATGGTAAAAAAAAAAGAGGTACGACGGTATTAGTAAATAGGATTGTTGGGGAGGGTGTGAATTTTTTTCTTTTGCCTTTTATGGTATATACTATGATGGAATTGATTACAGATATGGAAAAAATATAGGTGATGGTTACTATATAAGTGACTCATTGTATACATATAGTATAAACACGATTTGTTGACGATAGTTACTTGTTTATTATATACAAGATACGATGTAATAATATTTACAACGTTATTTTTATTTCTCTAGACTAATGTTTATTCTAAAAATAACATATCGCGCGGATAATCGGATAAAATACTTAATTCCAGTGATAAAAAAAAACAGTGTCAGGCAATTAAGACACTCATTACAACAACAATTAACAACCACGTCATCGATCGAACTTATCTGATTTTTCATTCCCACGCGAACGTTTCCCAACCGTCTCTAATCTCTACTACATTTACTACCCTTACTCGTACAAAAGAAAAACACTCCTTAACCTTACCACCCCCGCACAGCGAAAGCTTAAAATACCCCAAAAACATTCAAAAATACATAATAAATAATCAAAAGGGAATCTATTCTTAGAGTGAAGCTTATACGCGCGAGGCTTTCGAAAGCCATCATCATCAAGTCGGCGTTCGCGCGCGGAAATTAGGTCGGTTGCGCTCGCGTATATACTATATGACGTCAAAGCGGAGGGCGGCCTCCTCACAGCTCGGTGATTTTTCATACACACACACACACATAGGTATATAGCATGAGGTGGCCGAAAAAATCTTTCGTCATCGTTTCGTCACGTGACGTCGCGAGCTTAGAAATAAATATATACACCTGCGGGGGCCACGGTAAGGGGGATGACGCGTGTATACCGTCGCGGGTTTTTATTGAATGAAATTGTCGGAACGAAAGGTCGTGTTGGTTAATACTGGTTTATTATAGCAGGGGGATAGAAACGTCTTTGGACTATGGGGCTCTTGAATTTTTTTTTTCAACCTTTAAAATGAAGAATAGAGAAGGGTTTGACAATTTCGTGATTTATATATAGCTAATTAATATTATTGTTCAATATTCTCGCACAATATATATATATATATATATATATATTGCGCGATGTGGACTAGAACTCCATTAATAATCTGTTCTCCGAGTGCGTAGAATGCTCGAAATATCATATATACGATGATCGATGAAACGACTGATTGATGCCTCATATATATTTTTGCTCCACTTACAAAAATCGATGTCACGCGACATAACAATGAAACGCTCGTTAATTATACATTTGTAGTTATTATATACCCCATAGCGCCGAATTGCTACATCGAAATTTCCCAACGCACTTTTCACCACTATATATACATATATACCACGAGAAGAAAAAAAATAACACACAATATCAAGCGGCATTGTTAGTATTAAAAAAACACCTTGCCTATTCTGATTCTTCTCCTGCGGGTGTCCCTGCTCTTGTAACTGATTGTTTCAGACCTTAACGTCACACGGATATAATGCAGTGCGTTAGCCAACTCGAGCTAATCTCTAACTCTGCGAAGTGGCCCGAAAAGCGCGTTGCACAAGATATATATATACATATAGGGTCACAGTATGACAATGCTTGCCATAGTGTCGAAGAATCCGACTGCTATCACAAATATATTCTAACACCAAGTTATATTATTAATGTCAGACGTTGACGAAAAAGATCACATAGCTATATTATATATACGCACCTTTAACTCATTTCACAAGACTCTTCGTCGTCCAAAACTAACCACAATCATGTATATATAAAAACCCTTTGACCAACGCATACACGCAACTTTGCACGTACGCACACACACATACCATCGTCCGCCCCCGGTGCACGTCTATATGTACACCTATATAAGACACTTTCACTTCCGATCGCTAGCGGCTATGCGAGTGCGTTGTGCGATAAGAGAGAGGCTGCAGCATGCGTGCGCGCGCGGAAAGAAAATGCGTCGCGTATCTTATCTACCAAGCGATCCATCGAGTCGACGGCTCTTGCGGCGATAACCGAGGAGAAGGAGAGGAGAACGTGTATGTATGTGTGTGTGTGTAAGAACGTGGGCGCGTATACGTGACATAATTGAACGGAAGATAATCGTTTTGTTCGCGACTTTTCGGCGCTAAGAGAATTGCGCGATCGGTGATCGGTATCGGTATAAGCATACGATACGAGGGTAGGATGCAGGAGATGGATATATGGTGGCTGTGGGTGTGTGAGGTAACAGAGTGAGGTAAAGATCGAGAGTAAGTGATATGTATATATATACGAGAGGATAGAATTAGAGCTGAGAAGGTGCCATGATGATTTTGCACGCTTGACGTTTGTCAGAGTTTAGGAGAAATATATATATATATAATATCTATACAGTGGAAAAACATTGCTATTTGTAGTTATATAAGGGAATTGTGTTATAACACAGCTTTTCTGATCTGGGGAACGGTGTGCAATTAAATTTTTTTGATAATAGAAAAAGAAAGAAAGGAATTTTCGAACGGTAATACCTTTTTAATCGATGTACAATGAACTCCTATACCCGACATTAGTCTCACTAATCAAAAGCAATCTCAATGATTATCCCTGGACAATTTAGAAGGCTACTTTAAAATACCGTACAGTACAGTAGCTCAAGTCGACTTTGATTATGAATCAGAAGTTTTTCGAAACGGGTATATACTTTCCTCTCTTTCTCTTCAAATTATATCCCAACGCTGCGCCTTCGTCTTATATACTTAATTCGAGCTCGAAGCTCGAAACCATCATATAGCGTATAATATAATGAAAAAACGAGTGAGCACGATGAATACAGTTACTTATGAATCGATTGTTTTTGTTAATTCAGTTTAGCGTCTTTCATTTTTTTCTCTCTCTCCCTCTCTCCTCGTAATCAATTATTTTTTAACTGTAACCTTCATTATATACCGGCGTGTCCGAGATTTTTTTCTATTCTATTACGGTGTAACCTACTTCTTATAAAAATGAGTATCTGTACGCTTGATATGATGGCTTGATATTTATTTTCGAATAGTAAATGGCATAATGGATTTTTTTTTTAATTGTCGTTAACGACCAAGTGGTATGTTAATGAAAAACAAAGGAACCAATTGTGACGAAAAAAAAAGAGTTACGTATGAAAAATTTATATTATTCGTAATAACTCTCATATACCGTTGCTATATAAAAATTTTCATTTGCCACAGTAATTTTTCTAATTACACTAATTTTCATCATAAAATGGTTTTTCAAGTATACCATTTCAAACGCGCTTAAGAAACTTCGGTTCTTATAACAAACGACTAAACCCGATTAGTCAAATCGTCCTCCACCTCGTTTTCAAAAAACCTCGCCGCAACATCTGACGACGTTCCCTCTCGTAAATCGTTCATCTCGCGTCCGAACAAAAGCCTGTACACTTACTAAATTAAAAAAAAAAGAAAAAAAAAGAACCGTATCACACAAAGGCTCAGTCGCACGCCGGAACAAAAAGTCATCCTCGTATGCAGACACACGCGCGCACGTGTCAATGGCCATACCGGAACAAGGAATCGTTTTTTTTTCGTGCACTATTTATTTCACTTTTTCTCTCTCTCTCCTCTGTTTTACGCGTATACCCGCATATATATATACGCGACGATTATCGCGCGTGATGGCAGTTGCTTGCTTGCCGGCTGAACGGAAATGAGTGAGTTGTGCGTAATCCCCTTTGTCAGTGTACATAGTTATATTATATGGCTGCACGTATGCTCAGGAATTAGGGTTTCGTTTTTTAGGCAGTCGCGGGGGGGGGGTGGAATGCAGGCACGTGTACTGAATTTAAAATAAAAGAAAAAGTATAATAGTCCCTGAATTCCAACTTTATTATATATGTATCCCTCTATAACGATACATTAGTACTGTATTAGATAAATTACAGCATATAACTAATAACTTTTTCTTCAAATACCGTTATTCAAAACACTCCTCTTTACTCTACACATACATATATGTATTATACCCCTCATACGATAAACAACAATTAAGATTTTACCGTATGTATATGCGTATATATATACAACTATATCATATCGAATGACCATTCAATCAGACAGATAAAATCCCAATGCCCGCGCTTTGCACTCACGTGTCCGCACGCACATATATCCAGTATATATATATATATATATACGCATACACACGTGTACGTAACATCGATTCACCGACACGGTAACGTGCACATTTTCACTCGCCTGCTTCCCGTATAACGCGTTTTGACAGTTCGAATGGGACGCTAATCGAAATCGATCGATATGAAAAAAAGAACGCGTGCGTGCATATGCATTATACGTCGACGCGCATTCCTTTGCTACATACACTCGTTACATAATGCACATATACACACACGCGTGTGTGTATGGTATAATTCACGTAATTCGAAATGGGTATTATAGCATTGTGAAATGTATAATATGTGTTATACTTTTTCTCGCTCGCTTGTAATGCTTCTTCTAGCGTTGCTAGAGTACAGCAACCGGATGTATATATATGTATGCGGACTTATCTTTGTTATCGAATCGAGACGCGGCGCCTTGCGTCATGTGCGCGCGGTGCTCCGAAAATTTTCGGAAACCCAATTATCGCTCAGTGAAAGTTTCACTCTTACTCGCCTTTGTTTCTATTAAAAAATCCAATAACCTCTCTCTTATTTATTCTTACTATATAGCATTGCGAAAAACTATACCTCATCACCTTATATCTTTATATAGTCGTATACGATTCGCGCGCGTACACAAAGGATCGACATCACAGAAAGAGTATATATGGCTTTCTCTCGCTATATACATAAACATATACGTTATATGATGGATTTTCGATGGCACAAAATATATATAGTCGCCCCCTTGACCCACATTTGCGTATATTATAAGCGAACATCACCCATGCGAGTATACCTACATATAGGCGGGCCATCGTCACGGTTCGCGCCTTTTTTCAAGCCCTCGATATACAAACCTCGTGTATACACGTGCATGTATACTATATGGGTGAATTAATTTTGGAAAGGGAGGATGTTCGGGTTTCGCATGAATGCGAGCTGAATAAAGTCTTTCACGACATCACAATTATAATAACACGCGATATTTAGATTATTTGTTCCCCTTGCCAGGCATGTACGTGTGTTATATATGTAGCTCATTTCTTCAACCCCCTGCAAGCGGCTGAAATTGTCATCTATACAACGCGTTGCAGCACCTCGCAGCCAAGCGCGCAAATAGCTCTGTGAAAATAGTCGTGCCGTAAACCAACTATATATACAGGGTGTCCCAAAAGTATGGACACACAAAAGTTTTGGTAAATCAAAACGCCAATCTGATTTTTTTAAATAGGAACCCCTATTTTTCACACCAAATTCTGAAAGAGCGGGAAATTTTACGTCCAAAAAGATAGTTTTTAATTTTTAAGAATGACCTTCAGAAGGTGTAAAAAAAATAGGGGTTCTTATTTTAAAAAATCACGTTGACCTTCAAAATGACCTTGCTCAAGGTCAAATTCAAGGTCACCATCAGATCACTGTTTTGATTTCCCAAAACTTTTGTATTTAAAGTTTTTTTTCTAGCGCCCTTATTTTTCGAGATATGTATAGGTGTGTCCATAATTTTGGGACACCCTGTATATACATACAACAAACCGTCTGGCGATTAAACCTTACGCGGGTCGTCACGATCGCCACGGAAACCTGGTAACCGCGAAGCCATCGGCTGCCGATATATACAACATATATATACACACACACGAAAGAGGGACGCACGTGAGTGCAGCATCAATATTCCGCGTGCTGTCGTCGTCGACCGCGCATAAATTTTAACGGGTCTCGTATCAATTCGCGCTTCTTCTTCTTCTTCAGCTGCTGTTACTATACTACTGTTGCTCCCTTCATCTTTTATTTAATTCTTCCGATGTTGCCCTCGTTTTCGACTACACACGCGGGCTGCAAAAAGCTCACGTGTTGTATATGTATGTGTGCGTCTGTCCGTCTGTGCGCACATTATTTTGAGCGGTTGCACTTTTAACCGACTTCTCTCTCTCTCTCCCCTGGCGCGTGTCACTCGTAATGCGTCTGCGTCTTTCGCCTCGAAGTAGCTCCTCTTCGTCTGTGTCTCTGTATACGGTTCTTGGTTGAAAATGAGAAATTATAACGCGCCGCACGGTGCGATGTGTATACGTGAGTAATGAGATATGCTTTGTGTACAGTTAGTTGGTCTCTTCAATTGAATATATAACTTTTTTTTCTTTTATAATATATCATTGCGATTTACATTTGACTTTAACAATTCCCAAAGTATATGTATATAGATATATATATAGAGAGAGAAAAACTATAAACGACACACTCTCGGGTAATAAAACCATTCGACGAAAGAGAGACGCGCAAGCGCGCGCGGGGCTATATAAACGCAAGAAAAAGAAGCAAGCTAATTCCCTTGGATCGTTTATACCCGGCGTCTCCTAGAAATCGCATAGAAATCGAGAGCTCGAACTATACAGAACCCCAGGCAGGCGAGCAACTCTCCAAGAAAACTCGTCGGCAGCGTACTCTACCGCGAAAAATAAAGGTGCGCGTACTGTGCAGTATATATACCTATGCTATACCATTTGCTTCTCTTCGCTGCATATAATTGCAAAAATGACGTGCCGCGCGAGCAAGAACCCTATATACTCTCTCTCTCTCTCTCTCTCTGTGCGCACGGTATACGGCCTTCCGCATATTCCACGGAACCTCGTTAGCAACGGGAATGTCTCGATTCCTGTGAGTGCAAGGAGAGAGAGAGAGAGAGAGAGAGAGAGAGAGAGAGAGAGAGAGAGAGATGGTAAAAAGCGCAGTACGCAGGTATATACCAATGAATTTTTATACGCGGTAGGTGGTGTGACTGTGTGTATCTATATATATATATATATGAGATAAAATAAATACGGTTCGTTGATTTTTCTCAGTCGTATATATATATATATGTAAGTGCGTAAATTAATACCGCACCGCGCGGAATTTGGAGGTAGAGAGATATTATATACTGTGAGAGAGACGCTCGCGTGTTTACGGCGATTATAAAGAATTTAATCGCACTGATAAACTGCTCGGCTATATATGTATATATACGAGGACGCGCGAGCGCGTAAAACTCGTGTATAACAGTACTTTAACGCCGCAGTTATACGCGCCTCTTATCAGCTAGACGTATATATACATATATATTTCAGCAGTTCGACCACCCCGATCCAAATTCACTCCTCATCCATATATCCTCTTTTTTTTGTTGTTGTTGTTAAGTCTTCCCTCTCTCCTCTCTCAGTTCTCTCGAGTTTCGAGTTATACGGAATCCCGTCTTATCCCGTACATAATAAATCGCTTTGCAGCAGCTTTTTCCTTGCGTATATATATACAACCGCGCATGTATATATATGTACGAGAATCGTTGCAGCCAAGCAGTCTACCGCGGCTCTTTTTCGTTGCTATATACACTCGCGCGCATACCCACAGATACACGCGCGACATCCGGCATCTTTCAATCATGCAGTTTTTCCGCGTTGGTGTATATATATACATACACATACATACACCGCGTGTGTGCAGCTGTCCGGTTACTTAGCATGCTTTAATGGCGCGTCTCTCCAAGTTTCTTTTTCCTCCCTCTCTCTCTCTCGCTCGCGAGGTGTACAGAGCATGCAGCCGTTATGAGCCGCGACGCAAGCTTATATATATATATATATATTTAATTAGCGATTCCGAGGTAGCTTTCGTTCGAACGCTTTTTACCAAACGATCACTGGTGTAATTATCATGCGGAAAGAGAGCATAAGCAGAGGTTTAGTGCATGTGTGTGTGTGTTTTGCGGTATTAATAATTAATGCCGCGAGCGGATGCTTGATGGGCGTATGGCGATCTTATGCTGCCTGACTTTTTGAGTTGTGTCTCCCTTGGGGATATTTTTTTTTTTTTTATTACCTCGTTTGAGAGGAATGAATGCAGCCAGTGTTACATGATTTATGTCAAGGAAGATAAGGTTTTGCTACCGCATCATATATATATATACACATACACAGGTTTGCAGAGCGTAATTCTTAAATTCCAATGATTCTCTTCGTCTTCTATATACCGATCTTACACTGATAGAAAAATGTAGGGAAAAATTCCCATGTTTTCTATTACTTTGGCAATATCAACGAAAAGTACAAATTTTTATATGGAAACATATGGTAAACATTACTGGTAACATATTAAAAATTACTAGAAAAACAGTAAAAATTACTATTTTTCTAAGGGAAAAATTTCTACTTTTCGTTGATATTGCCAAATTACTAAAAAAACATGGTAATTTTTCCTACATTTTTCTATCAGTATATAAATCGTCTTTGATATAAACATAACAAACCTCTCACCTGCGCTACTAAATTCGTAAACAAACAACCTCTTATACTGCGCACCTCAAAACATCCCTTCCAAAAATATATCTCAACAACTTCTCCTCTCGGTTCTAAGTGAGATCACCACGAGCCCTTGTGCGTGCTCTCCAAATAACCCTACGGGAATTCCCATCGCGAATGCCCTCAGCACTATACTCGGCTTTTAAACGCGGTAAAAGGAAGCACAAACGAATTCCCGATTATTCGTGTGTCAATTAAAATAGTTCGCCTAAAAGCGTCGCGCGTACCGGAACAAAGACGCGTCGAGAATAGCCGAGCTTGAGTGTATATATGTATATGTAGGGTTCCGCGTCAGAAGCGAGTATCAGTTGGATAGAGTATATATTGTACGCGAGGACTGATTAGCACGAGTTGAATTGAATAATATTGTTACATGAGTGAAACGGTAGAGTTAATAAGTGTCAAATGGTTTTCTTCGCGATATTGAATCTTGGTGTATGTCAGGGCCGAAGTTTTTGCTCGAGTATATTTCGAAAATATGTATATACGTTATGTTTTTATTCAGGGTTGGTTTAAATATATGCACGTCACGTATCTTACATTAAAGTCAAATTATTGTCGCCGCGTGACGTCAAAGAGTCGCCCATGGAGTTTGACATTACGACATTTGTAGAAAGTTGAGTCACGTGTAATTAGCGCGATTGATATATAGGTATAAATATATATTTTTAACGTGATCTATGGGACGTATTAATTGAATACCATAATTTTGACACTGCCAGAAATAATTTTTTTCTTATTTTGAGGAAAAGAGCTAAAACCGTAGAAGGGCGTAAAGCAAAGGTTTCAAATTAATTAACCAAACAGTAACAAACAAATTTATCAATTAATTTATTAATGCACTCATTTTATACACCGTATCTTATCGAGTATACGAATTACGTATACATTCATTATACGAGCTTTACTTTATTTTCAGAATATGACTGTATCTTCAACAATCTTTTAATATATACATTTTAATTATCATCGTATTTCCGTACCATTCAAGTATATATACCGGTCGCTTTTTTTCTTTCACGTACAACTTAATCATTTCAAAGCGGATGCCCACGCAAACCCCATTAAAGCATTAAACAAGCATAAAAATAAAACAACGGTCTGTCTCGTCACCGACTCTCTTTTCAACTCGGACCGAAGAGTTCATAAAACGTGCATTTTTCACCCCGCCACATATGTACAAGTGACTATAGCAGAGTAAACAGACACACATATACCACGTCGACTTCATAAATTAACCAATAATTATTACTCTACGACAATTACTCAATCCTTTAGCCCTCATACACACATGTACATATATACACACACGCGGTTGAGTTATTTACAGCCTCTCGCGCAAATCGCGATCGGATAATTACTACACGAGACTCTTTCCACCTTCTGCTAGTCGTTTACAAAATCCGGCTGCCGTGCGCGATGTATATATAAAGACTGACAAAAATGACAAAAGCTTCGTCCAAGGCTTTGCGGCTCGTGCACGGGGGACAACCGGTTCGCCTCTCTCTCTCTCTCTCTTTCATGTACGCGTACGCGCACATGTATATATATATATATATATATATATATATATAAAAATGATTGCGCGAGTCGTCGCGGTAAATTCAATTGCAACTGGGATTATATTTATGTGTGAAATGTCGTCAAGAGTTTCTGCGATTCAATTATACACGCATATATGACTTTGTCTACGTACAACCGCGACCGTTGTTTCGTTATGATATGGTATAATATATACGCAATAATCGACGGCTATACGTATATATCTCAGAAAGACAATGTCCGTTATACGGAGATAGAGGTGGACACCTGTATAATATCTGTGTGTGTGTATATATACATTTTTTAATTGCGTAATAAATAGCTCAAGCTGAGTATTTACACGTTCAATTACACGTGTCGCTCTCTGTATATATAGTGCGCGTGCGCAGAAGCAAATTAATATCCTGTCCTTTATTCTTATCAGGCAGCTCGCGCGCGATATTTATTATACCAAGCGTATATATATATATATATATATATATATATAGTGCTCCATACACCCGATGTTCTTTTCTTCTCGATACCGCGAGACACTCGCTCGATTATTATTCACTTGAGGGATAATTGCAGGATAACAGTGCGTCTTCTTATATGCACTAAGCATGTTAATTAAAAATCCTACGCGGGAGCTGCTTGTGTATCAATTAGCTACGCAAGACAGTGCCTACGATTGTGTTTATATATATAGATATATATCGTGGAGGCGGCTGGTAATCGAACATTGTATATCAGGGATAAAAATTTTCATCCCGCGTATATAGCAGTGGCACCTTGCCGAATGGGAAAAACACGTGTTTGGTTGATAGCCAATTGGGACGCGAGAATATAAGCCAGCGGATAGAAAGAATAAAACGTTTTGTGTATATATGTGGTGCGTTGTTGAGAGTTTGTCAGGTTGGCCTTTTTGGGTACCAGTTTTTGTGTGGATACACGTGGAGTATGCAAATTTTAATGAGAGATGAGATTAATGGGGCACTCAAACCTGTGCGAATTGTGTTTTTTTTTTCATTTTTTTTGAGATTATTTTCACTGGATTAATTTAGAGAATTATAATGTCATCTTGATATATAGAGATGTATGTAAAAAATGAGTGATCGACAAAAAAAAATAATAAAAGCTGCGTTTAAAATTACAATAACTATTTCTGAATAGAAATTTTTTATACTTATGAATAATAAGTTCTGTATATACCGCAGTGACCATTGATCAATCACACTTAGTTCGCCAGATCATTTCAACCTTCATAAACTACAACAAAATATTTATGCAACAGTGCAGTTTCTCAAATCTACCACCATACGTCAATTATCCCCAAAAATCATTACACATTGACCCTTATACTGCAAATCTCCATCCTCTCACAATTAACTCGTCTCCTCTCCGTCTCTCTCTCTCTCTCTCCTCGCAGTGCAAATAAAGAAAACCTCTCTTGTCCTCGAGACCCGTGGTCCGTATAGAGGGAAGGGAGGGGAGTAGGAACGGCATTCCAAGCCGGGCGCATAATAAGAAAGGCTGCGCTCGCAGAACGTCTCGGTTCGTGTAAATCAGCTCCTCGCTCACTCGCGCGCGCGAACTTCAAATGCAAACAATCCAATTACCGGGTGTCCGTATATCGACGATCCGCTTGGAGTAAACTTATGTGTGTGTGTGTGTGTGTGTGTGTTAAGTAACGGTGACCACACGGCAAAGAAAGGAACGTGGGATAATTGGAGTGCGACGGTGACCGCGCGCAGTTATATCATCCGGCTACTACTGCCGCTGCCGCTGCTGCTGACGATTCGAATTGCGCGAGCTAGGGACTATACACGTGTGTGTGTGTGTGTGTACTCGCAAACCGAAACGGGTGAGGATGAAACGAGGATGGGAGAATTCAAGGGGTCTGGGGGACTGATTGAAGTGGGTTGGATGGATTGGGAACGTGTGGAATGTTTTTCTTTTTTCTTGTTATAGGTTTGGTATAGTGGGCGGAGGTGAAGAACAATAGGTAATTGGGTGAATTTATAGTTGTTTAATTATATCGTTAAATTCGGGTTATAGTTTTACAGTTGCAGTTTGTTAGGTCAGATTAAAATTTAATCTATAGAAGTATTGTTGTTGAATGCATAATATATACCGATATAATATTAACAACATAAATATATATGCTGCATGATCAATTCTACTGTAAAATAAACGATTAAATTTAATTTTAGAAATACTCTTTAGCGCGATGCACGTGAATAACCTAGAATTCTACGAATAAACAATATTAATAATATCTAATGAATAAATTATTTAAATCGTCAATTGAATAATCGTGTCCTCATTAATACTAAACCACGGATGCGTGAACTATATATATATATATATATATACATATACATATACAATCCAGTAAACAAGCTCACCTCTGCATCACGCGAGCCCAAGAAAGAAAAAAATAAAAGATCGTCTCCATTATCTATCCTCGAAACGCGCGTATAAATAAGAAGCGCTCACTCGCGAGTTCTCTTTGCGTGTGTGTTTATATATATATATATATATATATATATATATACACGCGACTACGCGAGGCGCGAGAAACGAGCGACTATAGAACGAAAATAGAAGGAAACGAGAGAGAGAGAGGAGACGCGAGAGGAGAGGAGATCGTTATAACGGTGCGACATAGAAATGCTAGAGAGCCCTAGTGTCGAGTGTATACATACACACACACATGAGAGAGAGAGAACTGGCGCTAACGATCACTTCCTGGTGCAGTAGCCGAGCTGTCCACCCTATATATGTATAAGTGTATGGCGTAGGTACGAGGGATATAGCCAGTGAAAAAAAAAAAATAAGGGATTTTTGGTAGTGGTTAGTGGTATGTATATGCGTATATATACGCAAGGACAAAAATTGACAACGAGGAAGTTCTATTATATATATGTACGGTTTTCTTGTCCACGATTGTGCAAGCCGATCGTAGTGTTACTCATGCTGGAGTTTATAATGGTCGCGACGTCGTAATGCTGGATTGTGTTACTGCGTATGGATCATGGCTGTATACATGCGTTGCTTTTATATATATATATATCGCCATGGTACAAAAACCGCATGCAATAATTGCATAAATATATATATATCTCATATCTAAACACATACTCTATAGATAGATAACTCATATAAACTAAACCGCCAACTTGTCCATACGCCCACTCAACAACCCCTCAACAAACGTCTTACTCCACTCACTCGCACAAATATATCAATAAAACTCGCGACCATCTTACTCACGCGCAGTTTCTCTCTCTCTCGCTCCCTTCATTCATTCACGCGCGCGCATCAGGCACGATCACCGCGCGTCGCAATGACGCAACTCACTCGCAGCGCATTCCATCGTCGCGGAGACATGAAAGTGTATTGTATATATACATACCCGTACGATATTCATTCAGTTGCGGGACCTTTTTCAATAAAAACCAACGTCAGGCCAAGAAGCTGGAGCCGATCAATCACAGCTGGAGCGTCTTCGCGTCTGATTGGTTAATTGTACGGATCGCGCGCATAGTATATATAGTTTATGTTGTACGTATGTATGTATATATATATGCGTAATGCGCGCGTCCTCATTATTTGCTCGTAACGCCGACTAATTGTAGGCAAAAACAGTTCAATTGCTGCACGGTCGCGTTGACCGCGCATTTAATGCGTATAGCGCTTAGCAAGTATACGTATATATATGTAAAAATATTATGTTTATTCTTGTGTTTTACAATAAATTTGTTATTTATCCCGAACCTCGCATAAACATTTCAATCCATTCTCATTACCATACTTGTTGTAAACAATTCGATTCTCGCAACGTTTTCATATCTGTAAACACAGACGTTGTTCAGCGTTAGAACACTTTATTTGCATTATTATATACATACTGTCTATTTTTATGTAAACATGGAATAAATTACAACCGAGTCGCACGCGCTTACGACCTAATGACCCTATGCATATAATCATCGCGCGCTCATGCGGTTTCCTACTTTTACGAAAAGTGAAAAAAAACGACGTGTCGGTTACAAGCTATATATATACGCTAATGTATTCGGTAACCTATAGGTAACCTTTATGGCAATCGACGTGTGAGAAAACAAGACCTTTAAAATCTTATTCAACGCTTTTCTATATAATCACTCTATAACGATTATTTTATGCGGAAACGAAGCGTCTGGGTTTTTTTTTCTCGAAAAGTAAAAAAACACAGACACACACACACACGTGGTTCCCATATTTTTTGGAATATCGTCGCCGTGTGCCCGCCAAGTTTGGATAATCCCCCCGGCATGGATGCGCTGCTGCTATATACTTTCACGGTCACGCGAGCATGCAACAACAACAACAACTCGTAACTTTTCCCGCGCCGCGGCTTTCGAAACTTTTTCTCGTCGCTTTCCACAATTGAAAAGTCCCGCGCACGCGTGCACGCGCCTCGTGGTGTTTGGTGTTTCTATTAGGCCTCGTAAATTGATCGTCATTTTCGCCGTGAAGGCTCTGCTTATCAGCAGCTGGTAATTACGTAGGCTGGATGTGTGCAATCGTCCATTAGCCGACGACACGCATGCACGCTTGGTATATGTATATATATATTTTTTCGAATGCTGAATTATTACTGTAAGCGCTGTGTGTGTGTGTGTGTGTGTGGAAATAATTCTATTTCTATAAGATTTTCTATTGTTTCGGATAGATTCTAAATCGAATAATTGTGTAAAAGAAAAGAAAAATACAAGAGGGCATTTCGTCAATTATAGAGAGTTGATTTTTCTATTGCTAAATGTATCTTGTCGAGCGTTATGTCACTATATAACGTTTTTAAATGCTCATGCCGTTATCGACCTTCAATCAATGTAATTTCATGAAAATACAAGTTCATTAATTATGTACAGTGTTGTAGTTTCCATTATTAATAAAATGCACGATCTTTATCACACAACATCAAGTATATATATATATAATATACACGTGTACGTTCGCCATAAAAAAAATCAGATTTTCCGGGTTCACATGAGAACGCAACGAAAAAAAAAATTGAAGAAAAACCCACGTATATATAAAATAAGTTTCCATATACAATCTCCTCATTTTCGCGGCATTTCAGCGTCCTATGCGATAAGCATCTCTCTCTCTCTCTCGCTCTCCCTCTCTTTTGCCATCACGATTTCGCGCAGCATCAATTAGCTTAATCGACTTATACATCTGGATTTCGCCTATATATACAAGCCGCCCATAGACACGCGGAGAAGGAAGTAAACTGGACGAAAGGTCATTAGCGTTGAGATTGGATAATATGCGCATGCTAGCCTCATATATAGGCGTACTGTGTTTTTGTATGTAATTAACAACTCGAAGAGAGAGAGAGAGAGAGATCGGAAATCGATTGATACGTGTGTGCGGTTTCCACGGACACGTTTATCGATGAATTTGAATACTATCTAACGGCGGCTGCGATTTTTCCTTCTTCTTTTTTTTTACGTAACAAGGGTTAAAAATAATAGAACTGCCGAGCGTTTCTCGCGGTTGAATTATTTTCAATATATAAATCAATCGCGCGACGCTTACGTAAACCTCAGTTCTGGTATATAGTCGATCGTAGGTGAACGACGGAAATCCATATATATATGCACACCGCGGAGAGTCAACACAGAAGGAGAGATAAACGCAATTGTGGTCCACGTGTGTTACAAGAAGAGATCAGGAATTGAAATTATTATGTAGTACGTGCGATCGAGCTTTGGAAACAGGTCCGGAAAGTTACGATTTGCAAATACACTATATATACGCGCGCATTATATACACAAATCATAATGATCGGAGGAAGCTTATGGTTTGTCCGTGAGTATATATAATGGTAGCCGATCGGAGAAAGCTTGAGGAATAAATTGAATCTTATAGGAGTATAGGGAGCTTTATAATTGCTCGACGGTATAGCTTACGTAAAGCATCGATTGTATATTATATATACGCGGTGTATAGGAATAAAATTCAATCGTTTTTTTAACCGAGAACCACGTGACACGATGAGAGGGGGGAGGGGAATGGTAATTCAAGAATTTTTCAACTCTTATGTTATCTTGGGTATAACACGAAAATAATAATCTATTTTAGAAGCTGCTGCTGCTGTTGCGTGTATATAATAGGAACCGGAAAGGCGAGGCGAATTCAAAATTGATTTATTAATGTATTCAGTAGTGTGTCACGCATAGCAGCTAAGATAATATATTGATTTCACATTAGACGTAAATTTGAATAAAATTAGCGAATGGTTTTCGTTTTTTTTTTTTTTTTTGATCGATTACTTTTGTTTGCGTTCGCGAGACCGTGACCAATGATACCAGTTTGCGTTGCTGTATATTAGCATAATATTTTTTTGTTCTTTCCTTCAAAATAAAACTTTTTTTAGCGATTGCGCATACGCTTATACTGTGTATATCGGATTATTCCATATCTCGAAAAATTTTCCATTTATTAAACTGAAAGCAAACCAAATATCCTACTTCACCTATATAGAAAATCTTGTAAAATCCCACAACTTGTAACAAAAATTCCCTCAATCTCGTCCATACACACACACACATACAAACGTACAGCAATCCTGCGCACACATAAACACACATACACAGAACGCGCGCGAAATTACCGCGACCGGTTTTGCGGCGCACTCGTGTCCTCCTCCTCCTCCTTCTCGTTGTCAACCAGATACAGGCCGCGGCAAGCGAACTCGCGCGCGCGCGTCGTCGCGTCGCGTCGCGCAATTAGCGGCTCCCTTTGATAAAACGTTCCCTCTCTCTCTCTCGCTCTCTTTCTCTCTCATTTCGATCGACCCTTTTTTCTCCTTAATGGGCCTTAATCTCGTCGATGAGCGAGTTTATTATCTTAAAGGCCTTATTATTGCGTTAACCAAAATACAATTGCCTTGCAGCTCGCAACGTTTTTTCGTAAATGGATTAATGAGAACGCGCGCGCGCGAAGTTTGGAACGAAACGTGTTTATATTCTATACGCGGAAAATCGCCTCTAAGAGAGAGAGAGAGAGAAGGTGTATGATGTCTTATTGGATGTGTACTCGCAAAAAGGGAAAGTATAGCGAGGTTATAATTGATCGGTATAAGCTTTGGGGAGAGAACATGTGTTTTTACATATCGGCGCGCTGCGATTATTAATCGATGATGAAGACATCGAGTGAGATTTTGAATTTAACATCCAATTGAAGTATAATAGATCATTATTTTTTTTATTATGTATACGTACAGCTGCGTTGTATACATTTTTAGTACATAAAGCAACACTGAAATAAAGCTCCAACATCATACACAACTTGTTTACTTTTTTCGTCTCACCCATCTTCACACCTCGAAAATAGCACATATATATACCCCCCAGGCTTATTTACGCGCAACAATTTTCACCCTCTCACTATATATACACACACACACACTCCCATCTCTCTATATACACGAAAAAAAAAAAAAAAATCCCCGCCTTTTCCAATCAGCATAAATACACTACGCGAGTTGCTCTCCTTTTTTTCCCAGCAGCTCGTATATTTATCGGCGCGGGAAAATACCTGCGCAATAATCGTAAAAAGTTTCACGCGCACCAGCAGCACCAGCAGTACCAGCAGCAACAGCAGTAGCTTCGATAAGTACGTGCGCCGAGGGAAGATATTTCAGATCGGTATCGAGACGTGCCTCCCGGGATATGCACTTCGCGTATGTATGTATGTATATGTTTATATATATATATGCATATACGCGAGTGACTGCGGGAGTGAGAAAGGACGGTAATGACGTCCGTTAGACGACGTGTGAGATGACGGTGTACGTATATGTATGTATGTGTGGAGGCGGAGAGTGCGCCGGTTGGATGATTTTTCGAGGTGTGGAATTGGGTTGACGGAGGCGCGGTGATTAGTCATTCGGTGCGATGTACTGTCGGAACTATATATATATATATTGAATAACGTTGGAACGATCCAAACGCTGTATATATGTAAAAATTCGAATGGCGATTTCGATGAGTTTTGGTTGATTGTTATACCGATTTATTTCTTTTTTTTTTTTTAATTATCATTGCTTGAAGTATATTATGAGGTATGTTGCGCCATGTCTATTTTTTTTATCCTACGATTAGAAAGTCTAAATATTATACAAAGCCCTGCGTGTGATTGACTTATTATTGAAAGTGATTCAGCTTCTTCAAGTGACAAAATGTAATGCCTGACATTATGTAACTCTCATTTCTTATATATATATTTTCCATCTGTCTCTTGAAGAAGTCGCTTGACTGATCGATGAACGCTTGAATTTTTCTTAAGCGTAATTTATATTAATGATCAACCTCAGCATAAACATTTCACTTACAGACTATATATACGCATTCATATAACAATTACATCCCAGCACCGCATAATGATAATCAAATAATCTTCTCTTAATAATAATTATATCAATGTAACCTCAGAACTTTCCATAACAAAACATCAATTCTCAACAAAAACGTCTACGCACGCACTCCAACAAAACTGCCGTAAGATACTACCTACACATCTATCCCAACCCTACTTGTACATACACTCACCAAACTTTCCGCTCGACAAAGAACCGCTAACCCGAACTTCTGCCAAACCTCATGCCCCCCTCTCTCCCTCTCTCTCTCTCTATCAAATAAAAAATCTTCCACACAGCGTATTTAAAGTGGATCACTATATACTACAACACGTGAGTGTACGAGGGATCAAAAGAATGAAAATAGTCCATGCGCGGCGACGTATTCTATTTTCGAGTCTCGCATGCGCGCAGGTGCCGCGCGCCAACTCTCGACGACGACGACTCTCTCGCCGCGCAGTCTGCCACTGCGGCGAGGAGAACGGCCGCGAGGCGAGTTGCGCCAAGAGAGTCATGGTGCTGTATATATAGCTTGTGCAACTTTTCCACTATATAGAGGTATAGATGAGAGAGAGAGATCGGAGATGATGATTTGGTTGTGGCGATAGATCATCGGTTTATAATGTATATATATGTATGTATATAAGGGTTAAGGTGCCATCTGATTGTTGTATTTTGAAAGCGCGAACCGTGATGAAACGTAGATTTGTTGTAGGTTATATATATAGGATATTTTTAAATGACCGATGCAGTGTCGTGGTATAGGAAATCTCATCGCGATGTATACATGGGATGTGATAAAATTAGCGGAAAGTTTTTTAGTAACTGGTTGGAAGGTGGAAAAATTCACGTTGGAAATATTACACTTCGTATATTTTGGCGTCTCTTTCTTTTTTTTATTGTTGTAATAAAATGACTAATCGATGCGATGACGGTATATAACCAACAAGTATACTATATATACGTAAATATTGCGACATGGAACATATACGATTTAAAAGTAAAACGTCACTTGTTTTTTCGGTGATTAACAACATTTTTTCATTCTTACATCAAGCACTGTGTGCCGGTTTGGTCTAATCGTATATAATAATATTTTCATTTTACTGATCTACAAAATATATAAAGATCTAAAATCAACGATATAACTCTCGATATTTCCTTGGAAAACCAGCGAGATACTCTCTCGGTGTCGACAAACCATAACCTCCTCTCTCGCGCGTAATTATGCGTGTCGACTAGCAGCACACACACACACACACACATATAGCTGCCTATCTATATATACGCGTGTGCACGCGAGTAAGAGGGAAACGCGATTTCCGAAGCTTTTTATTCAAGGCTCACTCTTAGCGTGAGCGCGCGTATACTCGCGCAACCTGCCAATTAACTTCTTATTTTTCGCCTCGCTCCTCTCTCGCGTTTTATTTCTTTTGTGTTGCAACTATATATACATATATATATATATACACACACATGCTCTGCTTTTTCTCAGCTCTTAAGAGTGCGCAAACTATATTGGTGTGTTCGATGAACGACGAGTTGTTCGTTTTGCGGTGGTGTACGATATAATAATTTGGAAGTAAGGGTTAGAGAGTATAGGGGAAGAGATCGGTTTAGACCGATTGAAGATATATACATATATCGAAGGTATGTTATTATTACACACGCGGGGGTCTAATATATTGCAACAATAAATCCTGGCTCTCGTTAAAAGTGTAATATGCAAGGGTTAACGCATGTGTTTTTCGGTATATATATATATATATATAAGGTGATCGGATCAGCGATTGTTGTGGTGTTGCACGTCGAACAGCTGTTTTTCGAAAGACTGCTGTGCAGTAACGATATATATGGGAAAAGGAAATCGCACGCGTATATATGGGCACGCGATCGTATATGTATATACCGCGCGTTCGTGGAACTTCCGAATGTTTATTCAATTCGGCAGAATTACATAAGTAAAGTTGCGCGCGACGACTACATCGTGTACCGTTCGATGATACTCGCACTCCTCGTACAGGTAATTACGTACAACAGAAATGTGTGTGTGTGTGTGTATTTCCTGAGTCAGCGAAGAAACGACGACGACGCGTGTGCTTGAAAACGAGAGACCAAAAATGGCCGCGCCTGCGGATGGATTTTCTTTCTCGGCTTGTTGCTACTGTGTACTATACACATATACGCAAGTGAAAGATGATTGGTCTATTATATGACTCGAGGGCGGATTGCTCAAGACCGTCACAGACATTTTTTTTTGCAGGTGCAAACGCATGCGGTTTTCCATTGTTACGCAAAAACTCGAAAAAAGAATCGGGCCGGCGAATAGAAAAAGTAGGATAATTAATTTTTTTATAACACATCATGCGTATACGTGTATATATAAGTATATATCTATAGTATATGCACGTGTTAAAAGCGTCCGGTTTTGCAAAAGCCGCGGCAGCGACGAAAGTTGGCACCTTTGTCGCTGAGGGAAAATTAATGTAGAAAGCTTCTTCTTCCTCTTCTTCTACTTCTTCAGTCTAGGTATAATGATGTAGAAATGTGCATATGCTGCGTATAATGCATATATACATATGTATAATGTGTATATATATATATACACAAAAATGATCATTGCGCTTGGCCGACAACGGAATTAATGCCGCATATAGCGTGAGATAGCCAGGATGCTCAACAACCCGATAAATAATAAGACGCGCTATGTGAAAGCATAAAAATATGGCTGTATTTCTGTAAAATAGCCACGTCATAAATAACTCATTAGGGAATTAATGATAGCTCGCATAGTTCGTATTCTCCGCAAATATATTTTATCTAGCAAAATACACAATTAAAATAAAAAATAAAATATATATAGCGCCGTATATATATAGCGTTGTTGAAACTAATCGTTTGGTGCATTACTAACAAACAAAGGTCCAAATTTCCGACGTTCTCGTTGCAAATACGAGAAAGTATGCGGACCTTTCAGAAGTCGTTCCGAAACGAAACTGAAACGCGCCTACTTACAGTCACACACGCACACACTTCGAAAATCTCTCCGCCATAAAACGGCTAATAATCCCCCTTACAGTCTGAAGATCCTCATCCGTGTCCTTCCTCTACGCCACTTTCGATTTCACATCCTTTACTGTAGCGCACGTCACGCGCGGGTAACGTTTTAAACGTTCGCCCCTCAAACTCAAGTTCATATTATACCTATATATACCTTTCTCCGGCTGGTGAAAAAAAAAACAAATTCTCCTCTTCTTCGTGTGCTCGATGACTTTCGATTCGGCTCTCTCATCGATCGATGGATCAGCTTTGCTTGCGTATAATATACGCGAGCGGGGGGGATAATTCGCGTCCGGGTTACGCTCTTTCTCTTCCCTATAACGGGCGCGATTCTTCTCTTTTACTCTCTAGGGACCTGCGTGGTGAAATTCCGGTAGATTTGACTTATGCAATAGCTCTTTTTTCTTTATGGTATAAGGAGTGGAGGCTGTGATGCCTTTTTTTCGTGAGACGCGTCGTTGAGACTGTTAATGTATTTATATACCCATATATACTTTTCGGACGTTGAGTATCGTGTTGCGTAATGCTTTTTCGGTTATAGTGCGCGCGGTATCGATCGGTTGAGTTATCATTTTTTTCGCTCTCTCTATCTCTCTCTCTCACTTTTGAGTTGAAGTTGCGCAAGTCGAGGTAATGGTAATGTTGGGATCGAGTGCGATCGTGTAATTGACAGTCTCTCGCGCACGACGTATGTATATAATGATAAACGGAGAGAAAAATTATATGAGCCTTTGATTAATACGTTGTGCTGCTGTGTATATACACACACTGAGGATATATAAGTAGTCGCGATCGGATAATAATGCGTACAAAAAAATCGGTTTACTCGGTTACAGAAATTAAACTTTTCACTAATGGATAGTTAGAAAATTTTGAATTAGACGACTTTGCATTAATTAAAGATAAGTGAAGTAACGTAATTGAAAAAACCGTTGCGAAACTAAATGTAAACAATTAATACGAATAAATCGGTGACATACGAGGTGATATATTCAGATAAAAAGCAATGTTCAACCATAGGTAGCATTTAACATTTTCAGCACTACACAGTCTCGTGTACAATTGCAACCACAAATGTACGTACTGTAAAAGCCAATGACAACGTGTCGGCATTTGTACTATATATGCCCAACTCCCGACTTAATTACTCGTCTCGGAAATTTATCGTTTGCCGTACTTACGTATACACACGTACAGCCAAATCGTGCTTTTGCATCTCTTTCTCTTCACACATACACGTATATACGATTACTTGTGGTTTTTCATCGCTGCTAATATGGATAACGATCTGCACTTGCGTACGTCTTCCTACGGTCAATGCGTGTGTGTGTGTGTGTGTTTACGAGTCGACAGGTGAAACTCTCTCAGCGGAACTGTCGAAAAATCGGACGTGCGCACGCGCATATACACACACACACGCGATCGCGTTTTTTTCCTTTGGTCGCGCCCACCAGATGAGAGTTGCGGATTGCCGTAATAAAAGCTTTTGCCAGAGGCAACAGCGCAGGAGAAATTGGAGTAGAAATTTAGGCGGTCGTTAATAGATTTACGTTTTTATGGCGATCCACGACCGTATATATACATATATACATATAGCACCTTGCCACTTTGTTTTTTTTACTCTCACAAAGACATGGATTTATCGACATGCTGTTTTATAATGTAGAACATTGATCGTGTGGTTATAGACTGACCGATGAAAGAGGAAAAGAAAAACAACACCGATCCCGACCGAGACACGTTACACGATCGGCACGCTTTATTAAAAAGGACTAAGAAAATTTTCGTATACGTTTATATACATGTATAGGTATATATATATACACAAGTGTGTTCTCGTAAACTTTCTCTAATTGAAATATTCCGCAATGTGCGGTGGCGCGCATTAATGAATGAAAACGACGCGGGCGAAAAAACACATCATGTGAATGAATATACATTTACTCGCGTCTATGAACCCATATACATATATGCATTTGTAAAAACTCTCGCTTACAAGTTGTTATTAATTTTCTTACCAAAAAGAGAGAAAGAGAGAGAAACGGCGGGTAAATCGCACTTATATATACGCTCGTGATAAAAAGATGCTTATCGGAGAAAAACACGCGTCACGGGAATAAATCGACGCCTGGCGGAAGAGAGCGAGACGTGAAAAAAGAACGTAGACGACGTCAGCGCGTGTATATGACACCTTATCGCACTGCAGACGAAAAAAATATATATATATATATATATATATATATTCCCTCCTGCGGCCGTGAAACTCCCGTTCGCCCACGACGTGAGTGGTTTCACTCGATTTTTCGCTCTCCTCTTGCGAAATTACATCTCGTGAAGAGAGAAAGAGAGAGAAAGAGAGAGACAGAAAAGAGAGAAGGCAAAATCGGAATAAAAGCTAATTGCCCGCGACAGGCGGCAATTACGTCGGAAGCGCGCGAGTGCGCCAGCTTCCGGTCTGCATGTGCATATATGCATATATGTGTATATATATATATATACATGTGAAAAGCCTCCAGGCTCACGTGTTTGCGTGTTGCACGACAGTCTGTACATGTTTATATATCATGTGTGTGTGGAGGGATTCGAGTGGGCCGCATCTGGATCTTTTCTTGCTGTGCTTCGCGGATTTCGTGGAATGTTAGAAGGGAGAGAGGGAAAATGTAAGAACCGTCTACTTGAAATTTTTCTCGCTTCGCGATCGGTATATATGTGTATAAGATGTATATATATAGCAGCGCGTAAAAATCAAATGATTAATGAGCGAAATTTGAATAAACGTCGAGTTCGATATTTCAAAACGGATCGTTTAACAGTAATTAAAGGCTCTCTTTACTTTTAACGACGGTTGCGTGAGATTTTTAAAGCGATCGATCGAGACCGTCCAATTACGGAAGTCTGCGCCGAGATCGGTATATACCTTTGTTCCCGATAAACAAGCTCGATTGGAAATTTTACGATTATACTTATAAACTCATATAAATCGGTAATGAACGCTAAGAAATATTATTTTTCTGAGAATAATAATAATAATAATAATAACAAATGTGAATTGACGGTAAAGAGATTTTAAAATCGACGCGCAGATTATATGCGCGCATCGTTCGCTTTATAACCTTGCCAAAAATCAATTTTTATGCTCCTTCTCCCCCCAAACACTTTCTCCTTTTCATAAATTTATGATTCGACGCAAAATGTTCGCGCACACGCGAGGTCCGCACGCATGCAGAGAAAGAGATCAACACACGTATATATATACACTTTTACATCTGCTGTTTACCAAATTTCATTCAAATTTTTTTTTACGTAATGAAATCAATTGGTATATACGTATATATAATTTAATCGAGAGAGAAAAAAAAGGAAACCAACTAAAAAAGTGTTATTTTGAAAATTGCATAGAGGATTTAACGAGTGAATAATCGAAAGGCCCCTTTAGCGGGCAATAACATGGCGATAAGAAAATATTATGAAGTCTAATGAAACGTTTGCCGCAGTTACTTTACGCCGATCCTAATCGAAATAGACATACTCTCAAGGCGCACATATATATACATATACACGCGCGTGCGGAGCCTTTCATTTCTCACAAATGGTCACACATTTCTCCAACGCGTCGGGTAATTCAGAAGACAAACCGCGCGGTGAAAAGATAATTGCTGCGTGCGCGCGCGAAGAAAGTCGCGAGATGTTGATCTATAGGGCGCACGTATATATATATACGTACGTACACAGTTGCTGCGCCTTCTTCGCGCTTCATTGCCACTATATAGCGTGCGCGTAATTAATAAAGATCGATAAAATCGATACGACGAATGAGCGCGCAGCGGGAGTCAGCGAGACGACGACGACGATTTCGAATTTTCCCCCTGATGTTTTCGCACGTATAGAGAGAGACACGTGTTATTCCCCGCGCGCGTGCATTAAAACTTTTGTCGCGCAGCTATGTGACGTTTATTATATGCGCGCAAACTTTCTTCGATGCGTATAGATGGATTTTTTTTTGTAAAAACGATAAACGCGCGAAATAAAGAATTCGTATAGGAAAAATGCAAGTATAGCGGTTTTGTATATATAGTCTTTTTGTTAATATGTTCGTTGCGCATGTTTTATTGAGTTTGTCTATGGCTGGAATATGCACCAAGATTGATCTATTTTGCACGCTTCTTTTGCTTTCATTCATGCTCATTTCAGCTTTGCTTATATAACTGTAGCTTTTGCAGCTCGAAGAATTACAGCTACGAGCGTCGTTTTTGGCCGATCATGTACTATATACCGTTATTTAAACAAGATAAGATTATGCAAATACGTCGGCGGATAGAGCGCAAAATGTAAGTCATGATCCCCCGATCGATATATACATATAGTCGCGACGTCCAGCAATAGAAAAACCATATCGACTGTATACTTCATACGTTATATATATACATACACACGGAAAAACAGCTAACATTCTTCGTTCATTACGACCAACTCTGCCATTATATGCAAATCAAAGCGTATAGTATATACACACAAAGGATATCAGCAACAACGCGCGCATCGCTTTTCGCATCAGCTTATCGCTGCGAAGAGATTTCTTCATCCGGCCTCCGCGCGTTCGTTCCTACTGCCCAACGACGAGAATGCCAATTCTACGCTTTCCATGTGCCGCGTGCAATTGCCGTCTGCGTGCTCTCCTCACGCTAATTGCTATTCCTCTCGTGTATGTGCATGTCTGTGTATAAAGCATCGCGCTGTGAGAGAGGACTTTCACCGTAACCGCATAGGATGACAATGACCATCGCGAGCGAGTAAGTTGTGTGTGTGTATATGTGTATATTTAGCGATGATCCGTTTTGCTGTTTAGCGCGGGAATTAATTTTACGTGGGCGGTATTATTTATCGGATCCGAGAAGTTGTTTTAAGTGTGCGGCTCTTTGTGTTTTAGTGTGGTTAGTATTAAGATGATGCGAGAGGATATTTGTCATCTAAATCGGATACAATGGTGGGGCCTACTGGGATTGGCCAATTCTGAGAATATATATATATATATAAAAGTTGTGTAATAGGTGAATGAAACTATAAGGTGTCCCGTAAAGCTTCCAATTATGTTTACGAAATTTTCGATTCATCCATTCACAAGCGTGTGCCGAGAGTGAATGACGAGTAGGAACTCCGCAGGGAAGTAATATATGTTACGATGATACATCGACTATTCACTCGTATATGTCGCAGCAGTGCTCGTTACGCAAGCATTGTAATTAATAAAAAAATCGACATTCACATTCTCTCCTCCCTCCCTCTCTCTCTCTTTCTGTGAGCGACCGCGACACACAGGAAATGCAGGTTACGTAAGTTACACGAGTGTCTTAATATTTACTTCACTTGAATAAAATGTATAACTAATGAATGATGATAAGCACGCGTCTCTTGATTTTGTTGTGTATGTATATGTATGTCGTTATTCAAGTTTTTATATAATGTATCGTTTTATACATTACAATAAATTAATCGTACCGTAAAAAAAAATAAACTGATTTAATTGTACACTTATATTCATACGATCGTTCACTTTACAAACTTTCCCTGAAAAAAGGATGTGACCCGCTGCGCAACGACTATATACGCATCTAAACTCCCGAAAAATCATGCCAACGTCGGTTTAGAAAACCTCTATTCATTCTCAAAACCATATACATATACACATACGCACGCGTGTGCGTGTGGATGAGGAAAAGTCGGCCTTGGATCCTTTCATCACCAAAGTCGTCGTGCAGTTTTTTTCCCCTCTTACGCGCGTCGGTCGAGAGGAAAGCCTTTAAAGGGAGGAAAACTCTCGCTTTGGGTCAGACGTGTGTGAGGCCGGCGGCGACTCCTTTATTAAAGCGAAAGGCAGTTTTTTCTCGGAAGCTTTTTGGGCATCTAGACCGATCTTGATCTGCGCGTCACTCCACGACGCACGAGTCAGTTTTTCTTTTCTTTTTTCTTTTTCTTTTCTATATTTTTGTACGAGAGATTAATTGCAAGGCGCGCGCGCGCGCAAAACAGTAAAAGATTTTTTTTTCTATAGAGGTGGACGGAGAAGATGACCTGAACAGGTGGAATTTTTCCTGTACCTTTGTATAATATAACAATACGATGAGAAATGAAGGGACGACGAGGACGTACGTATATACGTGAGATGAACAGAAGTATATATTTATACAGATATACTCACGCTTTTGCCGTGGCTCGTGTTGTGATGCGTGTGATGATGATGATGGTGGGTGTCCAATTTCATGTTAGCACAACGATTGAGCGCATGAAGCCTGCGGAAGAGACTCTGAAGTGAGTCGGCCTCGAGAAACGGATGATCCTTGGCTACGCCGGTTACGTCAATAGGAAACTGATAATCTGAAACAGAAATAGATATATTTTTTTTTATTAGATCGAGAGCGCAGCTCTTTCTATATGTATGTGTGCTTATAAACGAGCACGTGTACACTCGTGAACGGCAAGAATTATTTTTGCTCCGTGATTGAACGGACTGAACGGCTTAGAAAGAGATATCGTGTGTAGGGGGATAATGTATGCAATGAAAAAATTGCATCGTGTATAGCGAATACTGTACCGATTGCATTTTAATGGGGCTTTTGTTGACGCTGTTTTTTAAAATGTGTTTGTTATAATGTATCGATACATGTGCTTGGTTCTATTTTCTAGAAATATCATATATGCGTCATTAATATAAGATTGGGAAAACTTAGTTTATAGGATCCTCGTTCTCGTCGACTTCATATGCATATATATTCGTTAAAATTCGATGTATATGCATGACAAAAACTCTATGAATAACCAAGTGACTTTCAACCCCATACAACATACATTACTTCGTCCAAAAATATATGAAACGTCGCAACCTAATCAAATCTTCTGATATCTCATCACCATCCTCATCACTCCAATTACCAGCTTGATAAATCGGTATACAGAGTTGCCCCTCGCGATACACCGAATACATTAAATTAAAGCATCCGCGAATTACTAACCTTTTCGCGTACCTTTCTCTCTCTCTCTCTCTCTCTCTTTTTGACGAATCAATTACACACATGTACATAGCTGCTAGAAGCCTCTTCAATTTCGAAAGCGAGGATTTACGGAAGCCCGCGCGGGTAGAGCCGAGTGGGACTTAGAAAGTCGAGTAAAGTGGTGTTACGTATTATATGCGTGCGTGCATGTGTCTTTCCGCGGAAAAGCGAACGATGACGTGGTAATTGTGCGTCGAATTCGGAAGCGAGTTTTTCGTTAGTATAGACGCGAACGATTTACCGATCCATGGGTAAAGCCGGAAGTTATATATGTAAACGCACGGTAATGAGGTACGTTTAAGTATACACAAAGTTGGCGTAAATGATGGTTACGTGTGTGTGTATAGAAAGAGAATTTAAACTAGCAAAAAGAAAATACTTTGTTCAATTGTCTATATAGAATACGAAAACGAAACGTTACGTTATATACTACTACCATCATTCGACAAATCATACTCTGACAACCTTTAAATTAATTCTCCTTTGCATTTTTTCCCCCGAGGTATACCCTCGCTCCATTAGCCGCAAATAGGAACAAATTACCGCTAGCGCGTGTTCCACTCGCGCGTGCATCAATCATCATTTCGATTCGATATTTCCTCGACGAAGAGAGAGAGAAAGTATGTATATAGTATATTAGATGGGTTCAAGACTCGCAGGCACGCCAATATAACCGATCCATTCATCGACCGGCGATCCGTAAATAACGCTCGCGATGCATTCACGGCCTGCTGAGCTTCGGCATCGTAGCTACCAGTCGGTAGTCCCCCGATGTTACATTGTCGGATAGTGAGCCGATCGAGGTGTACGGAGTAAAAGAGGATTTTGAGAATTAGGATTGATTTTTGGCTAGCCGGTTTATGATTTTTATCTCAGTTTACGATGTAGGTCGAAAAATTGTTTGTCGCAGAGACATATATATACTTAATAATTGTAAATGTTGATCGCAGTACATTCGTATAATAAATACCGTAACTATCAGAAATATATATGTAAAACCATGTGTTATTAAATTATCTCGACCACAGCGCTTTACGCCAAAATTATTCAAAACTTATATATCCCGAATTAGGTTAAACAACGTGTTACGCATACGTACACAGATATATATTATAGACTCGCGTGCTCATGCACACCTACACGAGCGCTCGCGTGGCAAAAGTATGTCACAAATGATAAACTAACTCGGGACAACCAATACGTCCCATACGCGCGACACCGTATATTATATATATATGTATATAACAACTCATGTATGCATGTATATATACTTGCACATACACACGTGTATAGCATACATACCCTGGCGCACACATACCTCGCGCGCGCGTACATCCCACCAGATTCACATCTACAAGCTTATAAACATACGCGTTGGACACATTAAACGCGAGAGAGTCGGTACCGCGCGCGACTAGGGTTTCCTATATCTCCTCTCGTACTCCTCAAGAGCAAAATATATATATATATATAATACATGCTATACGTAGTGTATATATATATTCGATGACCGTATTGATATCACATCTCCTTTGCCTATACATATTATATGAATAGCGGATCGCCTGGATTTGGGTCAATTAGGCCCGCTGCCGCCGTCGCGCGATTTATTCGCTTTGTCGAAATGTAGACCGATTGATTATTCGGAACACCACATTTGTATATGTATATATAGTTAAAGAAGAAGAAGAAGAAGAAGAAGAAGGAGGAGGAGGAGGAGGAGGAGGAGCACGAGAGATCAAATCTCGCAGTCTTTTTAGGACGCGTATAACCGTTCATGCTTTTTATTAAAGTGAGCGCGAGCACGTATACGCGTCCGTATATATAGAAAAGTGTTACGTCGAGCCTGCGCGTATATATATATGTATAGGAGATTTATTATTCTTATTTGTATACGAGTATATATAAGCGCGCGCGACGGGCCCCTTGCGCGACGTTCTTTATATTCGGTAAGAGGAGCTGCGAGCTGACGCGCGCGGTATGTAATCTTACGTTTTGTCGAGATTCTGGGTTTGCGATTAGATGCTTTATTGACGCGCAGAAGATCTTAATAAAACGGACGCGCTCCGGTGATGCTGCAGAATAGATGTTGTATATATATATATGTGTGTGGATTATGATTGATAGTTTATCTTTATATGAGAATTTTAATATTGTCAAATTGATATGTTAATAAATCTGTATTATCCATAGCAATGTGTATATAGGACAAAGTGGCTAAAAATATATATATATATATATATATATATATATAGTTGAAATCGACGTTTGACATATTAAGTTTCGAAAATATAGATAATAGAACAATGAGTTCAGAATTATATAATCAGCGAGATTCAATTATCTGTAACACAACAAAGCGCATATATATA
>JAWWEQ010000027.1:4018304-4039606 GCA_035583055.1 Torymus tubicola
TGTCAATTAAAATTAAATTATTCAAAATACATAGATATATATATATATATATATATATATATATATATATATATAAAGATAATCATTGATCTTTATATATTCATTATTTGAAATTAACTTATACTATCTAATTAAGAAAAGTAATTTTTTTTTGTCATTTTAATCCAAACATCGGTAATAATTGCTCTACCTAAAATAAAAAGTAATTACCACTCGAAAACCTAACACGATACATCCACCAGAACCCCTATCCTTACAACTCTTCATCTTCCAAACCACCACACCTTCCGCGTATCCCATCATCGCGAAATAATAACGCAGAACGTTCATATAGTTACGCTCCAATTCCATCACCGCGTTGGGCACGAAAGTGAAAACCGCCCTTCCCGTGCACGACACATCCTCTTTTGTGCGATATATACCTATGCATATACACACATGAGAGGTAACCAACAAGTCCCATCTCACCGCAGCGACTTTCACCGGTTCCGTATACAGTCCTGCGATAAATCACGGTGGCGATTTAACGCGCGGGGGAACGCACACGTCACGGGTAGGTGCACCTGCGCGGCGCGAGCGCAAAAACTGCTGTATAAGTGATATTACGAGGGTGGCTCCATATAGGTGTAGGGTATGGGTTTGTTGGGATGTAGGATTAGGGATGCTAATTGTGTGAAAGTGAGTGGAACAGGTGGAATAAGTTACGCCAAGAGGGAGAAAATGTTTTTTTTCTCTGGATTGGTGAATATATAATGATGACCGTGACTTTGATATTTTTGACTAATGCATCATGGAAAACGTGAATTTTCACTGTATATTTTACGTTGACTATTTTATTTTGAGTCTAACAAAAATCTATATTCAAGATCATACAAGAAAGATAATTATAACTTTTCTAAATTAGTTCTTCGAACTATAGCTAAGAAAAATAACAATATCCAATAACATTATTTTCCGAACCCTTTTCAGCTTTAAATCTTATCGTTACAATAACTTTATGGTTATTGCTCATGCAATACCTAATACTTTATAGTTTACACTAATAGATACTTCACTACAAACAAGCGGCTCACATAACCCGCCTCAACAGCATCTCACATTTTTTTCACTGCTATTACCATCACTGTATACCAAGCAACAATAAATTACCCTCATCCTCGCCCAATTCCCGATAAAATCTTTGCCTCTCGTCCAGCCGCTCAGACATAATTCATTTCACCCTATACACACATACACATATACCTAGATATCCTGGGCTCTCGTGCGGCGCACAATTACCCAGCGCTCGCTAATGAAGTTCCCCGCGCGCTTGCGCTCCGATCGCTAATCGATTTTCCGTGTACATATACGCACGCACACACACACACATATTGGTACATGTCTGTGTATATATATATACTGCCCAGTGCGCACTGCACTATGACCTACACCCAGTTCGCCGAGGCGGTGATAAATCACGCGGGAATTAATGTTTAAAGCTCGTCGGTGTATCTCTCTCTCTCTCTTTCGCTCATCTATATATATATATGTGTGTGCGGAAATACAAAGCAAGTATAGACTGCTTTCACTCGTTTGTTTCTCCGCTGTTGCTGCTGTTGCTGCTGCTGCTGCTCAAGTTTAAATGAGTTCGAGTCGATAATTAAAGCCGATCGGTGAGGTCTAACTCGCACGCGCGCGTCATCCCTCTCTCTAGATATATGCTAGCGCTTTCTCTCTATAGCGCGCATTGTGGTATGATCGGGAAAATGGCACGAGGAGAGAAAGACTTTCTTCACACGCGTATAAGCGTGCAAGTCATCGAGGGTATATATATATATGTGTATTGCAATTAATTATCGCCCGCTCGCGGTGTTTGGTCTTGGAGAGTGGCTCGCGCGGGTAATTACATGTTAATTATCGCCGCTCGCGATCGGGAGTAGATAAGAGCCAACCGAGCGTGCGCGCGCGCGCGCGCGTGGTATAAGCATACGACGTTAATGGGCTAATTTATAAATTGTTGCGAGAGCTCGCGGTTCGTATATAGGCGCGGTCTATATGAATCGACGTGATTATGTATATAGCTGTTTTCTTTTAGATTTTACGGATTAGGGGTGATGGAACGATTTGAAAAGGCACTCTTGTATATATATATATACACGAAGGGTTTGATAGATTCGTTGACCAAGGATATTATAAGAGTTTTGTGTGATATGGTTTTCGGATAAAGTATGGATAAAAAATATTAAGCTATTACTTACCTTCGTCAGAATTTTTTTTTATGATTAACATAATTTTTTAGTATTCTTAAAGATATATGTGCAAGACTGTTTTGAAATGATAAATTGAATGCTGTATATTGTACGATAAAATAGTGATGGAATGCTAAGTGCGAGCATACATATCTTGAATGCTTTTAATTGTTTAACTTGACCTATTCATAAATCAGCTCATTATTATCGTCACGATCACAAACGACAAGAATCAATTAATTATTGAACGTCTTCGACATTAGTCAGCGAAATGTATATAATGTTATTACGCATGCTCTTAGCTAACATTTCCGTAATGGAGTGCGTATTATGCAAGTAGTGGACAAAACAAACAAGACTCTCGATACATAAATACAGTATCAAGCTTAACGGGAAACTTCGTTTACAATAACGTAATATACAAATACGCTATCAATGTTGATATAAATCATTGATTTCCTCTCTATGCAGCGGGAGAAGTTAATGTATGGTAAGGCCGTAAAATGGCATTAACGTGTGGCACCCACGCATTTAACTTTATTTCATTGTTATATACAGTGGCTAAATGTGCTTTATTTAATGTATATTTCGACATGTTTCCGTTTTCGACATTGTAGTTGAATGATTTTGCGACTATTATGATAGAGAACCAATATTAATCTTGATTATTTACTCCCTAATATTGCTAAATATTTGAAAAAACATCGTTTCCAAATAGAAATCATGGACGTCCAACCTATATCCTTCTACGTAATACCTATGTTCCTTAAAATTACTATAACACTAACAACAACAAACGTCCACTCGGCAAAACCACTCCTTGTCACCTCTACACACGCACTAATCCTATATCCAGGACCCTAGGGTCACTTCACCCAACTCACGCGCGTATACCCACAGCCATCAGCTGTCTCGCACAGTCTCTGGTTCGGTCAAAGGCCAAGTTCGCGGTTGGAGAGAGGGAGAATACACATAGACATATATGTATATATATATGTATATACAGAACTCACCTGATAGTTGTCGCTCGGACTGTGAACGGGGCTGCTGTCGGCTCTGCTGAAACAGAGAATTTGCACAGGGGTTAATTAGTGCGGTTGTCGGAAATGGAGGATTCCAAGGGGGGCAATGTTTACTGGTTATTTAATTGATGGGGTGGTTATTGGTAGGGGAGAGGTGGACGCGACAGTGACAAAATTAGAGTTGTAAATAGGGGCGTTTGTTGGTTGAATGGGTAAATAAGTTATTTTTCAAGGAGTTTTGTGATTTTTGAAGTGATTGTAATTAGTACGTATTTAGTCTGATTGATTGTATACAGTGATGATTTAGTAGCAATGCAAGTTATATGTGTGGTGCTATTTTTAGGTTATTTCTTCTCGAATTTCAATTATCTTGATAATAAACGGAGTATATATTTGTTAGAAATTGTTGACTTAATTTTATAGTTGTATGGAATAAGAAAAAAATAATAATATAATACTTCTTAAAAGTTCTTCAACAATTGCAATAAAACACGTTGAAACGCTATTGTCAGGTAAAATTATCAAACATATATATTTTAGTATAACGTATTATATCAATAATTCACTATTTCACCATTTATCGCATATCACCTCTTTCAACCGATTATAAAAATCCTCTCGACCCATCTTATAAAATATATACCTACCGGCAACCCTGAAAAATATTTTCTCTTGATCGGCGCCTTATATCAGACCTCCATCTATTCCCGACGCTCTAATTCGATAAACGAAAACATACACACACAAACACCACATATCTCAACACGGCTTTGCCTTCAAAATTCAAATACCCATGCGCGCGCGCGCCACGCTCGAAGATGTATCATATATACCAATATGTGTGCTATATCCAACCACACGGCAGCGTGGCGAGCTTGCAGATTTATATACGTATATACGGGAGAGCGTATAATAATGCAAATAGATGCTTCGTTTTATATATCCTATATCCAGATACAGACACATACTCTCTTCCGATCTATCGTAGCTTATACTCTTCTCTCTTTCTCTCTCGCTTGCGCGCTTGCTATCTTCCCTGCGTCGCGAGGACAGCAATGAGTCAGCGTCGCGCGTCGTCGATGCCTGCGCGAATAAATCGGTATAAAGGGGGCAGAGTATATAGAGAACGCGCGCGCGCACACGAGCGATATATAGAGCGATATTATTTTAAAGCGCTTATCTAAATAGCCGGTCAACGACTGATTTATTACGCGAGCGGCCCGAAAATATTCGCCGTTGCCGAGTGTGTGTGTGTGTGTGTATATCGTAGTGGCATATCTAGCCGTAAGGAAGAGAGCGAGAGAGAGAGAGTTTAGATTGAAAATAACGAGGCGCATTTGACCATCCATACTTATTTAGCGGTGAGCTATAGAGACTCTCGAGGAGAACGAGAGACGCGGCAAATATTTACACGTGTATTATATGGTGGCGTGAGAGTTGAGTATTAAATGGATTCGAGTGTGTGTATGTGTGGAGAGTAGATAGGATGTGTAAGGGGGGTTCGGCTGCTTTTTATTAGGAGTGAGTTAGAGACTTTATGGGACTTTTTATTGTTTTATGTCGCGCCAAAGGGGTACGTACGTTGTTAATTTCTCAATAGTGGGTAGAACTAACGAGGATTGATATTCGGAGACTAGTTGGAATTTTAACTTCACTCTTAAGGAGCTCAATTCGTTGACCTTGTGAAACATATATATATATATATATATATATATATATATATATCAAGTGGAATTTTTTCGTACGACTGCGTCTATTTTTAACGCCTCTTGTAATTTCCGTAATGTCTATTATTATTTCCGTGAATTATCTTTTAACGTTATTTTAATAATATATGCACGCGAAGAATTTCATTATATTGTGCATGTATATCTTTGTTATCATGCTAACACGGTATCAAAACTTTCAATATTCGTTTCCATATAGAAGATAAATATATTTCTTCATATATTATGTATTCTAAAAATTTTTACTGAAATATCAAAGCGGCATCGATGAGAAATTGTAAGTCAAATACGTGAAATTTCACGAAGAAATACATATATATATTATATTCGGAAGTTTGCTGAAACACCTAATAATACGAGTGGAGGCGAAAAATCTTAAACGGTTTGCAGAGAAAGTTCAAGAGACACGCTGCAAATTTGAATAGAAAACTATTAGTATTCTTATTCTTCGTCCTCTAACGGTAAGTAGCGCATAAGTAGTTTAAAAACAGAAAAGCGGCATAAGCTGCCGCTGCCGTTGCTACGCTCCCACCAATAAGACAGCTTTGTGATTTATGTGTTACGAACACACACACATACACACTTTTCTGCAATACACTGTTGCGAGGCGGCTGTAACTTTCTTTCGAACGCGTCTATCGTATTTTAAATCGTATAACATTATTGCTAGAACGAATAAACGCGTACGTAAACGCGTAAATTTTGTTTGACATAATTTTTTTAAAGGCGAATATTAATGCGGACCCAATGTTATATCCAATCAGCGCGTCATGTTTCTAATCAAGTTTTCTTTTTAAAGAAGCTGCTTCCTGAAAATTGAAGTTTGAATTCCTTCATCTTTTGTCATATTGACAGTTCCTCAACTTTCTTATATGTATTCTTATATTGTGTTCTTAATTCCAACTTTGGTTGTGTTTTAGCTCTTTTTTTTAACGATTGAATATCACTTTTATCGCATCCTCTCAGCAATTCCATTCACTTCACTCGCAATTTCCGCCATATATTGACAAAATGTACAAAATTTCGCGAAGTAACAAATGTCTGCAGCATAATTCATTTCATTAGCGTGCCAAATGCAGCCACCTTCATTCATTCATTCAAATGAACGTCATACATGAATTTCGTCTTCTATCGCACAAAACAGCACATAACAAACGATTCTCTTTATAGATATAATTTGAAGAACAATAACAGCCTCATTCCCACAACTTTCATCATCCTGACACTGACAACAATGCGCAAACAAATCTCCTCTATTGATTCTACATACTACGCAGGTACAATCAACGAATCTTCTCGTTACCCTTATCACCACCATCATCATCATCAACTACCACCCACTCCCTGTAGAAACCTCAAAGAAATCAGTGCTTCAGATCGACCCTCTTGATATCGAATTCTCCCTCGTCTCATGACGCGCAGCGACGTCACTCGCGAACAGAATAGCTCGGCACTTTTAGCACACAGGTGGACCGACGCAACATCTTTCTCTCTCTCTCTCTCTCTCTCTCTCTTCCTTCTTCGTGTGCGCATCTTTTACCTCGCGCTCTAACGCGCCCGCGAGAGATATCAGTTTCTATTTCAGGAGTGAGTGAGAGGAAGAAAGAGAGGACGTGCGAGATTCCATTGGATTTACGTCTCCGGGGGATTGTACGCGAGAGAGAGAGAGGAGGAGAAAAAAAACGAGTTATCGCAGGGTCTTGCGCTTGAGTGGATCAGAAGTTCGGCCGTGATTCTTGAGGGGATTCGATTGCTTATTGTGGATGTCATTTTTATGGTTATTTCTTCGACTCTCGCGTGGAATATTCGAGGGGTTATGGTAATATAGCACTGTGACGTTTTCAGATGACAAGATAGTAGTACTGTTGGAAGAAAATTCTTTTTTTTTTGATGCTGAGAAATAAAGTTTTTACCCTGATATTTTGATACATATGTCTTTTAAAATACGTAAACATGATCTGTATTCTATTTACAATAACTTATTATGGCCGTATTTTTGGAGCATTTACGTCAAACAATTAAAGAGAAGGGTTATTTTTAAAAATTGATACTCAAACAATTTTTTTTTAAATATCCTTATCGCGTATGAAAATTTTAGATCCTTCTAAAAATAGCATATGCGATCAATTTATATATAGCTACCATCGCAAGTGTTTAAAGTAAACTATACCCTTAAGAGACTTGCGCGCTACATCGTTTATCATGTTATTTTTACACTATACCTTCAAGAGTTTTATTTTATAGATAAAAAAAATAACTTATAAAACTGTATAGAATTAAAAGAAAATGAACAAATAAACATGCTGGAATATTTTTCAAATGAAAATCTCATCTTTCTCTAAGTGCACTTTCACAACATTTATAAGTATCCTAACGAACTGTACCCTAATGACAATAAACCCTCTCACACGACAACATCCATAAAAATTCTCAACCAGCATCCAACCCTTCGTTGCCGTGCAATTACACTTGTCCACGTGCGTTCTAAACTTAGCAACTGCCAACAATAGCTTCCGCCCAACCACCTCGACTTAACCTTTTCTCCCTTCTCCTTCCCCCTACGATTCTTTTTCCCCACTGACCTTTAATACACCATATACACAACCACCTCTAAACTAAAACGAACAAAAGCTTCGTCATAAATAATTTTTTTTTTTTCGAATCACTTTCACACAGCGATCTTACAAAGCCTGCTTGCTCGCTTGCTTGCTCGTATATGTACATATGTGTGTGTATATATACATCTACGTGGTAAGTGTATGTGTTGCCAGGGTCGGCGTGGCCTGTCATCCGATTAATCGACGACGGCTTGCACACGCTCGAGTTGGCTTGGCTGCGCTGGCTTTGACCGCGCGCCTGAGCACCTGCTCATGCGAGAGAAAGTCTAACATATACACACACATATATATACATATAGGCCTGAGACCCATTGATAATTTTACTCAGCAGTGTGTCGTCGTCGTCGTCGGTGTCGCTTTTTGTCGGTGCTGTGAGAGGGATACGATTGAAAAGGGAGAGTATAGAGGAGGGAAAAACCCAGAGGGCGGTTAAATCTTGCCAGGCTGGTATAGGTTGCTCGGTGACTGGGGTGTGGAGTATTGGTAAAGCCTCTGGTTTGATAAAGGGAGAGTATTGTGACAACGAGGCTTTTTTAAAGAACATGGCTCGAGAGTCTTTTATAAAATGCGTGATTTGTATTTCGTTAGAAACGTTTATTGTCTTTTCAACTTTAATTTTTGATAGATATATGCAAGATATTTTCAATAAATTTCTTTTCAATAATAGATACATTTTTTTATGGTATTATTCAAAATTATACTAGATCCCCAAACGAACTCGGTCACTCATCATTTAAAAATAAATACTCTCGATATACTATAGCTATTCTTCGAATGAAAATCATTACACTTTAAAAATTATTATATACTACGCTCTCTATAACACGCGAGAATTAATGTCCACCATTTAACAGGAATTACACCTCACTCGACCTCCTCTCGACCCAATCCCTTTTAAACATCGAAACTCTAACGACGTCATTTATCACCCCTCACACCGAAACTCCACATTCACTCGTCCACGTGCGAATGGTCCAACTTTATACTCGTGCCTTGAATCTATAATTTCTCCATAATACACATCTTCCAAAATAACCAGCTCCACCCTTCTCTGCGTTATATGAATTGATTCGCCTGCGAGACTTATAAGAAACAAAATCAATACACGTACATACATACATACGTACGCACACACTCATACGCACTGGTGACACGAGACATGGCAATCAGATAAACATGGCGTGAGGACGCGCTGTTGCGCACGTGTGTCGGCGATTAATCCCGGCCTCTGGTTATTGTATATACATGAAATGTGTAACGAAGAGGAGAAACTCAATACGCAGACGCGTGAGATGAAGAGAGGGATATTAATACGGAATGAGGAAAAGAGAGAGAGAGTGAGTGAAGCAAAGTCAGAACGGGAGCGACGCGTGTGGATGAGGTCGGGGCTGAGAGTGAGAGAATAAGGGAAGACACGCGCGTGTGCGAGTAAACAGCGCTCATGCGGAAAGGAGGTTGTGGTTTGTTATGGAGGTAAAAGAGGAATTTAAAAGTAATGCTGTTTAACGTTTAATAATGTTACAGGAAAAAAAAGTTTATAAATAATTTTTAATAAGTTTATAAAGTTGTTATCAAGAAGGGATGTTATAAATAATTGTAAATAAAGAAGTAGTAAAAGTTAAAACAAAAAGATTTACCTCTAAATGACTTTTTAAGAAATGTTGTAGAAGAAAAAGAAATTCATAATCTAGAACTGCGATTCGTAGTGCTGCGATTCGTAGTGCTGCACTTCATCCCGCGCACGTCTGACAATACTTGGCACATATCTACTGCGACACTTACCTATATTACACACGACTCAACATTTCCACCCTAGGCGTTCCCTACATACGCACCATTCAATCCGAGCTATTTCACAACACACATAATCTAAAAGCTTTATCGAATAAAGAATCACACACAACAAAAGATCTATACACAAGGAGTAGGAAATATCTCGATTCTCTCTTTACTCTATACCCAGCCTTATACTTAATAAGCTTCCCCTAAACAGGAAAACCGTGGAAAGCGGGTCAACCAGAGTTAATCAGACAAAGATCCAGGCGTAGAGAGAAAAAAAAAGGTCAAACGTATCCGACGAAACAGGAAAGGAACACATGAGGAAGAGGTCACGTAACATCTCAAAGCACGCGCGTGTAAGCTTACGCGTGGCCTAGGAACACACATCAACGGAGAGGGAATTCGTAGCCTCCGGCCTTTCCTGAGACGATCCTTCGCAAGGACACGAGAAGATCTGTTGCTCAACTATTCGCTAAAGAAGCGCTGGAGTACGATGGGAATGTCTGCGCGAGGGGCTGAGGGTTGCTGATGGTATAGTGGGAATATGTTTGTTGATATTAGAGTATTAAGGTGTATTTCATTCATTGAGTGTCTGTATAATAAATTGGAATGTGATTTATTTATAAAATAGATCATTTCTGGGGTATATATTATGTATTGTCTATCGTAATTGATATGTTGATATATATGTAAAGTATGGACTGACGTATATTTAGGACTATATACATTCTGTAACAAAAAATTGTTGTGGTCATGTATGGCTTCGTTTATATATAGAATGCGCGATGAAACGTGAATGGATATTATAACATCAATTTTCCGATACTTTTACGATATACAGAGGCAAAAAGGGAAGCCTCATTCGATCCCACGTAAAACACTAAACTATCTTCGTGTATATGAAAAATATTTTCTCTTTATACCCTAGAGTTCTAAATATTCATCAACACGTCAATTGCGTAATAGCCCGTTTTAATTATCAGTGCAAACGAACCACCCAACTGGAGCATCGCATCTCTATACGTATATATATATCTACGCGTACACCCACCACTGATTCGATAATTAACCGCGACGTGGCCGCGTGTGTAGAACCAGACACGTTAGCCGCCACGTGTAATTTTGTGGGTAGGCGAAGGACACGCGCGATTTGGATTTTGAATGTCACTCTTACGAGGTGTCCCAAAGAAATCAAGAGCTATTCACGAGCTTCACGGGTCTTGTAAAAATTTTCCGATTGTCGGCGGATTTATGCGGGTGAATATGAACCCATGTGGGTGTCTTTATGCGAAGCGTATAGCTGAGAGGAATGAATTGGTCACGTATATACTTTCGACGATGAATGGAAATATAAAAACTGTCTTATTTATAGAAAGAATGAAGATTGTATGGTGACATAAGGTGAATACTAAAATATATGGTTTTCATTGTTTATTTCTCTTCAAAAACTTTATTGTTCAGTCTCGAGTAAAATAATATTTCTAAAACTCCTTTTCTAAATGCTCTAATTTTGTCACTGTGCACTATATATACATATGGAAATAAATCTTGAAAATAACTCACCGGTTCTTCGACGACGGTCATCTCGGCGACGCTGTTGTTATTGTCCAGCAAGGGCGCACTGTTGCTTTTGCCCGCAAGTTCGATAGTCAGCGGTTCGGTCGTCTTCAGCTGTAGACTAGCTGTCGAGGGCGAAGATAAAGCACGCGGTAGTGTACCCACGAGCTCACCTGAGCTCAGTGAGCTACTTCCGGTTGTTGAGAGCCCTGAGAGATTTAAACAAAAGCGTATTATAGATTTGTTTATACGTATAAAAGAAATAATTATATTCTCGATCAAGTCATTAAATTTATCGAACCCCAATGACTCGACGTCCTTTTCGTTTCAGAAAAGCTTTCAATAGACATCTTCATACACTATTCAAAGCAAAACTCCCTTAAAACCCCTACCAAAAGAAACCTTCGAACGCAAATCCCAGCGCAATCCCTATCCCGCAACTTCCCCAGCACTTTTCCATCCACCTTGACCTTTTTGTCCTATAACACGGTCACAACATCAAACGTATTTCCACGATATTCTCCCACCTCGTTTTTATCCCCTAACCACAACAATAACAACAACAACAACAACAACAACAATAACAACAACAACGAGGATGAAAAAAAACGAGATAGATCGACTCACCGAGGGGCAAGTCAGTTGGCCGTGCAGGCTTGGCTCGAGGCAGTGAGTCGTCGAGGCCGCTGCTGCTGTCGACGGTCTCCTGGGAATAGACGTCGCGCGTCTGTGTGTGCACGCTCTCGCGTTTCACCCACACACAATCGCCACCACCGTTCGGCTGGTTGCGGCAGTTGAGCTTGGACGGCCGGCGGCGTATCCTCTCCCACGTCTCCTTGCGGTGGCACTTGCTGCTTGGGGGAGATGGCAGGGGCGCAGACGAGGTCACCTGCGTCGGTGTAGGCGTCGTTGTCGAGCACGTAGCCGCTGTGGGGGAACAAGATGAACACGGTGCTGATGATTAGTTCCGAGACGTAGGGAGATTGTTGGTTTTGGGGGATGGTTTAGATTAGGGACCTCAACGTGTTGGTGTCATAGTTTTAAATTGACTTTGATGATTAACTAGTTTAATTATTTATTTGAATTTAAAATTGATTTAGTTCGGCACAACATTATATTAGAACAATATTACGCGAACAAAATGTTTTGTATAAAAGTGAAATACATAAATTCTTCGAGACATTGAAATACTTCATAAATTATACCAAATGTACATCTATTTATGTTTGAATTACTCGCGAACAATAATTTCGACCTCTGCAACGTTGCATTAAGCTCTTATCAATGTGTTTCAAAGTAATTGAACAGGTTTCAATAGCTGCTTCAGAGTTTACAAGTTCATTGTAATTTATCAGTCGCATATAGGTCACACGCAAGAAATAGACTCACAGAACACGCGCGTAGGTATACTTCAATTAAAAGCATTTGTATCCCAGCGTAATTGATAAGTTCTTTCAATACGGTGACATCGTTTGCGAATAAAAGCGATACAAGTTGTAAAACACACATATGCGTTTAAAAATATCTTACCCATTTATTACTCTAAAAAGGGTCACTGTTAACTGAGTCAATATAATATTTACAGTTTTTTAACTCACGTTTAATCATCCGACGATCGGTACTTCTCGGAGGACTGGCCGTTCCGATTCCGCTTTCCAGCGGTGAAGCTCGATCGGTCGTATCCGGCGAGAGACTACCGGAAGAGATTTCGTCCATGCTTTGTAGAAGATCCTGTGATGAAGAAGAGGATCTGTTATCGTCATCAACAGTGTTTTGAGGAGAAGCCGGGTTGAGAATTGTTTCGTCTTGCAACGATCGTGAGTCTCCATGCAAATCTGCAATATAAACGAAGTGTAATAGTAAAAAATGAACTAAACAATAAATGATGAAGTTTGTAGCATATTTACATTCGTCGTTCCAAAGCTTACCATGGTGAGGCGACTCGCAATCGCTGACCCATGTAAAGCTTGAACTTCGAGAAATGGCAGGTGACGTTTGTGTAGCCATGTCGGAGCAGGGTATACCATCGATGGGCGGACTGCTCGGGCAACACGATCCGCCACTCTTTGTTAGCCGAGAGAGTAAGGATTGTATCGTTATAGGCAGCTGAAAAAAAAACAATAGTTGAGGTGTAAAAAATACATTAAATTTTTCCGTTTAATAAAAAACGAATAAGAATGTTCTATGACTTTTTTCATAGAGAAAAAGTTAAACATTAACAATATATGCATTTATATAACTGAGAGTACTAAAGCACGAATCATCAAATAACACTTGAGTTTTCTATAAAATTAATAAATTACAATATCTATATATGTGATCGGGAAATCAATAAGCGGAACTGCCTTATTTTGAAACGGTACAGCTGAGATTTACTTTGACGCGGTGGCCTAAAAATACCACACCTTAATGCCACGCAAACAAATAATAAACAACAACAGAGTACCAAGTTAGTGTAAAACTTAAATTATCAGCAAATAACAAAGTACAAAAAAATAACTTACGGAAACTGATCTGGAGTTATGTTCGTCCAGGAATGTCTTGACATCTCCATTCTCTTGGACCTTTCCAGCAACGGCATAATCGCTGCTTACGTTTCCATCGACTTCGCTTCTCTCTGCTTCTGGAAAATCGCAGCTTACTGCTACGTCGTTGCCATTGGACTTGTTACCAACTTGGAATCTACGCAGTTCCACTGGACTGATCTGCGTTACATCCTTATCGGATTCAGATAGTCGTTTTGCTGTTGCGTCGGATCTCCACGTCAACGGTGATATGGCTCTCTTCTTCTTTAATGAATCCATATCCTTGACAGGTGTGGTCATCGCTTTCCGTGTTTCTTCTCGCTGGTCGTTTGACAGATTTACTAAATCCTGGTCTGGTAGCGATGAAACTCTGACAAGGACAGCATCAGCTGAGCTATCCCTGTAGATAGGCGTATGTTTTTGTCTCCTTAGCAATCTTGAGAACGGCGTCCTTTTCACCTCAGTAGGTGTACTCGGCGCTGACCTCGCAGCATTATTCTCTAGCGATTTAGACTTGCCTATGATTTCGTACATATGTGGCTCGTGAATTTCTTCATAATCGGGCTCGGTATTTCCTGATCTTGCCTTCTGGATCTTCCCATAATGATTCGTTGTTAATGCACGTTTCTTCTGTCCCGCCATTAGGCTGTTGTTTGGTAAACTACTCTTTCTCTGGAATGGTTGTGGTGGAAGCTGTGCCCTAGCATCCTCCGAACTGCTAGCCTTGGACGCCTTGGCAAAGGCGCGAAGCATACGGTTGGATCGGGGCATTGGATCTGTGGATGGCTTCACCTGCCACATGTTTGGTCTGTCTTCGTATTGCGGCTGACGGTATTCCTGCTGCTTGTCTAAACTATTACTACTATTCTTTGGTAAGGCGTTGATATAACGTTGCTGGGCGTCGAAACCGCTCGGCAGACTAGAACTATTTTGTTTAATACGCAGCAACTCTGTGTCAAGGAGGCAGTTGGCCGGTTCGTCGTAGTCCGAGTTGGTGGCGTCACGCAGCCCGTCACCTGGCAGACTACCGCTTATCCTCTTGCGCTGCTGTGGTCTGATTTGATCCCTCGGCTCGTCATAATCCGAGTTCAGCATATGCTGATGGCGACTACTCGACGTTTTATCCTTCGTCGTCTCATTTTTTCGTTCTTTGGTCCTGGATATTGCCGTATGCTCTTCACAAGAGCTACTGCTACTGCTACTGTCCGTGTTAGATATACCAAGTTCGGTGAGTAGTTCACGGTAACGCTGCTTCGACTTCTTGTCTTGATCGCATTGATGCTGCCGCTCTTCTTCTGCCCTGGTGAGCTCGTTGATCTCGTGGGCTATAATGCTATTGAACTCGGCCAGTATGTTCTCCGACCAATCATTACGTGGTACATCGGCTCTACGTCGACGGATGCTGTTGCTTCTGCTACTGCTGTCTCCGTTCACCAAGCGACTACAGCTACTACTGTTACTCAGCGGAACAGGATGATGAGGGCGATCCTCTTCATTGAGCGGGCGATCAGGCGGCGCCCGTCGCGCTGGCTTCTCCGGCGCTACTCTCACCGGCGGTGGAGGCGGTACCGACTCTATAATCTCGCCGATCTCCTCCTGCAAAAAGAAGAAGAAGCAAAAACGATTAGTCAATGCGAAGAGAAACGAGCGAGTGAGCGATTAGACGGCCGGGGGAATTTTGACGGCAATCGGGAGAATCCGCGGGTGATTAATAATAAATCGGACGGAGGATGAGAGGGAGGACAGAAGAAGACGAAGAGGAAGAAGAGGAAGGCAGCAAGCAACGTCTTGAGCTCACGCGCGCGCGTAAGCCGAAGTCCGCTGGAGTGGGAAGGTCATGTATATTTATAGAGAGCAGAGAGCCCCGGCGGGCGCATAATGAAGCGATTATGCGAGGTTAGCAAGAGCTGCTGGTGCGGTGGCTGATGCTCGTCTATATAGTAAGACGTCAGACGAAGGAAAAGTTGATGGCTGGTACGTGTGCAGGTATCAGAGGCCTGACGGAGTCTTATATTTTTCGGGGTTTCTCGAGAATTCTATGGTTTCGGGGATTATACGTTGCAATAAGAGTTTTGGTCTAAGTGCAGGGTATGCTAATTTTAATTTGGTATACTGGTCGGGATTTTAATAGTATTTCTTCGTGATAGACGATCTTGATAACTTTATAAAATGATGAATTATTTAAATAGTGAAGGATGTTGATTGAATTTTTAATTTTTAACTAAACAGACTGTTTCTTTTATAAATCAGAACGACATAATATCAAACTTATGCCGTATTTTAAATATTTCGTGGCTTCTTATTCGTTAACACATGCATAATTCATACCTAATTTAAAATCGCGTTTGTTCAAAATACTTTTGAAGCAAATAATACTAATCATTTTCTGGAACATAATTTAATCAGTTTTTCAATTTCTACATTACTATATTAATGATATTAAAGAAATATCATAGGTATCTCAATGAAATAGCAGCATAATTTAATATGACTTTCCCTTTACTTGACTCTTTTGCTCTTTACCTTTAGTGTACGTTCTTTTGAGTAAATTTAATTTACGTAAAAGAACCTTCTCACATTTCAAAGAAGTGAACTGCAAAGATTTCATAAAACCTAGCAAAATAATAAAATTTTTCATTAGATTCGTGCGTTCCTATCGAAAACTAAATTAAAAAAAAAAGTATATACAAAACGTTTGCAAAGCTTCAACTTGATTCCACTTTGCCGAAATACTAACATCACAAGATCTTATGTCATCTCCTCATCAATCTTATTTTCCTCAAACAGTATTCGATCGAAATGACTTCTCGGCTCCTCCCTGGACCCATACAATCTCGTAATTGCCCTCCGCACTTGGCAAGCGTTACGACGATTTGCATGAGGGATATTCATCCTCGCAGCCACAGACAGTTTGCTCGAGGGTGCCTACGTACACGCGTGCTGTATATATGTTTCTCTCTCTCTCTCTCTTTCTCGACCAACAACACACCAATCGATTCGACGTTCGCGACCATTGCATTCAGCGTCCGGTGTAGTATGCGATCGGCGCCGTTTCTGGCCATCAATTTGTCCATTAACCCACCGCCGCAAGCTACAACTACTCGCTCTTGAATTTCGACGAGGGTCTGATGCTGTACCATTTGGGTAACAGCGGATTGCTAATTCGGAGTGATAAATTGGCGGATTCTATCGGGGGTTCTTGTGTAATATTAATCTGCGACGTAACTCGCAATTTTCCAATTAACAAGTGAATTTAGCCTTTTTGGTTAATGGATATTAGAAAATGAAAGTATAAAATTTCTGTACTTAACACGGCATATCGTTACAAGAATATATTATTTCCAGATAATCCGTGTCTTTACACGAACATAAACAAGTGAGCACGGCATTTAGTACCAGCGTCTATTGCAATACAATATGTGCTACAAGTTAATAACAATTTGAGCCTGACTTTTATTGCCAACAACGTAATCTCTCTCTCTCCTTCTTCGCTGCATAAAATAGGCCGCCGTCCCACAATTCGCGGGACTAATTACACTCGCCGCTCTCTATGACGCAAATCTGCATAACCTCCCACGACTATACTCAACGACTTTTACCCGCATTCCCATAAAACAATCGCCTCCCCCTCTTCCCACTAATACACGACAAACATACCTTCGGGCTACCATTACCACATATTTATATACATAAAATCTCCGGTATAACATCAACCATCAGCAACAACAGTACAAATCAACCACAGATCCGTATTCATCACGAAACCCGGGCAGCATCGATTACGCGGCTGCATTTCTATACTACTATACGACGCGTACAATAAAACGAGAATCTCCTCGCGTTCGCGATTAGAAACGCTGAGATTACAGCGCGCATCGAGAGCTTGCGTACAATGCTGCTCCTGTGATTGATCGCCATGTATATATATATATATATATACAAGGCGTATCAGCATAATCGAGATTAGCTCGGGGTATATATATATATACAGCGAAGCAGCATAACGCGCGTGCAATCACTCGTGAAATACTTAGGCGCGAGGATGATGGAAGCGTCGTTTTTCACAGGAGTAGAGAGGATGCTGCTTTGCTAGTTGTATGCGAGCGAGCAAGTGAAGTGTCGTTATCGAGCTGCGACTATAGTTACTTGGCTGCTGTGCCACTAATGACGGCGAGGTATTGATATTTTCATGGATATTAGCTGGTAATACGGTTTGACGTTGATTGGAAAGGTTTATGAGCTCGGTTATATGTTTTTATATAAGAAATGAATTTTTTTTTTTACTAGATTCGTAATCGAGATTTTGTGTCATTGTTTTTGAGCTTTATTGGTTACGGAATCATGGATGAATGGATATACAAAATGGAACGCGAATATAGTGCATTAATGAGTTATATAAGTCCACATGGACTAGACTATTTAATTGATTCTCTACATGACGGCTTTGATCATATAAGCGCGATTGTAAAATAAATTTATATTTAATCATCAATACAGCATCCGCATCGTTGTTGGAAAAATATGCTCTAATAATAAGAGACCTATTCTCACTCATCGAAATAAAACCTGTCAATCACAGACCCAGATACCGGCCATAGGTATATATACATATATAATGCGCGTAGCCAATCGATTCTACGTTTAATGCCGCCACAAAGGAAATCGCTGATGTCGCATTCCCTTGCTATAGCATCGATCCACGTGAATCCGGCCCCGCAGTGGTAGTCGCGTTTAATCATCCTTCCGTCCTAGATCAGAACGCCCACCGCGATTCGAACGTTTCATACATTCTGATATTTACACGTGTGTAAAAAAATCTATTCTTCGGAGCTTAATACATTCGGTATAAATAGATATAACTTCAATTCATATATCCATTCTCACGTATACTTTTATCAATAAACACAATAATAAAAACAATCAATTTAAAAGTTAGTAATTAATATATGTATATACATAAACACAACACCGAAACCTTCAGCGTCCGCAAGATTTTCAGCTAAATTCTTAACCGACATCGTTCTCTTACACACGCCGCCGTTGCCGCCGCCAATATCGCCCCACCTTAAATCCCTGCACGTTTAATTCACCACAGCCAAAGAAAAAAAAACAGGCACACGCTGCTCTCATGCTGCCGCCTATTCAATTGAAATTCTAATCGCGGGCCGCGCGACCGGAATCGAAATTTCATGCTGATTTTCGAAGGAGTGCTGCTGCTGCTGTTGCCGTTGCTGCTATATATATATACTTCGCGGATTTAGCGGTGAGCACTGCGCTGCTGCGATTACGATCGACACTAATGCATGAAATTTGAATTATTAAGTTATCTCAGCGACGCGGCGCGGGGGAGGGAATTTCGTCGTCGTTGGAAATAAGGTTATTTATGGGGAGAGAGAGGGATCGGGACAATCGACGGTTCTATACGCGTTTTATCGACGTTTATATGGGCCTTATTAGGATTTTATCAGGGTATATATATTCAGCAATTAAAGTAATATGGAATAAAATTGTATACATGTACGCGTATATGCTTTATCATTTCCATATTTGACTTGCATTAATATACATACATCTTACGAAATACTGTTGTTTCTCCAGAATCTGGAAATGCTTGTGTATATATAGTCACTTTAAAGTCGCAGAACCGAATGATCTCAGCCATCGATCATTAAAGGATCTTTTATTTTTAGAATGCATTTAGATTATTTCACGAAATTGCAAGACCCTGGCCGACACGCACGCTATAATTAACCTTTCGCAAATTGTGCAACAGAGCACGTGATATCTCGTCTCGGTGAGTCACGTCATTAATCATAAAGAGACTTCACGCGCTAAAGACACACACACACACACACTGACCGGGCGTATACAGCAACGAAAACAGAACAACACCAAACCGATCGTGTACAAAGCATCTATAAGAAACTTTACCACGATACCCACGAAACAATGGTTTATATAAGCAAAAGACAGCATGTCGTCGTATATTACTATATAGACCAAATATGCTATACAATACTTCCGAACCTTAACCTTCACATCCTCGGTCGTTGCGTCACCATCGCCGAGTAATTGCACGCGTCACCGTGACCGTTTAAAAAAACCGGAATTGCCTTATAGGTACTAAGCGCAACCACGATGGCCTCCTCTCGTACCAAACATATACAGCAGCTGACGACGACCTTTCCAACGACAACGACAACAATGAGCATTACGAGGCCCATTACACTGCGCAACGATCGCGCATGTAATATCGATAATCTGTTAGTCTCTCGCAGTAGTGTATATGCACGCGCGGTGTTGTTTTGCAACGTCGCCTGTGTAACTACTCCGCTGCTGCTGCTGCTGTGTATGTATGTGTGTTTATATATATGCTTTTGTTGTGTGTTAGTCCGGTCTCTATTTCCGTATGCGAGAGCGGAGCCATCGCGGATCCGGTATAAGTGATCCGATTATATATGGCAGGGACAGCGTGGGTGGATGGAAACGATATGGTATATATATATATGTGGTGGCGCGTGTGAGAAGATTCTTGTGTGTTATATACTGAGTCATGAGTATGTAGCGCGTGCGCGCCGCGTGATGGCTGTAGGGATGCCCTTGTGAAGCGGGTTGTAATTGATCGAGTAATTATTATTCTGATTGATTGGGAATCGAGGCGACTTGCGTGAAGTATAATGCGTTGTCTACAATTGTTTGTAGGGTTTGAGATTAAAAATTATCCATTTCGTGGATGTTTTTCACATACATCGATATATATTTACAACAAAACGATAAATTTAAACAGATACGTTTGTTTTTATATTTATTAAAAAAAACAGATATACTATCTATTTAAAATTACACGGTGCATTTACGTATAGCCGTTCAGCGTCGTCAGCAGTTAACAATTAATCAAACAGAACCGTGACATTGGCATACTACCGAAATTAATTTCCTTTACCTCCACGCATTACACAACTTCAAAGCCCCACGAAATTCGCTAATTTCCTTCATCTCCATAATTAACAGCCAACGTAAAGCTTCACTAAACTCCCGACCGAAAATCAATCACGATTTCCCACACCGTCACTTTTTCCTACTTCTCTCTCTCTCTCTCTCTCTCTCTCGCCATTAACACTTTCCATCAGCAAAAAATCCGTCACATTTTTATCTAGACAATTTTCTTAACATTATACATATAATCGTATACCGCAACTTTCTCAAGAGGAACACAGCATGGCGCATCGATGGCACTTGCGAGGCTCATTAGACCTCAGCAGAAAGATAGCCGCAATAAAGTATCGCTCGCGAGAGAGAGAGAAAGGCAGAGAAAGAGAGAGAGAGCAACCGCGTCGAATCGTAATTGCGCCACGCGCGCTAAACGATCGGTCCGCTAATTTAATCGCACTCCATAGCAGCAACAGCAGCAACAGCAGCATGCGGAAGCGACCTTTGACTGCGCACTTCTCTCTCTCTCTCTCTCTTTCTTGGCGCGCGAGGAAGAGAATTTTTCCATGGGATTGAAAGTCGAAGGTATGCACGCGGCGGTAATGACTACGCGTGCGAGTGAGCGAGAGAACGAGTGGGTTATAGTAATGAGCGGTTTACGAGGCTGCGCGAATTAGCGATTGAAATTAACGGGTTTGAGGAGGCTTTCGGGTGAAAGTGATGCGTGCGAAGTTGGCTACTTTAACGTTGCGGGTTAAGTGAAAAGTATATATATATGCATGGCGTGTATATATATAGGAAAGTTTATCGTTTACGCGCGAAATTCGTTATGATCTCTCTCGTTGAAAAGTTTTATTCTATTGGTATATAATATGCAAATGTTATACTGACAGTTTGTTTTATGGATTGAAAATATA